>JAOWBW010001153.1:283684-419221 GCA_026119855.1 Campanula takesimana | reverse complement strand
GGCCTAGTGCAAGTGGGAGATTGTTGGGTGTTGTATGCTCTAGGCACGTTTTTGTAAAACGATTAATATTTTTATATATTAAAGATATTGAATGTTTGATTATTATATCCTTTGCATGTTTATTATAATAATCCCCGTCCCTGATAATTATGATTATTGTTAGTATAAGTTAATGGATAATCATATGATGATTATGGTGTATGGGATACAATTAAACTTATGGGTATTTGTTGGAGACCAAATACTGGACTGACCCATATGAGATTTATGTCATGGTCACAATGTCATAAATAAGTCCTCATATAGTTATATTACTGGAATCTTTAGACCTGAGATTATCACAGTCTTCCACTCGATGAACATTACGTTTGACATATTCAAACGTTACCCTAATCGGGTAGCTATAAAGAATGTGATTGGCGTAATCGGATTCATGTAGGGAAAGGTAATAAATCAAGAAGGGATTTGTTCCTCGTAAGAGAGAGATGTCAAGCTTTGGCCACTCGAAGAATGGTGTTGATGAAATGCATGGCCGGCTCAAATAAGATTTGTACTATCAATACATTCTGGATCGAGAAAGCATTGAACATTGTAAGTTGACCATTGACCATGGCTTACGTTCAATAGACATCGTGAACAAAGAGATTGTAATATGTTCTATAAAGGATTCACGAACTTATACAAGTTATATTAATTGGGTAGTCATGATGGCTTGCTAGAGTCCGCTCATGATTTATGAGCACAAATGTTTTGGGCTCATTGCCAACTTAATATAATCCTATGGGGTCACACACAAAAGACGAATTGTTTAAAAGGCTAAAATCGGAATTCTGGTGGTGCTCGGCCGAGCACCTCATATGACTCGGCCGAGCATGGGAAATCAGAAGGTCAGATTTTCTGGAGCAAAGGTGCTCGGCCGAGCACCTTAAAGGACTCGGCCGAGCAGGCCCTGTTCGGGCCCAAAAAACTGATTTCGTGTTGTGACGGGTTTTAACCTATTTCTCCTAAACGGTTTAGGACTAATAAGTTATTAACCTCTAACAACGACCTAATCAGTATGCATTGATTCCATATCAATTAGATAGCCTCCGAGAGAGAGAAAAACAAGTTCTTCTTCTTCCTCAAGAACAAGAACATTGAATTTCCATATAGCCTTCAAAGTAGAAAGAGTTTCTATTGGTCTAGCAATCCGGTTCAAGAATCGTTCTTGAAATTCGTTCGCGTAGTGGGATAAACATAGAGGGCGTTGCATCAACTCCTTCAAAGTTCGTGATCCAAGTTTTGCGGTCGTTCCTACGTTCGTGATTCGAAGAAGCGCGAAGAACAAAGATTGAAGATCTCAGAATTTTAAAGCTCCGTCACGGTTAGTGTTCTAAATTCATCTCCATATTAATTTAATCATCGTGATCGGATCTAGGCTTTTTGGGTTCATTCCGCTGTGCATGTTTGCTCAAAACCCAACAGTGGTATCAGAGCCCCGTTCAACATGATTATTTTAATAATAACATGTTAATGATATAATTGGATTATATGTTGGCATGCTATGTGAATTTTGGATTCAAGATGTTTATGTGATCTGAGTTTTATGTTTGTATATGAGTTATTTTGAAATCATAAAATCGCACCGTTTAAATACGTTATGTGGGATCTACGATTGCAATAATAATTTGATTATTATGTTCCTTTAGATTATCAAAAATTAATTGGATTGATTTGTTGATGATCTTGATCATGAATAAATCGTTTATTCAAGTTTTTGATGAACATGATGATATGATCATTATGAACACTAAATCCTAAATGAATCGGGAAGCAATCTTAGAATTAAAATTCGACAAGAAAAACTGTTCTGTTCGTGGTGCTCGGCCGAGCAGTCTATAAGACTCGGCCGAGCAGAGTCGTCAGAAGAAAGGGTTTTCTGGAACACAGAGGCGCTCGGCCGAGCACCTTAAAGGACTCGGCCGAGCAGGTTGATTTTGGACAGAATTTGTTTTTCAGATGGCTGGTTTTAGAACCGTTTTGTTTTTCTGAAATTAAATTGCTTGTTTAAAATCACTTTGGATTGAATTTTGTTTGTCAGATGGCTGGTTTGAGAAACCGTGTTTCCTGAAAACAAATATCAAGGTCAAAGTAATGAATTGATGGGACAAAAGAATTTAGAATCGAGTTACTTTATGTAAGGGATTGTGGATGCCTATTGCTTAGTTTCGACCTTACATAGTGTTCCTTCTAGTTTCTAAATTTGGTACGGGATTGTGGATGCCTTCTGGCTTAGTTTCGACCGTACAATCGTGCTCTCAATAATGTGTTAAAGAATTTATCCCCCATAAATCAATCACATGAATCTTAATTTAATTAATGAGATTAGTTAAATTATTAACGTTGCTTTATGTGTTTATATTATGTGACTATAAACATTGACCATGCTATATGTCATGAACCTTCTTTAAAATTTAAGTTCCGTGTCAATCCATGATTAAAACACTTGTGAGTACGTGGGTATTTTGTGTGGGTTACGCCCTAGCGTAGGTGCATTGATTCTATCCATTTATGAGCAAGATGAGGAACAGTGATTCCTATACGTTTAAAATGGTTTAACTTAATTAGGCTATCAAAACAGTTTTGGGCCTAAGGCACAGATGAGATTAAAACATGTTAGATATACGATATCTAAAATCTCATAAAAGATCTAAGAGTCATATACGATATGATTGACAAGGAGTTGTCTACCTAAATAACTTATTTTGAGCAGTCGTGCCCTAGCCGACTCAAAGTTAAGTGAAATATGGATCTTAGCCCATTCAAATTATATTATACATTGGATGTATATGAAGGTTATATAATTTAGTGGGAGTATTTTGTAAAATACTATTAATTTAACATCTTTAATTAAGTTGGTACTCATATTTAATTATATGTTTGCATAATTGTAGATAATGGCTCAGAATACAAATTTATCACTGCGATCTATCCTTGAGAAGGAGAAACTTCAAGAAGATGGAGCTAACTATACGGATTGGATCCGTAGCCTTAGAATTGTTCTAAAGCATGAGGATAAGCTCTATATTCTTGATGAGCCCGTTCCTGAAGAAGAACCTGCTTCTAATGCACCCAAGGATGAGAGAAACGCCTACAAGAAACATGTGAATGATTCTCGTGAGGTGGGTTGTCTTATGCTTGCGGCCATGTGTTCAGAACATCAGAAGATTCTTGAACACTTGGAAGCATTTGACCTTGCTGCTACATTGAAAGATATGTTCCAAGAACAAGCAAGGCAAGAGAGGTTCGACACCATAGCTGCCCTAGTCTCATGCAAGATGAGCGAAGGACAGTCTGTGAGCCCTCATGTTTTGAAAATGAAGGCTTACTTTGAGAAACTAGAGAGGCTTGGCCATCCAATTGAGATTGAGTTGGCTACCGATTTTATTCTTAATTCATTGCCCAAAAGCTATAATCAGTTCGTCATGAACTTTAATATGCAAGGGATGGATAAGACTATGTCTGAATTGCATGGGATGCTTAAGCAGGCAGAAAAAAAATCGGTAAAGAGACCGCTCCTGTACTCATTGTGTCTAAGGAAGGAAAGGGCCAAAAAGGCAAAGGAAAGGGTAAGGCAAAAGTTGTCAAACCCAAGATTAGCAAGGCAATTGTTGCCAAAGCTAATGTGGCTAAACCTGCTTCCCAAAAGGATGCAATTTGTGTCCACTGCAATGAGATTGGACATTGGAAACGAAATTGCAAGGTTTACAAGGAAGAGTTTAAAGAAGAAGAAGAGCGGTGGGAACGCATCTACTCAGTATCTATGTTATAGATTTCTACTTTCTACTTCTAGCTCCTGGGTATTAGATACTGGATGTGGATCTCACATTGTTTAAATGTGCAGGGACTAAGGAATAGAAGGCTACTTAAAGATGGCGAAGTGGACCTACGCGTGGGGAATGGAGCAAGAGTTGCTGCATTAGCCGTAGAACATATGATGTCATTTTACCTAGCGGATTAATTCTTGTTTTGAACAATTGTTATTACGTTCCGGATTTAAGTAGAAATATTATTTCAATTTCTTGTTTGAATAATGAAGTTTTAAGTTTCTTATTGAAAATAAGAAGTTTTCTATTTATTTAAATGATATGCTTTATTGTACTGCATGTTCATTTAATGGCCTTTATGTTCTTGATGTTGAAAATGGGAATAATGAGAATGTTTATAATATAAATAAGAAATCCAAACCTAATGATGTAAATCATACTTATTTGTGGCATTGCCGTCTTGGTCATATTAATGAGAAGCGTATCTCAAAACTCCATGGGGACGGACTTCTAGATTCACATGATTTTGAATCATATGAAACTTGTGAGTCATGTTTACTTGGAAAGATGACTAAGGCACCTTTTACTAAGAGTAGTGAAAGGGCTAATGACTTATTGGCCCTCATACATACTGATGTGTGTGGGACCAATGAGTTGCAATGCTAGGGAGGATATCAATACTTCATAACTTTTACTGATGATTTTAGTAGATATGGCTATGTCTACTTAATGAAACATAAAAGTGAATCTTTTGAGATATTTAGAATATTTCAAAATGAAGTAAAAAATCAACTTGGCAAAACTATTAAAGCACTTCGATCAGATCGTGGTGGAGAATATTTAAGCCAAGAATTTGACAATCATCTGAAGATTGTGGAATTGTTTCACAATTAACTCCACCTGGACACCACAGTGGAATGGTGTGTCCGAACAGAGAAATAGGACTTTATTGGATATGGTCCGCTCCATGATGAGTCAAGTTGATCTTCCTTTAACCTTTTGGGGACATGCACTAGAAACTGCTGCACTAACACTAATAATGTTCCAACAAAATCTGTTCCAAAGACTCCACATGAGATGTGGACTGGAAGAAAACCTAGTTTGTCTTTCATGAAGATTTGGTTGTGAAGTATTTGTTAAGAAGCTCATATCTGACAAACTCACACCTAAATCTGATAAATGTATTTTCGTTGGTTACCCTAAGGAAACTAAGGGTTATTACTTTTACAACCGCGCGGAAAACAAAGTGTTTGTTGCCCGTCATGGTACCTTTCTAGAGAAAAGAGTTTCTCTCCAAAGAAATTAGTGGGAGTAAAATTAATCTCGAAGAATTCGAGAACCCGAAAATTACATGGAACAAAATGTTGGATCTGAACAAGTTTCACAAAGTAATGTGGAACCTATTCAGAATACTCAAGTTCCTCGCAGAACTGGTAGGGTGCGATCTGAACCTGAGAGATATGGATTTCTCATGACGGATAGCAATGAAGTAGAAGTCATAGTTGATGACGAACCTACTTCCTACCAAGAAGCGATGTCTGCTCCTGATTCAGATAATGGCTTGGAGCCATGGAATCTGGAATTAAATCCATGTATGATAATCAAGTTTGAACTTGATTGATGCCCCGAAGGTGTAAAAACCATAGGATGCAAATGGGTTTTCAAAAAGAAAACTGACATGGATGGAAAGGTGCATACTTATAAAGCTAGACTTGTAGCGAAAGGCTATAGGCAGATTCATGGTATCGACTATGATGAAACCTTTTCGCCCGTAGCAATGACAAGTCTATAAGAATTTTACTTGCTATAGCCGCATATTTTGACTATGAGATATGGCAAATAGATGTCAAAAACAGTTCCTTAACGGGAACTTACTTGAGGATGTTTGCATGACACAACCTGAAGGTTTTGTAATTCCAGAAAATTCTAACAAAGTATGCAAATTGCAACGATCCATTTATGATTGAAGCAAGCCTCTAGGAGTTGGAATCTCGATTGATGAATCGGTCAAAGAGTTTGGTTTCATCAAGAACGAAGATGACCTTGCGTTTACAAGAAGATTAGTGGGAGCGTAGTATTATTCTGGTACTATATTTGATGACATATTGATCATAGGAAACGACATTCCCGCACTACAGTCTGTAAAGACTTGGTTAGGAAAGTGTTTCTCTATGAAAGATATGGGAGAAGCCGCTTATATCCTTGGCATTAGGATCTATCGTGATAGATCCAAGAAATTGATTGGTTTAAGTCAAGATACATATATTGACAAAGTTCTTAAGAGATTCTGCATGGAAAACTCTAAGAGAGGAAATTTGCCAGTGGGACATGGCATAACTCTAAGCAAGAATCAGTGTCCTAAGACAACTGATGAGCATAAGAGAATGATTGGGATTCCATATGCTTCCGCAATTGGATCAATCATGTATGCCATGATATGTACTAGACCAGATGTCGTAGATTTTGTTTTAAGCATGACGATAGATACCAATCAAATCCTGGTGAAAATCATTGGATTGCAGTCAAGACGATTCTTAAGTACTTGCGAAGGACTAAAGATTCGTTCTTGGTGTATGGAGGTGTGGAAGGTGATCTTGTTGTAAGTGGTTACACAGATGCAAGCTTCCAAACCGACAAGGATGATTTTAGATCGCAATCTGGATTTGTATTTGTGCTTAATGGAGGTGCTGTTAGCTGGAAGAGTTCTAAGCAAAGTACTGTCGCTGATTCTACAACGGAAGCTGAGTATATTGCTGCATCCGATGCTGCTAAAGAAGCTGTTTGGATCAAGAAGTTCATAACTGAACTAGAGGTAGTTCCTAGCATTGCTGATCCAATAGACCTTTATTGTGCGAATAATGGTGCTATTGCTCAAGCAAGGGAACCAAGAAACCATCAGAAGTCCAAACACATACTTAGGCGTTACCATGTCATTCGAGAAATCATTAACAGAGGTGACGTGAATATATGCACAGTACCGACTGATGATAACATTGCCGACCCATTGACAAAGGGTCTTCCACAAGCAAAGCATGATGGTCATGTTAGGTCTATGGGTATTCGATACATTAATTAGGCCTAGTGCAAGTGGGAGATTGTTGGTGTTGTATGCTCTAGGCACGTTTTTGTAAAACGATTAATTATATTATATATTAAAGATATTGAATGTTTGATTATTATATCCTTTGCATGTTTATTATAATAATCCCCGTCCCTGATAATTATGATTAATTGTTAGTATAAGTTTAATGGATAATCATATGATGATTATGGTGTATGGATACAATAAACTTATGGGTATTTGTTGGAGACCAAATACTGCTGACCCATATGAGATTTATGTCATGGTCACAATGTCATAATTAAGTCTCATATAGTTATATTACTGGAATCTTTAGACCTGAGATTATCACAGTCTTCCACTCGATGAACATACGTTTGACATATTCAAACGTTACCCCTAATCGGGTAGCTATAAAGAATGTGATTGGCGTAATCGGATTCATGTAGGGAAAGGTAATAAATCAAGAAGGGATTTGTTCCTCGTAAGAGAGAGATGTCAAGCTTTGGCCACTCGAAGAATGGTGTTGATGAAATGCATGCCCGTGCTCAAATAAGATTTGTACTATCAATACATTCTGGATCGAGAAAGCATTGAACATTGTAAGTTGACCATTGACCATGGCTTACGTTCAATAGACATCGTGAAACAAAGAGATTGTAATATGTTCTATAAAGGATTCACGAACTTATACAAGTTATATTAATTGGGTAGTCATGATGGCTTGCTAGAGTCCGCTCATGATTTATGACCAAATGTGTTTGGGCTCATTGCCAACTTAATATAATCCTATGGGGTCACACACAAAAGGACGAATTGTTTAAAAGGCTAAAATCGGAATTCTGGTGGTGCTCGGCCGAGCACCTCATATGACGGGCCGAGCATGGGAAATCAGAAGGTCAGATTTCTGGAGCAAAGGTGCTCGGCCGAGCACCTTAAAGGACTCGGCCGAGCAGGCCCTGTTCGGGCCCAAAAACTGATTTCGTGTTGTGACGGGTTTTAACCTATTTCTCCTAAACGGTTTAGGACTAATATGTATATAAACCTCTAACAACGACCTAATCAGTATGCATTGATTCCATATCAATTAGATAGCCTCCGAGAGAGAGAAAAACAAGTTCTTCTTCTTCCTCAAGAACAAGAACATTGAATTTCCATATAGCCTTCAAAGTAGAAAGAGTTTCTATTGGGTCTAGCAATCCGGTTCAAGAATCGTTCTTGAAATTCGTTCGCGTTTGGATAAACATAGAGGGCGTTGGCATCAACTCCTTCAAATTCGTGATCCAAGTTTTGCGGTCGTTCCTACGTTCGTGATTCGAAGAAGCGCGAAGAACAAAGATTGAAGATCTCAGAATTTTAAAGCTCCGTCACGGTTAGTGTTCTAAATTCATCTCCATATTAATTTAATCATTGTGATCGGATCTAGGCTTTTTGGGTTTATTCCGCTGTGCATGTTTGCTCAAAACCCAACAATTTTCAGCGGGTACTAACAGTAGCCCCTCGGCGACGCTTCTTGCAAGGCAATGTGGGGGTCGACGATAAGAGAAGGATCCGTCTGAAACATGAGTTTCAAAACAGATGAAAGGTAAGGGAACGGCTGAACCTTGGCAGGCGACCTACGTATCCGCGGGAATCAAGCCAAACGTAGTTCAAATCTGATGGGGAAATTGGAAGGGCTGTCCTCTGATGGGGAACAACGTTTTCTGCTGGGGAAAATGCACTTGCTGGGGATGAGAGATGACCATGTTGGTCGGGTGGCTGGACCTTTTCAGGTTTCCTACGTATCCTCCGAGGAATCAAGCCGGTCGTAGTTCAGAGCGATTAGGGAAAAGCGAGCCATCGGACTTCTGCTAGGGATAATAACCTACGGGCACTATCCTGTATGAAGAACGAACATTCGTTAGGAAATGAAGTCATTTGGGAAAAATAAAGATTACGTTGTCTAAATAATCCCAAGATGGAATGGTAAACGCAATCAGGATCGCCAGGGCTCCTGCCGATTCTGCTAACGAAACGCCGAGGCTTCTGCCAACCACGATCGATCAAGGATACGTATGTCATAGAGGCGCCAAAGTCTCTACAATCATACGAATCCTAATAATAGGTGCTGAATCTCTCGCAAACAGAAACGCCGAGGCTTCTGCCAATCGCGATTGATCAAGGATACGTATGTCATAGAGGCGCCGAAGTCTCTACAATCATACGAATCCTAATAATAGGTGCTGGATCTCTCGCAAACGGAAACGCCGAGGCTTCTGCCAATCGCGATTGATCAAGGATACGTATGTCATAGAGGCGCCGAAGTTTCTACAATCATACGAATCCTAATAATAGGTGCTGGATCTCTCGCAAACGGAAACGCCGAGGCTTCTGCCAATCGCGATTGATCAAGGATACGCATGTCATAGAGGCGCCGAAGTCTCTACAACCATACGAATCCAAATAATAGATGCTGGATCTCTCGCAAACAGAAATGCCGAGGCTTCTGCCAATCGCGATCGATCTAGAATGCGTATGTCATAGAGGCGCCGAAGTCTCTACAACCATACGAATCCTAATAATAGATGCTGGATCTCTCGCAAACAGAAACGCCGAGGCTTCTGCCAATCGTGATTGATCTAGGATGCGTATGTCATAGAGGCGCCGAAGTCTCTACAACCATACGAATCCTAAGAAAATATTAGGAAATGCTAAAATAATAGATGTTGGATCTCTCGCAAACAGAAACGCCGAGGCTTCTGCCAATTGCGATCGATCTAGGATGCGTATGTCATAGAGGCGCCGAAGTCTCTACAACCATACGAATCCTAAGCAAATATTAGGAAGTGCTAAAATAATAGATGCTGGATCTCTCGCAAACAGAAACGCCGAGGCTTCTGCCAATCGCGATCGATCTAGGATGCGTATGTCATAGAGGCGCCGAAGTCTCTACAACCATACGAATCCTAAGCAAATATTTGATTAAGAATGGAAAATTTAAGGGGCTTTCCGTTCCCAAAGGTATCGAATATCAGTCAAAATAGCGCTAAGGGCACCTAAAATGAATCAAAGGGGAATGTACTAGGGGTAAAAACTGAAATTTTGCATGTGGAGGCAAAGATGATGGATTGTTATGAAGTCGCAAACGGGATGAAATCTCGGGGAGTCATAAAGGTGATAGACTCTCGGGGAGTCACAAGGGTGACGGACTCTCGGGGAGTCACAAAGGTGATAGACTCTCGGGGAGTCACAAGGGACTCTTTGGTGAGTCACAAGGGCAAATGACCTTTAGGGAGACGCGAAGGAGATGAACTCTCGGGGAGTTGCTAATATGGGAAACATGATCTGGGTTCCGCTTATCCTAATTTAGGAGGGGATGAGGCTACGAGCCATTGAGACCAAGGTGTTAGGTAAGGGACATTTTTCTTGGTTGCCTAGAGGTAGGACCTAAGGCTTTTTTAAGGAAAGGGAATAAGGAAGATGGTGATATCCTAATCTTGAGATAGGGATGCCAAATATGTCACGGCTTCTTGGGCTTTAGATTATGTCTTGGAGATAATGTGGTTTCCTAGGCTTACAGGCTAGGGATTGGAGTTTATTTAAGCATGAGGAGAGTATTCTATCCTAGGCTTAGTGCTAGGGCTTGGAAAGGTTGAGGTTTGGGAACTTCCTAGATGTTAGGGTTTCGAACAAGGGTTTGGAAACTGGTGTTTAAGGACCATGACTCTCCTAGGTTTGGTACTAGGGTTTAGGAATTTCCTAGGTCTAGGAGGCTAGGGCTTGGAGTTTTGGTAGGCTGAGAGGTTGCAAAGGCGTTGGCTTTTTTTAGACATAAGGCTGGGAGTTGGAAAGGTTGTGACTTCCTAGGCTTGAGACCATGGACCGTTGGGAAGAGGGATTGCTTTTGTGGAAGGTCCACTAAGCTTGATGTTAGGGTTTACCATTTTCCGGGATTGGTGACTATGGCTTGGAAATGTTCGTGGTAACCTAGGCTTTAGGCTAGGTTTTAAGGCTAAGGACTGTAAACTTCCTATATTTTGAGACTAAGGTGAAGGAATTTCCTAGGTATAGGACTAGGGTTTGAAGGGATGTTGAATCCTATGGCTCGATGATAGAGTTTAGTGAGGATATAGTCTCCTAGGCCCTGCGGCTAGGGTTTAGAAAGAGTGCGACTACCTAGGCTTGAGGCTAGGGTTTGGAGCGAATGCGAGTACCTAGGCTCGAGGCTAGGTTTTAGAGCGAATGCGACTACCTAGGCTCGAGGCTAGGGTTGATTAAGTTTTGGACAGGCATTGTATCCTAGGTTTTGGGTTAGGGTTCAATAAGACGGGGGATTAAGATTGTAAATTTCCTAGGTTTCGAGACTAGGGTTTCAGGAATTTGGAAATGATGTTGCATGCGGGGCTTTGGAAATTCCCTAGAACTTGGGCTAGGGTTAAAGAGGATGGTGCTTCCTAGGCTTAAGACTAGGGTTTGGAGAGAATGCAGATTCCTAGGTTTGAGGCTAGGGTTTAAGAAGGATGTAACTTCCTAGGCTTTAGGCTAGAGTTTAGGGGAATGTGACTACCTAGGCTCGAGGGTAGGGTTTAGGAAGGATGTGGCTACCTAGGCTTGAGGCTAGGGTTTTGGGGGAACGTGACTACCTAGGCTTGAGGCTAGGGTTTGGGAAGATGTGATTACCTAGGCTTGAGGCTAGGGTTCGGAGCGCATGTGACTTCCTAGGCTAGAGGCTAGGGTTGTAGAGGATGTGGAAACCTAGGCTTGAGGCTAGGGTTTGGGAATATGTGATTACCTAGGCTTGAGGCTAGGGTTCGGAGCGCATGTGACTTCCTAGGCTAGAGGCTAGGGTTTGTAGAGGATGTGGCCACCTAGGCTTGAGGCTAGGGTTGAGAGAATGTGATTACCTAGGTTTAAGGCTAGGCTTCGGATAGAAGGTGACTACCTAGGCTTGAGGCTAGGGTTTAGAGAGAAGGCGATTACCTAGGTTTGGGACTAGGGTTTAGAGGGAATGCGATTACCTAGGTTTAAGGCTAGGCTTTGAATAGAAGGTGACTACCTAGGCTTGAGGCTAGGGTTTGGAGAGAATGTGACTACTTAGGCTTAAGGCTAGGGTTTGGAGACCGAAAGCATTTGAAGGTTTGTCTTGGTTTAGACCGAGCAAGTTTGAGGTCTAAGAGTGTTGCGGTTTGGGGTAGGTGAGCTTGATACCTCATGGCTGGATAGGCTCGATAGGTTAGACCTAGGCTAGAATGCTAGGGTTTAGCTAGGGTAAGCCTCAGACATGTGTTAAGGAGACCGGGGCCTAATGGAATGGTAGGCGTGAGATGTTGGGACATAAGGCTTTCAAGCGGGTAAGTCTTTTGTCCTAGAGAAACCGCGTTATGGGTTAGGGCTAAGCAGGCTTGAGGTCGGCCAAGGAGCAATGGATTGGGATTGGACGATCCTAGTACCTAATACGCATGTCGGGTTTGGGCTCTAAGGTGTGCTAGGTGTGAGCCATGTGCGAGAAATAGGTCTGGACATGTGACCATGTTGGCGCTTTAGGTAAAGGGATTGAGTGTCCAAGACTTTGCTCGAGTACAATAGGTGCCTAAGTTGGATTGGGTATGCTCAGGACCTAAGTTTGTCTTAGAGGTCATTGCGCGTGACCAAGCTCGTTCGGCGATTGCGAAGGTGGGTTTGGTATGGGACCAAAGGTGTTAAGCGTACGATTTTTGACTGGACGGGTTTTGATATCTTTATGGTATATCACGGTACGCGGGAGGTCCTATGCGTTCGAGCACGTTTGAGGTTTGGACTCGTGGGGAAGAAAGGTTTGAGATCCATGGAGTTCAAGGGTGGACCTTATAGGTGGCGAGGTTTGGACTTGGCTCGGATTAAGTAGGTTAGAGACCTAAGGGTTGAAGGTCAGACTAGGAAGTCTTTTGAAGCTAAGGAGCAACATTAGGTTTAAGAGTGGCAGGGCCATGGTTTGGGTATGACGGTAGGCGTAGATGGCATTGTTTTGGTTGGACCAAGTAGGCTTGGGAACTAAAGAGTTCTAAGGGACGAGCTCTAAGGTTATAGACTTAGAGGGTAGACAGTTTTGTGATCTAAAGGGTTTAGGAGTTGAGACCTGAGGTGTGAATCGGATATGCTAGAGACCTATAAGGTAGGTGTTTGGCGGCCTTGCATGGACTTGGGATCTAAGGGATCGTTCAACAGGTTAGACTGGGTAGATCTAAGAGGCTGGACCTAGGATGATAAGAGAGCTATGGCCTAGATAGGTAAGGATGAGTATGTGTTGGTAGGTTTGAGATCTAGGAGATCGGGTAGGCTTGGGACCGGTAGGTTCGGGACCTAATGGTTCATCCTAAGGACTTGGCTTTGGCCAACCGGTTTAAGGTTTGAAGGTCTGGGTAGAACCGGTTTAAGGCTTTAGGAGTCACGCTACTAACTTGTGGAGGGTCGAGCTAAGGGGTTATGGTGTAACCTATGTAAGACTGACCGGGTAGGTGCGGGACCTAAGGTTTTGAATCAAGTCAGATTGGGACGTAGAGAGTTGAGGGTTTAGGCCTAGGGGTTCCCTAAAGTGTAGGAGATAGGGTAAAGGACCGAGTCAACTCAAGAATCACGGAGATGGGTCTCAGATGGATCGAGGATGTTTTTACAATTTTGTGGAGACCGAGAGTGCGGGTTTATAAACAAAGTGTCAGGGAAGAGAATACTTTTGAAAGTGTTATGATTTTATAAAGATGCCTTATAATTAGTTATGATTCTAACAAATTTAAAGTGTTCGTCATGTGCAAAGTTTGACGATGAAGGGTACATCCTTGTTGAAGCCTCGATATTCTCCGAGAAACCACATAGTCGACCCATTTTGCTGGGGATTATCTAATTTGGTGAGCGGGCACCCTTCCTCCTTTGGGAAATTCTACGTCGAGCTTGATGATGAGGGATGCCCTTCTTCTAAGTATGTGCTTGTCGAAGCCTCGATATTCTCCGAGAAACCACATAGTCGACCCATTCTGTTGGGGAAGCCCCAGTTCGATAAGGGCGTAGAGCGGGGTATCCTACCTCCTTTAAGACGCACCCTTTTTCTGCCTAGACCGCCGCCCTTGCGGGTTTTCAATCTAGCGGGCATCTCTTTTGCGTCAATTTTTTTTTTTTTTTAATCATTCAGTCGACTCAAAAAAAAAGGAAAAGAGAATTGTTTGAAAACATGCGGGGGCATTTTGGGGAGAGTAAGAGAGAGAGAGAGATAGTACTCACATTTTGACTTTTTGGGTAACTGAGTGTATATATGTACAAAAGGGAAGAAGCCCCTGCTTTGACAGAAAGTATGTGTTTAGCTCTTTCCTAGATTGTAGAACAGAAGACTTGTCGAGACATTTGAAAATTGTTTTATTCAAGATTCTCATTTAATTGCTCGAGAATGGACCTCGTTGATTAGTTATGCATCTTATGATTATGTTTTAGACAAGTAGTCTCGGAATAATAAATGTTTTTATCAATTGTGAGTGAAGAAATCAGAAGTAGAAATATATGGGGAAGAGAGAAGAGAAAGGAAACTGGCTCAAGGTGGGTTGTGTATATTTTGGACCGAACCGGGAGGTTGCCTACGTTCTCCTCAAGGTGAGGAGCTCAGGTCCGCGTAGTTCGGGGATGACCCGCTTGACGATGGTGTCGGGTTTCAGTGGGTATGTGTGGGAGGAAAGAAAAGAAAGAAAGTTGGCCCAAGGTAGGTTATGTTTGGCTTTGAGTGGTTGCCCGGTTGACGACGAAGTTGGGTTTTGAGTTTAGGGGTGTGAGGTTCGTTTGAGGTGAGTTGTTCTTTGTAGCTCATTGCGGTGGATTACTCCTTTGTAGTTGTTGCAGTGGATTGCTCCATCGTAGTTATAGAACATTTGAGGTGAAAAGAAAATGGGACTTTTACTTTTCCATGGTGATAGCCCCTTCTCTTTTCTTTTTCTTTTTTTATTTTATCTCTTTGTGAACACCCCTTTTTTTTTTGCCTAGGCCGCCCTTTCGGGTTTTCAACCTAGTGGGCTTCTTTTTTGTGCAATGCTCTAACTTTTGCCTAGGTCGCCCTTTTGGGTTTTAACCTAGCGAGCCATATTTTTTTTTTTTTTTTTTATATTTGTACATGAAACATTGGGCAAGACAAGCCCCTAGTTTGCTTTCGCCTCTCTCGATTGCGAGGTAGCTTCCTTATAGTTCAAGCGGTCTTTTGCTGGCGGCGGGCCTCCTAGCCCTTGATTTTCACCGGTAGAGCTCCATTGGATTATCACGTGCACCAATTAATGGCATGAATGACTTCGTGCACTTGTCTTACATTTGCGATGGAATACGGACAGCCCCAGTGTAACGGCATGTAGTACTCATGAAGGGAGCAAACCAACCCTTTAAATTGTGGCAGCATGGATGTCTATTTGATGATGAGCCACCGCAGTCCATTTCTTTGTCACGACCTTATAAAAAGGGGTCTAATGGTGGGATGAGAGGCGTATGAGGATAGTGTATGGGAGAAGGTGTATATAGAGAGTGTACATGAAGTGTGTACAAGGGGTGAGTGTATAGAGAGAGTGTATGGGGGTAGAATGTAGAGAGAAGAGAAAGTGATTCGCTCATCCCAATTGATCGAAGCATTTGTTATTTTGAGATTAATCGTTTATTTAGTTATGTGAATGGTTTGTGGGTCCATTTACCTTTTAAGGAGTCGTCATTAATGAGTAAGATTAAGATTAATTCATCATATAAAGATATAGCAATCAAGCGAAAATGGTGAATATGACAATTTTCATGAAATTGATATATGCAAGCTTATGTCTCAAGTCTAGAGAGAAAAGAAAAGAAATAAAGACCTTTTTATTGGAACTAAAAGATTTAAACTGACTAGTCCGGGGTGGACTTTTACTTAAAGAAACAAAAATCGTCCAAGGTGGACTTTTGACTAAGGACACTCTAGAACCTACGAAGACTGAATGACCCTTTTTTTTCTTTTATTTAAAGGAGGTAGCCCCAATTTCCTCTTTTGCCCATGCCCATGTATTCCGTTGGCGGGTGATGGCTCCGCTGTCAATGAGGCTTTGAATCTTCCTCCTCAATTGGAGGCAATCTTCGGTGTCATGCCCAATGTACTGGTGGTATTGGCAGTGTTTGGAGGGATCCAAGCATTGCTTTACCCTACTTGGTTCATAGTTGAACAAAGGAGACAACTTGCCGGCTTGAACTAGACTTTTGAAGAGTTTGGCTAACGGCATACCTAAGTTGTCGCGACCCCGAACCCCGGGGCCCGAGATCGCGAGCTGGACGTCGACTTAAAACCAAAACTCTAAAATATAGAAGTTAAAAATTCCATTTTGAACCAAAAGATGATAACATAAGGTTTTACAAATCCAAGTTTAAATCAACAAAGTATAACTAACATAAGCTCCACAGCTTATGCCCAAAAGGATAAAATATACAATTCTTAATGACGTCAATAATGGTGACACTATCCCCAAAAGGTTATACATTTAAATAATGTAAACCGATCCATAACAACCTGCCCCAAAATCTCAATCCTCTCGACGTCCTCCTTGAACCGCGAATCCTAATCCTTTTCCTCCTGGGGGGGGGTGTTAAGGAAAAACAAAGATGGAAATAAACGGGGTGAGATAAAATCTCAGTAAGTTACTAATGCAACTACATGACATGCTAATATGCAATGACCGATATCAATCATATAAATAAACATATAACAACAAATGAGAGGCTCCCTATCGCCAACAGTCCCATACCGGTTGGAAATAACGACCAGCTCATCATGCAACACATAAAGCTGAAATAAACACTCATAAGTGGATACATAGCCAAGGTTTCACCCAACTGAAGAACCAAATAAAGGTCGATGCGCAGCTTCAATAATCAACAATCAACATCTTCATAGCAGCACGAAAGCTCGAAGAGAAAACCCCGGTACCGGAACCAATAACCATAAAAGTGTCACAAGGGACAAGGACCATGACACAAAGTCATGCCCGTTAGCTAGATACATTCACAGAGGAACGCTAACTTGAATTTTCCAAGGCCAATCTGGAAAAGGGTATAGAAGGGGGCAAAACAATGGTCAACATTATAATGGACTTGGCTTTGCCATTATAATCTTTCCCATCGCCCGATGCAACAAATATGCCAACTGGGCTTCTAATTAAATGCTAAGTAATAATATTTTAGCATGAATAAACAACTTAAGGTTCCAAAGTAGGGAACCATACCAAATAATCACCATAAAGATGCAACGGGTACTCATGAAGTGTTTAACAACAACGATAACAAGAGTTTCTCATGAAGAGCACAACAACGATAAACGGAATTTCTCATAAAGAGCACAACAACATTGATCATTAAAACAAGATGATTCCAAGACAAGGCACGTATCAATTACATCCTAAATATGATACCCACAAGTAAATCATAAAGAGCACAACCCAAACGGTCGCTCACCAATGGCACAATGACTATTACCAAAATGACCCTAAACATTTACTCATAAAGATATACTAGGACTATGAACTCAACCATCTCATCACACCTGGAATTTCAAATAAGAAATCCGAATGAATGCATCTTAAGGTTAATCAAACCGTAGGTACCCAATTGCCAATTCAAGCTTTATCTCCGTTCATAACGAACCCATTCTAAACACCCCAAACTAATCCAAAAGGTTACACTTATTAGAACATGATCACGACTGGACTAAACCCTACACTTTGGTGTTCAGTAACCACCCTCTAGGTACTATAGGACATCGCCTAAAACCTAGACCAAGGCTCACTCGAAAATCAATTCGATTGGAACAATCACGAACACATCATAAGATGCCCAAACATATACCAAATGATCATCACAAAGATAAGTCAAACCAACAATATCTCAATAAGATGTTCCAAATCCCAATTAACACTTAATTAATTTCAAACACAAACTTGATCACAAAAAACCCAATTCTATGACTATAGTGTACTACAATGATCACTAAGGTCGACTAGAAGGACACCCAAGATTTGGATCAAAACGCATTCTTCAACCACACAAAATAACAAATGAAAACTTTCAGAGGTTCTGTGCGGCCGCCCAAACTCAACTGTGCGGTCGCCCAAAAAGCCATCAAACAAGAACAAAACCTTTCAGATAGATGTGCGGTCGCCCAGACATTTTTGGGCGGTCGCCCAATACTCTGGTCTGCCGGAATTCGGGAAGAACAAACTGGTTTCTTCCATTTTTAACCCAAAACAAAACTAAACCAAAATCCAACACTCTTAACTAGCATACTAAGGTACTAGAGCAACTTATGGGTCTAAGAGAACTCATATAACAACATTTAACAACCAAAATCAAAAATCAAACCCAACATTCATAAATCACCATTTTTGACCCAAAATCCAAATAAATTCCAAATAAATTGCAACCTCATCCAAACTTCAAATATAACAACAAAAGCATTATATGAACATGATATGAACATTTTAACATCAAAATGGGGGAAAAGTAACTTACCCGGATTTTCTCCAAGTTGCCAGAACTCGAATATTCTTAGCCCTTTACGATCCTATCGATGATCTAAACAAGATTCACGTTTTAAGAAATGAGAGATTATGAGAGGAAGAGGAAGAAAATGAAGAGAGAAGGAAAGAAAGAAACCTTACCCCTTTTCTTCTATGGAAGGAGAGAGAGCTGGGAGAGAGAGAAATGAAAGAGTGAGGGTGAAAGAGTAGGGAGGTGAGGGAGAAGAGAGGGAGTAGGGGAATTATTTCCAAAACTTACACTCAGGCCCCTCCTCTACACTACACACAAATACTTACACTCCCTACTAACTATTAAGACCCAACAATATTACACTAACCCGAATGACTCAAATAAAAATGCTAAGCATAATTATGATAACACATAAAATGCACACTTAAATATTTAAATAAATAATAATTTGAATAAATAATTAAGCAAATAATTAAATAATGATTACTTATTACCAATAAAATAGAGCCTAGTTTTCGGGTCGTGACATAAGTCGTCGAATTCGCGCTCGTCCTTCCTTTCACGAACTGTCTTTGAGGGTGATTTAGGTACCGGTACCCCTTGTTGATGAGTAGTCATAGGAGGCATCCCGACCGGGAAAGTCTGTGGCGGCCTGTGCATTTGAGGAGCGTACGGGTGTTGATATTGAGCAAGAGGGAGAACTCGGCTGAGGTAATCATAAACACCACGAATTTCAGACAAATGGTGCCTCTCGATATTTCTTAGGGTCGTATGCATCTCCTTCTGAAAGTGTGTTGCTTGCTCGTTGAGAATGGCCTTAAAGTGGATTGCTTGTTCATCGAGGATGGCTTCGAAGTGGGATGCTTGCTTACTGAGAGCAGTACCGGTGTAGAGGATTGTCTCGGGATCTTGGGTAGCAGCTTCAGTTGCAACTTCGATGTTCCTTGCAGCCGACATGACGCAGAACTCTAGTCATGAAAGAATTAAGCCTCTTAGTTGAATTAAATTAGATTCGTATTTAATGATAAGGCATCGTTACAAAATCATTTTTTGGAAAAGAGTCGGTCTCCACATTTTTGAAATGCATTTTGGTAAAAAATTGAAAGTTTGACCGGGCCGAAGTTGCCTACATTCCCCTTATCATGGGGAAGAGGTCCCACACAATAAGAGGCTCAGGTCGCCCTAGTTCGAATCAAGTTAGACTTTTAAAAAGAGGTGGGAGATGACCATAGGGGTCAAAAAGAGGGAGATGACTCGGTCCTTGGTCAAGCATGGGTGAGGAAGACCTATAGGAGTTGGTTTTGATTGAGTAGGGTATGGTTTGACCTAAGGTTTGACCTAAATTTGACCTAAGGTTTGACCTAAGGTTTGGGACAAAAAGTGGTTCAAGCTAGGATGCGACGATAATGGTGGGTTGACCTAGATGGGTAAAGGATAGGTCGACCTAAATGAGAAGGGTTGGATTGACCTATATAGTGAATGAATCAAGATAGCGGGTTGTAGCGGTTTGCCTATGGGATGATCTAAGTGGGATGGACATGGTTTGACCTAAGCGGGTCTAAGGTTGACTTAATCGGGTTGGTGGACTAAGGAAGGTTAGAGATTGACCTAGATGGATCCAAGATAGGTAAGTCGACCTAAGTGGGTCACGGGGCGACCTTGACGGGTCAAAGGTGAAGGGGTAGTTTTAACCTAAGACGGACAAGTTGACCTAAATGGGTCGAGGATGGTGTGTGGACCTAAACGGGTTGACCTAGGTTGGTCTGGACGACGGTGGGTCAAATAATGACCTAGGTGGGTCAAGATGACGGTTTGACCTAAACGGGTTAGGACCAAAGGTAATTGGGTTCACCTATGGAATCAAAGATTGACCTAAGAGGTCGAAAACGGATAAGGTTGACCTAGGAGTCCAAGTTTGACCTAAGAGGTCGAAGGTGATTGGGTTGACCTAGGAGGTCAAAGGTTGACCTAAGAGGTCAACGGGTGATAATGTTGACCGAGGGGTCCAAGGGTAGACCTAAGAGGTCAAAGGTGGATGAGGTTGACCTAAGAGGTCAAAGGCGGATGAGAATGGCCTATGGGGTCAAAGGTTGACCTAAGAGGTCAAAGACGATAAAGTTTACCTAGGGGGTTAAATGTGATAAGGTTGTCCTAGGAGGTCAAGGGTTGACCTAAGAGGTCAGAGGCGGATAAAGTTGACCTAGGCGATCAAGGGTTGACCTAAGAGGTCGAGGGGTGACCTAAGAGGTCGAGGGTGATAAGGTTGACCTAGGAGGTCCAGGGTAGACCTAAGAGGTTAAAGGCGGATAAAGTTGACCTAGGGGGTCAAAGGTAGACCTAAGAGATCAAAGGTTGGTACGGTTGACCTAGGGGGTCAAAGGTTGACTTAAACGGATAAGATTGACCTAGGGGGTCAAAGGTTGGCCTAAGAGGTCAAAGGGTGGTAAGGTTGACCTAGGAGGTCAAAGGTTGACCTAGGGGGTCAAAGGTTGGCTTAAGAGGTCAAAGGTAGATAAGGTTGACCTTGGAGGTCAAAGGTTGGGAAGGTTGACCTAGGTGGTCAAAGGTTGACCTAGGAGGTCAAAGGTAGATAAGGTTGACCTTGGGGGTCAAAGGTTGACCTAGGAGGTCAAATGTAGGTAAGGTTGACCTAAGGGGTCAAAGGTTGACTTAAACGGATAAGATTGACCTAGGGGGTCAAAGGTTGACTTAAACGGATAAGATTGACCTAGGGGGTCAAAGGTTGTCCTAAGAGGTAAAAGGGTGGTAAGGTTGACCTAGGAGGTCAAAGGTTGACCTAGGGGGTCAAAGGTTGGCCTAAGAGGTCATAGGGTGGTAAGGTTGACCTAGGAGGTCAAAGGTTGACCTAGGGGGTCAAAGGTTGGCTTAAGAGGTCAAAGGTAGATAAGGTTGACCTTGGGGGTCAAAGGTTGGGAAGGTTGACCTAGGTAGTCGAAGGTTGACCTAGGAGGTCAAAGGTAGGTAAGGTTGACCTAGGGGGTCAAAGGTTGACCTAGGAGGTCAAAGGTAGATAAGATTGTCCTAAGAGGCCAAAGGATGGTGGGATTTTGACCAAAGCGGGTCGAGATGAAGGGTAGGCCCAAATGGGTCACAATGATGGGTAGGTAACCTAGATAGGCCAAGATGAGGAATTTTGATAGATGGCCCAAGGGGTGAGCGATGGACCTTAGAGGTCGTCTAGATGCAATGCACATTTTATTTTGCGAAAAGTTTTGCATTTATTTACATCCTAAATGGTTGGTCTAAGGAGTGTCCTAATCTCTATGTGTGGGTTGACACGGGTAAGGTAAAAGGTTCCCACCGCTCGCGGAACGTACACGGTGAGTGGAGTAGACGAGTGACTCAAAAAGAGGGCGGCAGTAGCGCACAAATTCCTGCACATCGAATACTCCGGGTAATGGGGACCTGTGCAGTGCTGACACGGACTAGTGGTAGTGTGTGGTAAAAACTAATTCCTTTTTTAAGGAGAAAAGAGAGAAGCTTTTGATGTTAGGATGATGCAAATGCAATGCATGAGAGAGAGAGAGAGAGAGGGAGAGAATAATGTAAAAGGGAGCATAGCAGAGTTTTGTTTGACCCTAACACTAAAGCGAAGATAACAAGGGTACATGGTGCAAGGTACAAGGTATAAGTATTAACATGGCGGAGTGTGCGGGTGCATGTGTAACATGGCTTAATTGTAGGGGGCACGCGAAAACATGGCAAGTGTGCACGTAAAAACATGGCAGGTGTGTGCATGCGTAAACATGGCAGGTGTTTGCATGTGTAAACATGGCAGGTGTGTGCATGTGTAAACATGGCAGGTGTGTGCATGTGTAAACATGGCAGGTGTGTGCATGTGTAAACATGACAAGTGTGTGCATGTGTTAACATGGCAAGTGTGTGCATGTGTAAACATGGCAAGCATCATGATATGACGAAAGTTAGACCCACTAAGTTTGAAAAAGTTTCAAAGCAATCCCCAGCAGAGTCGCCACTGTGAATACGTGTGTTTGAATTTGGGAATATTCATAGCAACATTAAAATTATGAGAGTCGCCACGCCGTTTTAGTCATAGCCAAAACATTGAGAAAAAGCATGTTTAATGGGTTCGGGGGTCAAATTACAACAAGAGAAGAATATTGAACGTTATCACTCCTATTGCCCGAATGATCGGTCTTTCTATCATGATGAATGTGTTAGTAGTGTGTTAGTGTTTGAGATCGGATCCGAAGATTGCCTACGTTCCTCTCAATGTGAGAAGCTCAGGTCAGCGTAGTTCGAGAAGAATTTAGAATAGGCAGAAGAATCGGGATCATGCATAATGAGGGAGGAATTACCTAACGATTAGGGTTTAGAAGTAGTTCCTAGATCATCCTTGGGTCGATGAACCCTAGATCATCATCGGCTATGAAATAACATGCAAACATGAAGATCGCAACCCTAAATATAGCATAAATAAGGTTTTAATCTATGAACACGATGAACATATGAAGAACATATATGAACATATGAATGAACATGTAAAGCTCATGAAGAAACTATGAATAAACATGTACGAACATGAATATTAAAGATCTACATTAGAAATAATGCAAGAACGTGAAGAAATAAGTTAGAAAACTTACCTATGTTGGCAAGAAATAAACCTTGATCTTCTTGGAGGTTTGAATGCTAATTAGAGAGCAAAATTGTGTTTAAGAACTCTCAAATTCGGATCTAGAGCTCTCCAAATCGGACCCCTAAACCAATAGCATGGGATTGGTTTATATAGTAAACTGAGGGGAAGATCTGATGGTCCAGATCATCCGGCGCAAGGTTGGCCGCCTGGCCATGATTGAAGCCGGTGCAAGAGTGGCCGCGTGGCCAAGGTTAAGGCGTGGCAAGGTTGGCCGCGTGGCCAAGATGGAGGGCGGCGGCGAAAGTGGCCGCGTGGCCATCGTTGCGCGCTGACTTGAAATTCAAGCTAGGGTTTTACTGTTCATACAAGGCAACCCTAAATGTCCATATTTAATGTTTTCTAGAACATTGAGCTATTTTTGGGAATCCGGGACAAGTCTTTGCAAGGTTTCTAATTCCTATAAAGTCCTTGTATATTTGGGAAAGTCCTAATAAACTCATTTTCAGGTCGGGTACTAACACAAGTAAGTTGCTTTTCCCCCATTTTTATGCTAAAATGTTCATATCATGTTCATATAATGCTTTTTTTGTTATATTTGAAGTTTTGTTGAGTTTAGAATTGATTTGGAATTTATTTGGGTTTTTGGATTAAAATGGTGATTGATGTCACGACCCGAAAACTAGGCTCTATTTTATTAAGTAATAAATAATTATTATTTATTTAATTGCTTATTTATTTATTTAAATTATTATTTAATTAATAATTTGTGTGTGCACTTTATGTGTCATAATAAATTATGTCTAGCATTTTAATTGGTCTTTTGTGCTAGTGTAGAGTTTTGGGGTCTTAATAGTTAGTAGGGAGTGTAAGTATTTGTGTATAGTGTAGAGGAGGGGCCTGAGTGTAAGTTTTTGGAAATAATTCCCTACTCCTTCTCTTCTCCCTCACCTCTCCCTCATTCCCAGCACATCTCTCTCTCTCTCTCCTTCCATGAAATGGGTAAGTTTCTCTCTCACTTCTCTCTACATTTCCATCATCTTCCTCTCTTTATTTCTCATTTCTTAAAACATGAAATGTGTTTAGATCGTCGATAGGATCGCGTAGAACCAAAAAGAATTGAATTCCGTCATCTTTGAGAATTTTCAAGTAAGTTGCTTTTCCCCCATTTTTATGCTAAAGTGTTCATATCATGTTTATATTATGCTTGATGTGTTATATTTGAAGTTTGGTTGAATTTGGAATTTATTTTGAGTTTTGGTCAAAAATGGTGATTTTAGGAATGTTGGGTTTGAATCTTGATCTTGGTTGATAAATGGTATTATTTGAGTCCCCATTCTAGTTATAAGTTGTTTTGGGTTCATCTTTATGCTTGGTGGAAGGTTGATTATGTTTGATTTTGGTTGTAATATGAAATGGGTAAGAAAATTGGTAGAAACCCAAATTTTGGCCGGATTTCATCCCTCCGGGCAAGGAGGCGCGCGCACCATGTTTTGGGAGGCGAGCGCACCCTTTTCTGCTTCGAAATCGCAGCCTTCTGACCTTAGGAGGCGCGCGCATCACTTTTTATGGAGGCGCGCGCATCCCTCTTTTTCCAGATTGTCCGTTTTTCGTTCGATCTTCCGGAGGCCATAACTTTCTCATCCGGACTCCGTTTTAGGCGTGTAAACTATCGTTTCGAAGCTCTCTTCGAGTACTACAAGATGGTATAGGTTGTTAAGTTAAGTTATAAGTTTTATACTTTGGGATTTTATTGGGTGTTTGAGGGTAAGAGGAGTTGTATCAATCCTTTGTGATCAAGTTTTGCAAATCCATTTGAGTGACCTTGTTGAGTTGTTGTGATCATATTTGTGATATAAGTGAGGATTTCATACCTTGAGACCATTTAATTGAAAGCTAATTTACTGATCGGATTAATTTTAGTATAAGACTTAGGCTAGGTTTTAGGCGATATCCTATAGTACCTAGAGGGTTGTTTTGGAACGCTAAAGTGTTGGGTTTGGTCCGTTTGTGATCATGTACGAATAGGTGTAACCTTTTGTGTTCGTTTGGGGTGTTGAGAATTGGTTCGTTTATGAACGAATATAAAGCGTGATATGGTGATTGGGTACCTATGGTTTTGATTAGCTTCTTTATGGTGTATTCATTCGGACTTCCTATTTGGAATTCTAGGTGTATAAATATAGGGAGTTGATAGTCTTAGTACATCTTCATGAGTAAACGTTTAGATTCATCTTAGTAATAGTCGATATACTATTGGTGAGCGACCGTTTGGGTTGTGTTCCTTATGAATAACTTGTGGGTATCATCTTTGGAATGTATCTAGTATGGTTCCTCTTTATGGAATTATCGTATTATAATAGTCTTAGTACATCTTCATGAGTAAATGTTTATTTCCGCTGCTATCTGTTATGTGATAACTGCTATGTGCTATCTATGATTTATTATTGTATATTGCATCATAGCATGTCATGTAGTTGCATTAGTGACTTATTGAGATTTATCTCACCCCCTTTCTTTCATCTTTGTTTTTCCTTAACCCCCCCCAGGTGCTAAGGATTAGTCTCGCTGATCACGAGAAAGAGGACGTCGAGTGTGGATACATTCTTTTGGGGAAAGTTGTTATAGGTTGGTTTACATTATATAAATGTGTAACCTTTTGGGAAAGTTGTACCAAACAATGACGTCATTAAGAATTGTACATTTACCTTCTGTTGGGCATAAACTTGTGGAAGTTTATGATAGTTGTATTTGGTTATTATCACATGGATTTGTAAAACTATGGATCATCACCTTTTGGTGTCAAATGAAATTTTTAACTTCGGTATTTCAAAGTTTTGGTTTTAAGTCGACGTCCAGCTCGCGATCTCGGGCCCGCGGGGTTCGGGGCCGCGACAGTCGCCACCTATGTTTTTAGGAACATAAGAAAAACCTATTGATAATAGCCTAAGTTTGATTACGAAAACAGAGATTCTTAGTTTTGAGGTTCGGGGGTTAGATTACGAGATGGGAAGTACCGAAACACCCATCTCGCCCAACTAAAGTTGGTCTTGCTTGATCAAAATCTACATGAATGATAAATGTTCTTCTTCTTCTTCTTTAAATCATAAAAAGGGGTTTGAAATAGAGTTTGGAATGTAGGAGATAACTCCTTAACCAACCTCAACGAAATGAGGGGATCACTAGAGTCATGTCCCAAAATGATTTGGGTGATTGCACTTTGATAAAACGAAAAGAAAGAGAAAAGAGATGAAGTTGAGAAGGGGAAAGAAATAGCTTTACCTAGACTTCAAGAGACTTCAAACACTTCTTGTTGAATTACTTGGAGAAATCCTTTGGAAAATGCTTTGAAAGTAAGAAATTTGATTTCTTATTGAAAGTGTGAGATTTAGAGCCAAAGGTCCTTGAAAATGGAGGTAAAGGAAGGTTTTTATAGGTGAAAGAGGGATGTTTTTGGTGCCAACACTCAGTCACCAAGAAATCCTTCCCGGGCAAAATCCTGTAAATTGAGCAAGGGAGAGAATCCTGGCCAGAAATCTGTAACTGACGCCCAGAGGCGCGCGCTTCCTGCTTTGGGGGCGGGAGGCGCGCGCGTCTGGCTCCTCCTGTCAGAGGCGCGCGACTCAGAGAAGGCAATTTTGATAGAATGGACTAGAAAGTCAGCACTGTTATTCAGTTTAGTCCCTAGACTTAACGAAGTCAGTCAGGAACTTAACGGAAGTGACAGAAACTAACGAGAAACACTTAAAATGGGGAGAAACACAAGATCAAATGTGCAATCGGGGTGAGCGGTCCAAGGCGGGGTCTCTACAAAGCCCCTCGGCGACGTGGATTGCAAAGCAAAACACGTCGACGAAAGTAAAAAACACACGCCAAGGACATCACCAAGAAAAAAGCAAAGACTCGATGAAAGCATGAATTTGAAATTGCGAGAGATAGTGGTGCGCTCCCTGTGTGAGCGGCTTTTGTTGATAGAGGGGGTGGCATGATCCGTTAGGTGAACCTGCAGGCTGAATATTTTGAATGAGGCTGTTAGTTAACCTTTTGAACGAGGCCGTTAGTGAACCTTTTGGAGAGGCCGTTAGTGAACCTTTGAGGAGGCCGTTAGTGAACCTTTGAGGAGGCCATTAGTGAACCTTTGAGGACGAATCCGTTAGTGAAATTCGTCGATGAGGTCGTTGGTGAACCTTTGGAGAGGCCGTTAGTGAACCTTTGAAGAGGCCGTTAGTGAACCTTTGAGGAGGCCGTTAGTGAACCTTTGAGGACGAATCCGTTAGTGAAATTCGTTGATGAGTCCGTTGGTGAACCTTTGGAGAGGCCGTTAGTGAACCTTTGAGGAGGCCGTTAGTGAACCTTTGAGGACGAATCTGTTAGTGAAATTCGTTGATGAGGTATTGCTTTGAAGTCTCGTGCCACTTGGAGTCACACTTGACTTTTTGAATTGTGGGGTGCGGGCACAGTTGACCGTGACCAGAAAAATATCCCTGCTGGGGATGAAATGTTGAGATTGACCCTTGAGGGGGGGTATGTCACCCGTGACAAAACTTAGGGAGTTCGGAATCCGTGCGGAAACCTTGATACGGTGCATGGTTTCTTGCATGGGAGACTGCTTCTGAACCTGCCTGATGATGGGAAGAGCGCGCGTCCGGGCCTCGTTATGGGACGCGCGCACCTCGGATGAGTATGTCGGGGGGCGCGCGCCTGGCGCATAAGTTCAGCATATTTAAACAGGCAGTTCACTGTTTTCGGCAAGTTTTCAAAATTTTGAAGAACCCTCCAAATTCCAAGCCCAATTTTCGTGGAGAAATCACCCCAAAACACTTTCTTGCTGCTCTAGGATCAATTCCGTCGTAGAAACGATGTCGGATCGTCAACAATCACCTCCGTTCGAGATGCCACAGGGCGAGGAGCCCGAAATTGGGGTTGAAGCTATGGACCCGAGCTTGCTTACCTTCCGGCCTCATATCCACATTTCTCACTTCATGACTTCGGGTTTGGTAAGAATGCCTCACCTTTCTTGTAGATTTCGGATTTCATGAAGTCCCCTTTTTTTACCCGAAATATTGTTGCAGCAGCTTTTTTGATCATTCCTTGCATGTTGTTCGTTGTTGATGATTTGTTGTAAGAAACATGTTGGGGCGCCCATTTTCATGTTCACACACTTGCTCGTACATTGTTCTGCTATTGAAATCTCTGTGTTGAGTTCATCCGTTTTCTAGCAGTCATGCTGATGAAATTTTTGCTGTTCCTTCTTTCCTTTCAGGAGTGGACCCGTCTGACAGAGATTCGTGGTGGGGCTCATGGGCCCATCTCTATATGGAAGAGGTTGCCTGAGAATGTTCGGGCCCGAGTTACAGGGACTCATTTTGGTCTTTTTGTTACCAGCCTCCCAGCTTTAAAGAATGACCCCGATGTGGTCCAGGCATTGAGGGAAAGATGGTGGGACACCACCCATACCTTTCATTTACCTATGGGCGAGGTGACTATGACGCCTACCGATTTCACAGCTCTGACGGGCTTGCCGTTCATAGGGATGCCCGTCCCTTTTGGTTTGAGAGGGGCTGTTCGGAATCCGGACGAGTTACTAGCTTTGGTTGACTGCTGGTTCGAGGTCAAGAATTCTCGAGTGACATGGGGGCGAATCCGGGCTTATTTCGGCATCTTGATGGCTGAGGCTCGAGGTGTTACTGCTGATCGGGTCGATGCCGTGGCCCGTTGCTTTATTTGGTACCTGTTATCCCATACACTGTTTGCCAACGGGGGATCTTCGGCCTCTTTGGCTCTGCTTGACTTGTTAGTGGATTTGGACCAGATCATCCAGTATAACTGGGGCGCAGCGGGCTTAGCTGCTTGTTATCACGGCATGGATTTGACCAGCCGCTCGACCACTAGCTCGGTTACGGGCTTCAGCTTGCTGTGGGGGTATACCACTTACTGTCCCTTTTATATTCTCCTTGCCTTGGTCATAACTGCCTTTTTCGTTGACTGTCATTAACTTTGTTTCTGCCTCTTGTCTACAGCTTTGGGCTTTTGCTATCCTGAATCTGAGGGATTTCAAGATTGCCAAGGAGGGCCAGCCCCAGTATCCGGACTGCGCACGGTGGGCGTACAAGGAGAGGAATGTGAAGACTGGCACGAACCCCATTAGTCTTACTTCAGCCCGACGGCACTTGGACACCTTGAGGCCTGAGTCCGTTGCCTTCTCTTTGTATCCGTGGAGATCAGTTCAGCACTGGTTTGAGCATACTCTTATTCCTACCCGTTCTCGGCTTTTGATGAGTTCGGGTGAGTGCATGGCTCTATATTTGGGGGACAGTGTCGCGACCCCGACCCCGCGGGCCGGGAACTCGCGAGCTGGACGTCGACTTAACACACAAATACCAAAATACAGAAGGTAAAAATTCCATTTTTATACCCAAATGGTTTAAAACAAAGTTTTACAAATCCAAGTTTAACAACAACAATATACTACTAATATAAGCTCCACAAGCTTACACCAAAATACAAAGATTACAAATCTTAATGACGTCATTGTTGGTAAAACTATCCCCAAAAGGTTATACATTTAAATAATGCAAACCGATCAATAACAACCTGCCCAAAATCTCAATCCTCTCGACGTCCTCCTCGACCCGCAAATCCTAATCCTTTCCTCCTGGGGGGGGGGTTAAGGAAAAACAAAGATAAAAGAAAAGGGGGTGAGATAAATCTCAATAAGTTACTAATTCAACTACATGACATGCTAATGCAATAACAATAATAATATCTCACATCGCACGTAGCAAATATCATTTAACAGATAGCAGCGGAAATAAACAAGTAACAAAGGATACTGAGCCAAGGTTTCCCCAATAAAGGATATAACAATCTGATCACTGACGATAGGGCCGCATCGAAGAGCAGCATCAATAAGCAGCGTCAAAGAGTCGATAAACCAATCAACGATAGCAGCATAATAGCTGAAGAGAAAACCCGGTACCGGAACCAATAACCAAACGATAACTGAGTATACGACACAAAGTAGCAACCCCTTATAATAGCTAGACTGTTCCCAAGAAAGGAGCTAGCTCATCTCACATCCAAGGCCAATCTGGAGGAGGGAAATAATGGGGCAAAACAATGGTCAACATTATAATGGATTCGGCTCGTTGCCATTATAATCTTTTCCATCGCCCGACACAACCACAAATACCAGCTGGACTTTTTAAATAAATGCCAAGTAATAAATACTAGCTCAAATAAACAACTCATGATTCCGAAGTAGGGAACCATACTAATTAATCACCAAGAAGATGAAATAAAACCAACCACACATAATACGTGCTCAACCATTTCCAAACAATAATTAATCGAATCTCATAACACATTTGTTCACATAGGAACCATTCCCAACATTAGAGTATTCCACAATGACCATTTAAACCATTTAGGGTGGTACCCAAAACCTAGACCAAAAAGGCATCCTAGTCTTTAACCAAACAAAGAGGGAATTCCAGGAATTAGGGGCGGGCGGGCGCTCGCTAAGGGGCAGGCGGGCGCTCATTTAGGCAGAGAGTTGGCTGAAGGAAAAAGACCAAGAGGGCGGGCGCCCGGCAAGGCCCAGGCGGGCGCCCGGTCGACGGACTGACTGGGAATCAACTGGGTTCTTCACATTTCTTACCAAAATCAAACATGAACCTTACCCATTTCACAACCCAACATTTCTACCAAATTCTATTAGCATACCCAAGCACCAAAAACAACATATAAGTCTATAAGGGACCTAAATAACATCATCTAGCACCCTAAACCAAGATTTAATCCCAACATTATCAAAAATCACAAAAGATGAACAAAATACAAATAAATTCCAAACTCAACCAAAGAAGCCATGGATATCAACAAGAACATCAATAGAGTTAAAGATGAGCATTTTTAACATAAATGGGGGAAAAGTAACTTACCCGGATTTTATGAAAGTTGACGGAATTCGAATTTTCTTTGTTCTCTACGATCCTATCGACGATCTAAACATTTTTTGTATAATGGGAAATGAGAAACAAAGACTAGAAGATGGTCAATAAGAAGAGAGAGAGAGAGAGAAGTTTCTTACCTTCACCAATGGCTATGGAGAGAGAGAGAAATGACTGGGAATGAAAATGGTGAGGTGAAAGTGAGGGAGGTGAGGGGAAAAGAGGGAGTAAGTAGGATGAATAATTAGAATTTACACATAGATCCCCTCCCCTGTACACTAACACAATAATCTTATACTCCCCAATAACAACTAAGACCCAACACTCCACACAAGCACAAATAACCCATTAAATGCTAGGCATAAAATATTATGAAACACAAAATGCACACATAATTATTTAAATAAATAAATAATTTTTAATAAATAAATAAGAAATAAATAAATAATTAAGTATTTATTACTACGAAAATAGAGGCGGGTTTTCGGGTTGTTACAGACAGAGTGTTCTGGCAGCTTGGTACCCAGGTGACAGATTTTTAAACCCCCCTCGTCCTGCAGTTCCAGACGTTCCTCCTTTCTGCCCTCGTAATTGGAGGTCACTTTCAGAGGCTGATCGCGCGGCATACATGGTAGGGGTTGATGCCGTCCCTTACATTCACTTGGATCAGGATTATGGCCTCTTCAGGGAGAACAACTTGATACAAGGCTTCATGTTTGCTGATCCGAGGAGATCACAGGCTGCTCCTACGACCTCCGCTCGGTTTTATACTACCGGTGCCGGGTATTGTTTTGATCCTCCTTTGCTTCCTCCCTACTACACTTATTCCAACTTCGGGGTCTTTGAATAGCAGAGGGAGATTGTTCCCGAGGATATGTCACCGGAGAGAGAGCCTCCCGCTCAGGCTGCTGTGGTATGTTTTTCTGACCATCTTTGCCTTTCTCAGTTCCAGTCTTGTTTTTCTGTCCTTTGTATTGATGTAACTTCCTTTTTCAGTTCTTTGTTGCAATAGGTACCTGTAGCTGCTTATAGGCACTTGGGTAGGCAGAACAAAGGAATGAGGAGGAGGCTCCGTCAGCTGGAGGAGAGGGTGATGCAGCTGTGTAGGGATATTGCTGCCATGACTAGAGATGCTGCTGGTGCTGTCTCTGGTGCTGCGAGAGGAGCTGCCCGAGGTGCTCGGGGTATGGGACGAGGCTGCAGGGATGCTGCACTGGACATTGATGAGGCTGTCTCTTCGGCGAGGCAGTCGCTGAGCAGGAGTCTGAGCCACGGAGGTAGCCATAGTAGGAGTCTGAGCCGAGAAGGTAGCCAGAGCCGGGGTGGCGCTAGTTCGTCAGGGAGAGCTGCCAAGAGGACCCGTCCTGATGTTGTGATTGAGACATCTGAGTCCGAGGATGATGATGACGATGATGATGAGGAGACCGAGAGCGGCAGCAGGGGGTGAGCACAGTGCTGGTGATGATGTGCCCGAGCTGTTGTGGCTGAGAGGATCAGGGATTGAAACACTTTTACTTTTGCCTGTAATAACATTTAACATGTATTTACAATCCTAGTTATCTTACTACTCATTTTATGCTTTATTAGGGACTCGATCTTAGGTGTCGACTCTTTACAAACAAATGTGTGCCCAAAGAATGTTTGTTGTTGATGCTTGAACTCCTTTTTTTTTTTTTTTTTTTGCTGCTGGGATTTGATTTTGCTGCAGGTTGGATATGTTGGAGTGCTTGGGTTCTGTTCTGAACTGACAAGGGCTATTTCTGTCTGAACTGCTGTCAAAGGCGCGCGCGTTGTGCAGCCTTGGTCGGAGGCGCGCGCTTCTGGCCTGCTGAATTACAGCCCCTTTCTTTTTCTGATCAGAATGTTCCAATAGCTATAAATTTTGAACCATTTTCGACCAGAATGGTCACACAGCATTCTTCTGTAAACATTTTCTCCTCCTAAACCACAAGATTCTTGTCATAATGGCTCCAATGACTTTCTCTTTTGAAGTCAAGGTTTCCGTCCCCGAGGGTGAGAAGTCCGTTCCAATGGTGAACGCCGTTCCAGCTGTGGGATCCGTCTCGATGGTGGAGAAGCGTCCAAGCGTTTTTGGGAAGGCCCAATGACGATGTTGTTGACCCCGTGAGACCGGCGGTTCAGGTGCGGGACTATAGACCCCGTCATTTTCCCAAGAAGAAGAAAGGTAAGGGAAATTCCTCCTATGTGTGGAAGCGTCCCATGGTTGTCCCCGCTAAGGCTCCGCTTGATAAGGGCAAGGGGAAAGCCGTTGATGAAGCTCCGTCCCGTCCTAGCGTTTTCTCCTGTCTTGGTGGTCCCAAGAATGTTCCGTCCCCATCCAAGAAGACTAAAGGACATAACAAGAAGCAATGGGTTCCCAAACCTAAGAAAGATTAGATTTTTCTTTGTACCCCAAGAGATTGCAATTAGACCACTTTGTTTTAGGATTTAATGTTTTGATGTCTTTTGTTGCTCAATAAATCCGTTGTAATGGCTTGAATAATTCATTGGATGAATAAAAATTGCATCTTGTTATTTGAAGTGAATTGGGTATTTTTGATATGTTTTAGACCGCACCCGAAGGTTGCCTACGTTCCTCCAGTTAGGAGGCTCAGGTCTCCGTAGTTCAAACAAACAAAGACCATTTTTTTTTTGTGTGCACCCTGTTTTTTGCCTAGACCACCCTTTCGGGTTTTCAATCTAGCGGGCTTCTTTTTTGCACGTGCTCTAATTTTTGCCTAGGCCGCCCTTGCGGGTTTTCAACCTAGCGAGCGATTTTTTTTTTTTTTTTTATGGTCTTTGTATTAAGCGTAGAACCTCTTGAGCTTGTCGAGGTTGACCTCCTTTGGCAGCTGGTCACCATCTAAATCCACAAGCCGGACTGCACCGCCGCTTAGTATCTTTTTGACCACGTACGGACCGATCCATCGGGGTCCCCATTTCCCCAGGGGATTCATGGCGTTAGGAGGATGTTGTCTTAAGACCAAATCTCCCACATTGATGTTTCGAGGCTTTACCTTTTTCTTGAAAGCTCTTTCCATCCTTTGCTGATACGCCCTTGTGCGTTCGAGTGCTCTTAGCCTTTTTTCGTCGAGTAAGGCTAGCTGTTCATATCGACTTTGCATCCAGTCGACCTCGTTGACTTGATTCTCGAGGAGGACCCTTAGAGATGGGACTTCAAGTTCGATTGGGAGTACGGCTTCAGAACCATAGACTAATGCATACGGAGTTTCTCCTGTTGCTGACCGTATTGATGTGCGGTAGCCCCACAATGCTAATGGTAGCTTCTCGGGCCAATCCCTTCCTGTTGAGGCCATTTTCTTGACGATGGTCTCGATGGTCTTATTTGCTGCTTCAACCGCGCCATTTGCTTGGGGACGGTAAGGAGATGACTTGTGCTTGGTGATCTTGTATTCTACCAAAAGTGCATCCATTTCCTTCTCAAAGTGAGAGCCGTTGTCGGAAATGATTTCATGAGGCACGTTGTATCGACACATGATATTAATCTTTACAAATTCGGCCACTTTCTTGGCGTTGAGGGTCCGATAGGCTTGTGCTTCAACCCACTTTGTGAAGTAATCGACGGCCACTAGGACGAATGACTGCCCACTGCTCCCGGTGGGATGGACTTTACCGATGATGTCTATCCCCCAACAAAAGAAAGGCCAAGGTGTGACCATGTTGTAAAGTTGCGAGGGTGGAGCGTGTTGCAGATTAGCGTGGAATTGGCACTTGGCACACCTTTTGACTTTCTCGATACAGTCTCATTCCATAGTGCTCCAATAGTAACCAATGCGGAGTATCTTCTTGACTAGCATAAACCCATTCATGTGGGGTCCACACTCTCCTTCGTGCACTTCACACATTATCTCTTGAGCTTCGGCCTCATTGGCGCATAAGAGATTGATCCCGTCGTGGTGCCTTTTATAGACTCGGTCCCCAATCAGTACGTGCCGAGAGGCTAGCCTTTGCAGAGATGCTTGAGACTTCTTATTGCTATTCTCGGGATAAGTGTCATTTTTGAGGAAATTCATGATGTCCGAATACCACAGAGAGTTTGTTTGAACCTCGTTGATCTCTATACTCATGCAGTACGCCGGACTGTTCCTTCGGGCAATTTTTAAAGGCTTCACCATTTTCCCTTTGGGCATTTCGACTAATGAAGCTATAGTGGCCAGTGCATCGGCGAAGCGATTTTTATCCCTTGGCAGGTAGTTGAAAGTGATCTCTTGGAATTGTTCAAGCAATTCTTCAAGGTGCTGACCATACTGTTGGAGGGTCGGGTCTTGGATTCGCCATTTACCCGATTGCTGATTGATAAGGAGCAAAGAGTCGCCGAATACTTCTAGTTCCGTGATGTTTCTTTCGAGAGCTGCTTCGAGCCCTGCTATGCATGCTTCGTACTCGGCAATGTTGTTGGTAGCTTCGAATTCCAGACGGACGGCAATGGGAGTGTAGATGTCTTTTGGATCGACAAGCAATACTCCTATACCAAAACCATGTTTATTGGCGGCGCCATCGAAAAAAATTTGCCACTTAATTTCCTCGGTTGCAGTACAAATTAAATGCTCGTCGGGGAACTGTACGTCTTACCCCTTCACTTCGTCACACGGGAATTCGGCAAGCTGGTCACTGAACACTTCCCCCTGACGGATTTTAGTGTGACGTAAGTGATATCATAGTCGGCGAGTATGAAGTACCATTTGGCTATTCTTGTTGACATGAAAGGCTTCTCGAAGATGTAGCGGAGCGGGTCCACCTTTGCTACTAGCTTGATCGGAAAAGCTTCCATATAGTGTTTGAGATTTTGAGTGACCCAAACCAATGCTGCACATGACTTCTCTAAGACAGAGTAGTTCTTTTCGCCTCCTTGGAATCGGCGACTGACAAAATAAATGGCATTCTCCTTTGTGGACTCTCGTTGCTCTTGTGCTAACATAGCCCCTAGGGCTTCATCATTGACAGTGAGGTAGAGCAAAAGAGGTTTCTCCTTGTGCGGCGGAACTAGAACAGGAGGGAACGTCAAGTAATGCTTCACTTGGTCGAAGGCTTCTTGGCACGCGTCAGTCCATTCTAGAGCCACATTTTTCTTGAGTAGCTTGAAGATTGGCTCACACATGGAAGTGAGTTGGTGCACAAACCGACTGATGTATTGCAGTCTGCCCATGAAACGTTTGATCTCTTTCTGCATCTTTGGAGGAGGCATGTCAATGATTGCCTTGATTTTGGAGGGGTCTACTTCAATTCCCCTTTAAGTGACCATATAACCAAGGACTTTGCCTCGGATAACCCCGAACGTGCACTTTGCAGGGTTGAGCCTCATCTTGTTTTTGACGAAGCATTTCGAAGAACTTGCGGAGATCGATTAAATGTTGACCATCGGTCCATTTGGAGTGAATGATCATGTCGTCAACATAGACCTCGATTTCTTTGTGAATCATATCGTGGAACAAGTCCGTCACGGCTCTTTGGTAGGAAGCCCTAGCGTTTCTTAACCCAAATGGCATGACTGTGTAGCAAAAGGTACCCCACGGTGTTGTGAAGGCTATCTTATGTTGATCTTCCTCGGCCATGAGAATCTGATTGTACCCAGAGAACCCATCCACGAATGAGCGAACCTCGTAGGCAGCAGTGGAGTCGACCAGCATGTCGATGTTAGGGAGTGGAAAATCATCCTTTGGGGAAGCTTTGTTCAAATCCCGGAAGTCCACACAAACTCGAACCTTGCCGTTTGCCTTTCTGACTGTCACGATGTTGGCTAACCATGTCGGATACTCGATAACCTTGATGAAACCCACACTGAGGAGCTTCTCAATCTCTTCTTTGACTTGCAGAGACCATTCTGGCTTGATCTTTCTGGGGTTCTGCTTTACTGGCTTAGCATCTTCTCTGATCGGAATTCTGTGCTCTGCTACCTTTCTGTCCAAACCCGGCATGTCTTTGTATGACCATGCGAACACATCCACGAACTCCCGTAGTAGTGCAGTCAATCTGTCTCTGTCGTCCCCTTTGAAGAAGCTTCCGATCTTAGTTTCTCTTGGCTCTTCTTCGGTACCCAGATTAACAACATGCAATTCTTCGTCAGCCTCTGGACCATTTACGGACTTGTTGAGCAAGTTCATTTAAGTATGTTGTGTTTTCTTGGTCTATTTCATCATAATTTGAATCGTTATTAACTTGTTCGTTAAGTTCATTATTAGTTAATTCATCATTTATGATGTTTGCAATCTCAGGGTACTCAGAAATATCAAATTTTTCATTAGCAAAGAAAGGAAACACACGCTCGGCTATGGCCTCCATATCCTCTTGGGTGAGGGTATTAGAGACACTCTCGGACTCAAAAGTAAGTGTGAGCCGCTCTTCCTTTGTTGATGTGCGGGGTATGCAACCCATTTCTTGGACTAAGAATTCTTCGGATACCACGGGCCCTTTCGTTGAATACCAATTATTGATCGGCTCGGAGCTTGGCGGGATCTCACTAATAGCCTCGTTCATGATGACGGTGTCATGGATGGCGTTGACTTGGCATTCATTCATTATGGCAAGCTCTTCGAACATGGAGGCTAAATCTGTCAGTTCTTCCCCCGCGATGATTTCTGTTTCGGACTCTATAGTTACCTTCCTTCCCCACCATTCACGGGGCAACATGGGAGTTGGTTCCCTTTCGGATTTCTGGATCTCACAATCGGAGTCGAGACCGGGCTTTTTGACACCCTTATTGTCAACCCATGGCTCAGGAAAGATCATGTGTGGAACGTCTTCCCCTTGGCGGACAAAATAGCCATTCAACGTCTTTCGGTAAGGCCTTAGATTAGGGACCTCATAACGACGGCCTTCTTTACGAGCTCGGGCCTTTTCATTCTTGATCGCTTGCTCTTGTTTCAAGTCTTCTCTGGAAGGCTCGTCCAAACCGAATGTGTTCTTGACAAATGGGACTTGCACAGGATGTAGGATTCCTTGTTGATATTTCCCTAGGCCTAAACCAGGGAAGTAGTCCATATTTCTCATCATGCGGAGGACTTTGTGATTGCTGGGGGTCCATGATCCGTTTCCCCCTTCTTTGTCAATGGCATTGATTGAGACGCCGGAGAGAGTGGAGTCTGGTAAACCATGCTGAACTTGGTCGACGGGCTCACCTTTTCTGTGGATAGTGACGTTTTTGGCCATGATGGTCACTATTTCGTCACCATTTCGGATCTTGACACATTGATGGAGAGTTGACGGGACGGCATTAGAACTGTGAATCCATGGTCGACCCAAAAGCAAGTTGAATGAGGCCGGGATGTCAAGCACTTGGAATGGAACGGACATAACCATGCTCCCAAACTCAATGTCTATTTCGATCATGCCTATGACTGTAACGGGCGGTGCTGTCATAACCTCGGATTACTTGAGTAGAAGGCTTCAAATCGGAATCCTTAAGCCCCAGTATGCCCATGATTCTGCTAGGTATGAGGTTGAGTGCGGAACTACCGTCCACTAAGACTCTTGATATGGGCCCCCCCCCCTTTGCTCGTACCTTGAGGTAAATAGCCTCGTTGTGGTCGGAACCAAATGGTGGAAGGTCCATATCGGCAAAGGTGATGGCGTTGCCGAAATGAATGTGACCGATCATTGCCGTGAGGTCCTCGGGAGTAGTATTGGGAGAAACTGATGTATAATCGAGATTGCGGATGACAAGATCTCGGTGTTTCTTTGAGGATGCAATGAGGTCCCAAATAGAGATGTTGGCTTGAGTTTTATTGAGGTGGACAAGTAGAGGATCTTAGGGAGTGTTGCGAGCTTGCGGCCTTTGAGAAGAGGAGCTTGGTGCGGAAGTCGAAGGGTTGCTTGCTATGACTCGACCGGATCGAGTTAGCATGTTGACGTTCCCATCTTGCTTCTTTTTCCTATTCTCTAGTACTTCCCTCATTACCTCATCGTAAGTTACAACATAACAAGAATCGTCAAGTTTATTCATAACATTGGGGGCCCCATTCACAATTGGGGTTGAATGGGTGGTCCCCTCGAGTTCTCCTATCTCTATTACATTGACATGTTCGCCATTAGTCACTACAAATTCTTTCTTGTCTATGAGATCTTGTGTCGCGACCCCGACCCCGTGGGCCAAGAGCACGCGAACTGGACGTCGACTTACAACAATACACCAAAATACTGAATATGAAAATTCCATTTTTATACCCAAAAGGTTTAAAACAAAGTTTTAGAATTCCAAGTTTAACAACAACAATAAACTACTAGTATAAGCTCCACAAGCTTACACCAAAAATACAAAAGATTACAAATCTTAATGACGTCATTGTTGGTAAAACTATCCCCAAAAGGTTATACATTTAAATAATGTAAACCGATCAATAACAACCTGCCTAAAATCTCAATCCTCTCGACGTCCTCCTCGATCCGCGAATCCTAATCCTTTCCTCCTGGGGGGGGGTTAAGGAAAAACAAAGATAAAAGAAAGGGGGGTGAGATAAATCTCAATAAGTTACTAATGCAACTACATGACATGCTATGATGCAATAACAATAATAATATCTCACATAGCACGTAGAAAATATCATTTAACAGATAGCAGCGGAAGTAAACAAGTAACAAAGGATACTGAGCCAAGGTTTCCCCAATAAAGGATATAACAATCTGATCAATGACGATAGGGCCGCATCGCAGAGCAGCATCAATAAGCAGCATCGAAGAGCCGATAAACCAATCAACGATAGCAGCATAATAGCTGAAGAGAAAACCCGGTACCGGAACCAATAACCAAACGATAACTGAGTATACGACACAAAGTCGCAACCCCTTATAATAGCTAGACTGTTCCCAAGAAAGGAGCTAGCTCATCTCACATCCAAGGCCAATCTGGAGGAGGGAAATAATGGGGCAAAACAATGGTCAACATTATAATGGACTCGGCTCGTTGCCATTATAATCTGTTCCATCGCCCGACACAACCACAAATACCAGCTGGACTTTCAAATAAATGCCAAGTAACAATTACTAGCTCAATTAAACAACTCATGATTCCGAAGTAGGGAACCATTCCAAATAATCACCAAAAAGGTGAACCAATCCAAACAATCACCATAAAGTTACAAACGGTTATTCACGAAGAGTTCAATAACGATAAACGGAATTTCTCATAAAGAGCTCATCCAACAATGACCATTAAAACAAGACGAGTTCAAGACAATAGCCCATACCAAACACTTTGGTGCTCCAGAATAACCCTCTAAGTACTATAGGATATCACCCAAAACTTAGACCAAGTCTTATCCAAAATCAATCCGATTGGAACAATCACGAACACATCCTAAGATGCCCAAACATTCCCAAACAACCCTTGACCAAATTCCATAACACCATTATTCACAACGGAACCACTTTCAACACTAGAGTATCCCACAATGTCTATTTAATTAAATTAGAGTGGCACCAAAAGTCTAGACCGAGTATACAATTCAACCTAAAATAAACAAGAAATGATTTCCAGAAAAGCAGGGCGGGCGGGCGCCTGAACAGGGGCGGACGGGCGCCCATTAAGAAAGAAACTAAGGGTCTGAAAAGGGGGGAAGTGGGCGGGCGCCTGAGGCCTTATGGGCGGGCGCCCGGTCTACGCGGCTGGGCAAAATCCTGCTGGGTTTAACACACTCATACCCAAAATCAAACCCAAAATCTTGCTAATTCATATACACCCAAAATCAACACTTCCAATACTCTTAACAATGTACTAAAACAACATATGAACCTCTAGGAGATCTAGATAACAACATTTAACCACACAAATCAAGATTAAATCTCAACATTCATATTATCACAACTTTTAACCAAAAATCCAAATAAATTCCAAATAATTTCTAAACTCAACCAAAATGACATATAAATGAACTAAAGCATTTCATACAATAAAGATGAACATTTTTAGCATAAATGGGGGAAATGTAACTTACTTGGATTTTATCAAAGTTGACGGAATTCGAATTTTCTTTGTTCGCTACGATCCTATCGACGATCTAAACATTTTTCATAAAATGAACAATGAGAAATAATGCCTCCATGATGATCAAAATGAAGAAATGAGGGAGGAAGAAAAACTTACCATTCTAGCAACAACTATGGAGAGAGAGAGGAGATGAGTGTTTGTGGGAGGTTGAGTGTAAGAGTGAAAAGAAAGAGAGGGGGGGAGAGAGAGAACCGGGTAGAGGGGGGGGGGGGGGCTAGAGGGGTGAGGTGAGGGAGAAAGGAGGGAGTGGGTGAGAATTATTAGAAAAGGTTTCACAAATAACCCAATAAATCCCTCACTACACACCTAGCACAATTGATCAATTAAAATGCTAGGCACGACTACATCATGAAACAAAAAATTCACACAATAATATTTAAATAAATAAATAATTTAAATAAATAAATAATCCATAAATAAATAATTAAATATTTATTACTAAGAAAATAGAGGCGGGTTTTCGGGTCGTGACATTCACTCCACCTTAAAAGAAAATTCGTCCCGAATTTTAAATTACCTACCCGAAAGATCAAATAGTCATGAACACGCTAATTCCGTCACTTCTCGAATTTCTCCATCATCCATTTTAAACCATCATATGGCAACCTTAAACAATGTTTACAACATAACAACCTCTCGTACTTAACTTCCTTCAATCATTACCTTCACTACTAATTAGAATCCATGTTCAAAAATCGAAGAATCCAAATTGCTCTTAAACATAACTCCCGAGATACTACAAACTTATCTCATTTCATAAACTTAATTACACTACAAGGATACTTCCACTTGTAAACCGCATACTTAGTATTACTCCCCAGAGATTCAAAACATTAAACCATCTCGAGCGAAATCAGCTTCTTAAAATATGGAAAGCTAAAGAAATTTTCCGTCCCCACAATATTCACCAAAGTGGCTATATCTTCAAGGATTTCCATTATAGTGATTTCACCTTAGATGGCACCTTAAACTAGAGGTACAATGTAAGCCCAAAATTTTAATACAAAGTGTTTACTTAAATCCACGCTATAATTTCATCATCACATTACTCCAAATCCTTGAAAGTCTAAAACAGTTACAAATACCCAGTAGTCCGTAAAACAATCCAAACTTTATCTCCAAGGAACTTCCTCTAACTCGCTTTTAAATTGATAATCCGTGCTTACCCATCCCAAAGAAATTTAGCAATTCCTAAAACTTCCATGGCTAACCTACCTTAGTCTTTCTCATATACATTTATAATTTCAATGATACTTAGGCCCAACCGTACCACCATCATAATAAACCAATTGGCTAGCCACATTCCAACTGTCCCAATACCGAATCATAGTACTCTTTAATATGCCCAAGTATTAATACCCAACTTTCTTCACATACCCTTAATCCAAATCGAGAAACGCCACCAAGAAAATATTTAGACCATAAAACAACCATTTATCTAAAACTCAAAATGCCTTTAATGCAATTCGAGAAATTCTTGCCCTCTCAAAATGTGCTTAGTCCTTTCAAACTTAACGCGCTTACCATCATTAATGATTATAACTTCCATAATATACTAGTCACTCATAGCAAATCATGCATTTCTTCACACTAACCAATTCCAATGCACTCACGTAGATGTACTAAAAGTAAACAAAAATCTCTTATCATGAAATCCTCAATTGAATCCTCCGCTCTTATAACTCAGCCGATACAACACGGATATTGATTTAATTATTAGCACTACCACCTTGTACCATAACAACTCAATTTAACCCAAGTTCCTCTCCAACACTGGGCACTATTCAGAAGAAAATGGAAATCTTACAAATGATACATACACCCAACAATTCGGTATAGACATCCCATTGACACCTACCTAAGTTATATATTCAATTTCATATAAGAGAAGATGTGAATAACTCTACCCAAAGGAACGGTCTCACAATGATTTTAGGAAATCAGGGATAGAGAATGTAACAATCATCCTACAACAATCAACTAAAGCATGACACTTCCCTTCTCAAAATAACATCAAAACCTTATAATAGCAATATGAAAAATTTAGCAGGTAAGTTATATCTACCTTCAAGCACAACATGAGCACATAAGACTCCATCAGATATCCTACACTCCTCCAAAGGAGTAGACACTGACAACACATAAGTCAAAGACTCAAGAGAAATAAATGCAACTAAATGCACAGAAACATATGAATGCGATGATCCTAAAATGCACGCGCTCGCTCTCTCGACACAAAATTAATACCTCCTAAAACTGATGAGTCACCCGTCGAGTGCTGATTGATCGCAAATATCCTATCCTGAACCTTTAGGGTTTCCCGAAGTATCTCTCTTCTGACCTTGTGCAGTACCAGCGTCACTCCCAGATGGTTGATATCTGCCCCTAAGATAATCTCTCACAAAATGCCCCAACTGACCACAATTCACACATTTTCCTTGCTTCTTCCAACACTTGTCTCCTGAGTGTCCTTCCCTCTGACAATAGTTGCAGATCTTCCCATTTTGTGTCCCCTGATTTGTACCTTGATTTCTCACTATCGGCTGCCCTCCAAAGTTATCTCGGTTATCCGATCGTTGCGGTTGTGACTTGCTCTGCCCTCCTTGCTTACTTGGGTTAACCATCTCAGTCTTCCTCTTATGTTCCCCAATGTCTTGCTCTATCAAATAGGCACGGTCCACCGCATCCTGAAAAAGTTGAATTCTTTGAGCTATTAACTGTGTCCTAATAGCTGTCTTCAAACCCCTGATAAACCTCATTGCTTTCTGCTCCTCAGTCCGCACAAGGTAGTCACAATACCTGGCTAATTATGTGAACTTAGCCGAGTACTGTGCTACTGTCAACACGCCTTGCTCCAAGTTGAGGAACTCGATCTCTTTCCAGTTCTGATCCACTAGAGGGATGAAGTGTTCCTTGAATTTTCTCATAAATAACTCCCAAGTATAAGGGACAAGAGTAGCATCCCAACTGTCCTTCAGTGCCTTCCACCAATGTTCCGCAGCACCAACTAACATATAAGCTGCAAACCGAACCCTATCCTCATCAGTGCAACCAAAGACCTCATAGATTTTCTCCACTGATTCTATCCATAGCTCGGCTTTCTTCACATCAGGCTCACCGTCGTACTCACTTGGTTTCAACTTTAAGAACTGCTCCAACCCATATCGTGGAGGTGCTATATGTTCTTCTCTCGGTCCGTGGTCATGAATTGCTTTCATCGCCGCTTCAAACACCCCCTGAAACATTGCACGGTTCTCTTCCCGTAGATCATTCTGATTCGGAGTACCACTAGAACCTTCACCAGCTCTTCTTCTAGCCATTTAGAACAAATACCTGCATAAAACATCAACCGTTACTCACTCCGAACACAACTACCCTCCTAGGTCATTCTAGTCCACCTATACCTATACTTAGAGCTAAACCATAGCTCTGATGCCAACTGTCGCGACTCCGACCCCGCGGGCCAAGAGCACGCGAACTGGACGTCGACTTACAACAATACACCAAAATACTGAATATGAAAATTCCATTTTTATACCCAAAAGGTTTAAAACAAAGTTTTAGAATTCCAAGTTTAACAACAACAATAAACTACTAGTATAAGCTCCACAAGCTTACACCAAAAATACAAAAGATTACAAATCTTAATGACGTCATTGTTGGTAAAACTATCCCCAAAAGGTTATACATTTAAATAATGTAAACCGATCAATAACAACCTGCCCAAAATCTCAATCCTCTCGACGTCCTCCTCGATCCGCGAATCCTAATCCTTTCCTCCTGGGGGGGGGGTTAAGGAAAAACAAAGATAAAAGAAAGGGGGTGAGATAAAGCTCAATAAGTTACTAATGCAACTACATGACATGCTATGATGCAATAACAATAATAATATCTCACATAGCACGTAGAAAATATCATTTAACAGATAGCAGCGGAAGTAAACAAGTAACAAAGGATACTGAGCCAAGATTTCCCCAATAAAGGATATAACAATCTGATCCATGACGATAGGGCCGCATCGCAGAGCAGCATCAATAAGCAGCATCGAAGAGCCGATAAACCAATCAACGATAGCAGCATAATAGCTGAAGAGAAAACCCGGTACCGGAACCAATAACCAAACGATAACTGAGTATACGACACAAAGTCCAACCCCTTATAATAGCTAGACTGTTCCCAAGAAAGGAGCTAGCTCATCTCACATCCAAGGCCAATCTGGAGGAGGGAAATAATGGGGCAAAACAATGGTCAACATTATAATGGACTCGGCTCGTTGCCATTATAATCTGTTCCATCGCCCGACACAACCACAAATACCAGCTGGACTTTCAAATAAATGCCAAGTAACAATTACTAGCTCAATTAAACAACTCATGATTCCGAAGTATGGAACCATTCCAAATAATCACCAAAAAGGTGAACCAATCAAAACAATCACCATAAAGTTACAAACGGTTATTCACGAAGAGTTCAATAACGATAAACGGAATTTCTCATAAAGAGCGCATCCAACAATGATCATTAAAACAAGACGAGTTCAAGACAAGAGCCCATACCAAACACTTTGGTGCTCCAGAATAACCCTCTAAGTACTATAGGATATCACCCAAAACTTAGACCAAGTCTTATCCAAAATCAATCCGATTGGAACAATCACGAACACATCCTAAGATGCCCAAACATTCCCAAACAACCCTTGACCAAATTCCATAACACCATTATTCACAAGGGAACCATTTTCAACACTAGAGTATCCCACAATGCCTATTTAATTAAATTAGAGTGGCACCCAAAGTCTAGGCCGAGTATACAATTCAACCTAAAATAAACAAGAAATGATTTCTAGAAAAGCAGGGCGGGCGGGCGCCCATTAAGACAGAAACTAAGGGTCAGGAAAGGGGGGAAGTGGGCGGGCGCCTGAGGCCTTATGGGCGGGCACCCGGTCTACGCGGCTGGGCAAAATCCTGCTGGGTTTAACACACTCATACCCAAAATCAAACCCAAAATCTTGCTAATTCATATACACCCAAAATCAACACTTCCAATACTCTTAACAATGTACTAAAACAACATATGAACCTCTAGGAGATCTAGATAACAACATTTAACCACACAGATCAAGATTAAATCTCAACATTCATATTATCACAACTTTTAACCAAAAATCCAAATAAATTCCAAATAATTTCTAAACTCAACCAAAATGACATATAAATGAACTAAAGCATTTCATACACTAAAGATGAACATTTTTAGCATAAATGGGGGAAAAGTAACTTACTTGGATTTTATGAAAGTTGACGGAATTCGAATTTTCTTTGTTCCCTACGATCCTATCGACGATCTAAACATTTTTCATAAATTGAACAATGAGAAATAATGCCTCAATGATGATCAAAATGAAGAAATGAGGGAGGAAGAAAAACTTACCCTTCTAGCAACAACTATGGAGAGAAAGAGGAGATGAGTGTTTGTGGGAGGTTGAGTGTAAGAGTGAAAAGAAAGAGAGGGGGGGGGAGAGAGAGAACCGGGTAGAGGGGGGGGGGCTAGAGGGGTGAGGTGAGGGAGAAAGGAGGGAGTGGGTGAGAATTATTAGAAAAGGTTTCACAAATAACCCCTCACTTCTACCTAGGGCAAAATGAACCCAAACCAAACACTACCAATAAATCCCTCACTACACACCTAGCACAATTGATTAATTAAAATGCTAGGCACGACTACATCATGAAACACAAAATGCACACAATAATATTTAAATAAATAAATAATTTAAATAAATAAATAATCCATAAATAAATAATTAAATATTTATTACTAAGAAAATAGAGGCGGGTTTTCGGGTCGTGACATCTTGAATGACATTGCGGAGAACGAAGCAATCCTCGGTGGTGTGGCCACTATATTGGTGGTAGCCACAATATTTGTGGTGAGCATGATTGGGGTGGACCGTTTTGGGTTGGTACCCTTGTACGGGTGTGACTTGACCCTTTGCTTTGAGGACCTCGAAAACTTCGGTTTGAGTCATGCCTTGGAGAGGCGTGTAGACACGGTCATTTCGAGACTTCTTCCCTTGGGGTGGAGGAACCTTTATGTAATTCCCCTTATCGATAGTGACGGCGTTGACCGAGGCCTCTTTTGTGGAGTTGGAAGCGGCCTTGTAGCGGTAACTAGGAGCACTTTTCTTCACTTCTTTGAGAAACTCATCCATTCGGACCCCCGCCTCATACATTTGGGAGAAATCCGCATAGCAAGCCCCACTTAGGTGGGTGCGGAGATCAATTTTGAGACATTTTAGAAAGATGTCCATTTTCTCCTTGGTATTTGGCCTTTCCACAATCTCGGAGAGTTTATCATTCCATCTCCTTGTGAAGTCGATGAAGGACTCGTGGTCTCGTTGAGTAGTGTTCTCTAGCTCTTTCCTTGTGGGCCGGTGAGTGGTGTTGCCTTGGTATTGGTTCTTGAAGGCAAGCATGGCGGAGTCCCAATCAAGACGGACAGTGAGCGGGAGAGTAGCATACCAATCTTTTGCCGCCCCCTCGAGAGTGAGAGGAAAGCATTGAGCCATCACCTTGGGGGAGACCTTCTTCGGAACCATTGCCCAAATATAAGTCTCAATGTGAGCCATAGGACAAAAGTTTCCCTTGAATTTACTTATGTCGGGCATCTTGAACTTATCAAGAAGAGCGGCCATAGTACTCATGAGGATGGATGATTGATAAAGGCTTGTGTCGGAGCCTTTCCCCATGTTGAGCCCATTGAATTTTTGGTCGATGTAGGCCATGATAGAATCCACCATTTTGGGCTCATTGTTCTCGGAACTCGGCTCCCCCGTTTTCTTGGTGCGGGTGTTGACATAAGGACTTTTGAACAAACCCTCGGTCCATTCGGATTCGTCATCATTATTCTTGTTTTTCCCCTTGGCAAGATTAGTGAGCTTTTCTTTCATTAGCTCCATCTCGGCCTCGTGGGCCTCCCTTTTGCTTTCGAGGTGGGATTTCCAAATGTAGTCTTTGCTTTGTGTCTCCTTATTAAGGGTGGAGACTTGCTCTTGGAGGAGTTGGACCATGGTTGAAAGTTGTTCGAGAGACATGGTGTTGCTGCTGCCGGTCATGGTTGATGTAGGAGCTGTTGGAGTGATCTCTTCACGGACTAACCAATTTGCCGAATCCCGGTAGACTCTGTAAGTACCAATTGAACCTATATTGCAGAAGAGGCCCTTGTCAGTCTTGAGTAACACTTGCGGTCCACGAAGAGGCTTAGAACACACAGTTGGGCACACGACTCGAACCACATAAGAAAAGACTCTTTTTTTTTTTATAAGTCGGAGGGAATGGATCCCTTTTGGGGTTTCTAAGGAAATAATGGAATCGTCACACTAGTATATAGACCATCTCGCGGTCCCATATACTCATCGGATTCCATCACGTTTGTGAATCCTACATGTATCGGGATTAAACTAAATTAATGTAGTAAAGCATACATGCGGGGACGGATTTTTATTTTCGTCCAAAATAACCACTTTTGGGGACGGATTTTTATTGCGTCCGTTTCAACAAGTTGGCATGTATGATTTGAAGACATTAGTTTAGGGAAATCTCAGTACACGGAAACCGACTTGAGTCACGGAGTGTTAGACCCTAACTAGAATTGTGTGGTTTGTGCTCGGCTTGAATATGAGGCTCAAAGGTCACCCCCGGCCTGTAGTCTTGAACTACGCCACGGGCTGAGGTTTACCGCTTCGAAAGAGCCAAGGTCGGGTGGAGCTTGAAACTTTCTAGGACGGGCCTCAACGGGTTTGGGGTTGGACTTGTGCGACTCGATAGTGAGCAGTTCATAGGAATATGTGCATGTAGTGTGAGGTCTAACAAGTGACAAAATATTTTTTTTTATATTTAAAGAAAGAAAAAAAAAACAAATAAGCACATATTTACAACTTTCGAATCACCCGTGTGACCGATAAAATAAAACACAAAAATTAAAACAGTCTGAAGTTCAGAATAACCACTGATGCAGGCAACTGTGCCCACACCCCCATCACACTTCCCTGTTCTGAGACCTGTTTCTGTTCTGGGAACCAACCCAGAATCGTGCGCCTCTGAGTGTTGATACGAGACGCGCGCGCCTGGCGCGATGCTATTGGGAGGCGCGCGCTTCTGGGCACACCTGTCAGATTGTCAGATTTTGGACTCAGGGGATTGCCCTGGTCCTATGTGCATATTGTAACCCCTGCAAAAATGATTAGTGGAGAATAGCAAAAGAAGAAGATGAAGAACATGAAGAAGCGGGCGATTCTGGTCCTTGATGTGGGATGCGCGCGCCTTAGGCTGAAGAGGGCAGAAGCGCGCGCCTCCCCCATCAGGAATCAGAATGCCCAGAAAAGATGTAGATTTTGATCAGAATGCAAGTTTAACCCTCAAAAGTCCCCAGCAGAGTCGCCACTGTAGATACCCCGGGGAGTCACGGCCTGGCTAGAGCGCGTGAATTATCCTAGGATGTCTAACTTGTTTTAGATTGTTTAGAGTCGCCACCTATGTTTTAAGGAACATAAGAAAAACCTATTGATAATAGCCTAAGTTTGATTACGAAAACAGAGATTCTTAGTTTTGAGGTTCGGGGGTTAGATTACAAGATGGGAAGTACCGAAACACCCATCTCGCCCAACTAATGTTGGTCTTGCTTGATCAAAATCTACATGAATGATAAATTTTCTTCTTCTTCTTCTTTAAATCATAAAAAGGGGTTTGAAATAGAGTTTGGAATGTAGGAGATAACTCCTTAACCAACCTCAACGAAATGAGGGGATCACTAGAGTCATGTCCCAAAATGATTTGGGTGATTGCACTTTGATAAAACGAAAAGAAAGAGAAAAGAGATGAAGTTGAGAAGGGGAAAGAAATATCTTTACCTAGACTTCAAGAGATTCAAACACTTCTTGTTGAATTACTTGGAGAAATCCTTTGGAAAATGCTTTGAAAGAAAGAAATTTGATTTCTTATTGAAAGTGTGAGATTTAGAGCCAAAGGTCCTTGAAAATGGAGGTAAAGGAAGGTTTTTATAGGTGAAAGAGGGATGTTTTTGGTGCCAAAACTCAGTCACCAAGAAATCCTTCCCGGGCAAAATCCTGTAAATTGAGCAAGGGAGAGAATCCTGGCCAGAAATCTGTAACTGACGCCCAGAGGCGCGCGCTTCCTGCTTTGGGGGCGGGAGGCGCGCGCGTCTGGCTCCTCCTGTCGGAGGTGCGCGACTCAGAGAAGGCAATTTTGACAGAATGGACTAGAAAGTCAGCACTGTTATCCAGTTTAGTCCCTGGACTTAACGAAGTCAGTCAGGAACTTAACGGAAGTGACAGAAACTAACGAGAAACACTTAAAATGGGGAGAAACACAAGATCAAATGTGCAATCGGGGTGAGCGGTCCAAGGCGGGGTGTCTACAAGTCCTTATTTAAGATTCGTTCTATTGTGTGTGACCCTCTAGGATTACACTAAGTTGGCAATGGGTTCAAACATGAAACCATAAGATATGATTAGGTTCTAGCAAACTGTCATACCTACCCAATTAGTATAACTAGATACAAGTTCGCATTCCTTTAGAACATGTCATAATCCCTTTGTCCACGATGTCATTGAACACAAGTCATGGTCAACAAGTCAACTTGTTTTTTTGTTCAATACTTTCTCGATTCCAAATATGTTGATAATCCAAATGACATTGATCTAATCAATTCATTTGATTCCGGCCGAACATTTTCATCAACATCATTCCTACGAGAGGCCTAAGCTTGACATCTCTCCGAAGAGGGACAAATCCATTTAGCTTATTACTCTTCCCTACGTGAATCCGATTATGCCAATCATACCCTTTATAACTACCCGGTTAAAGGTAGCGTTTGAATATGTCAAACATTTATCAAGTGGAAGACTATAATAACTTCATGTCCAAGGATTCAGGTGACATAACTAATATGAGATATATGTACGACATAGACCATGACATAAATCTCATACAGCGGGTCATGTCCAGTGCCTTGTTCCAAACAAGTACCCATAAATCTAACATGATCATCCCATGATCATTTAGCCTTTATACTAGTTCTTAACAAGTACTAGGGACGGAGATTATTATAAGTAAACATGAACAACAATAATAATCAAAACATCTCTTTATTGATATGAAATAAATGATAACAATTACAACGTTTATTAAACGTTCCTAGGGCACCACTACCAACACTCAAGAGTCTGCCTACCGATGTAGAGGGACTTGAAAGTCTGCCTGCCGATGTTGAGGGACACAAAAGTGTGTCTGCTGATTTAGAGGGAATCGAAAGTCTGCCTGTTGATTTAGAGGGACTCAAAAAGTCTGACTGCTGATTTAGAGGGACTCTAGAGTCTTCCTGCTGATTTGGAGGGACTCGAAAGTCTTCCTACCGATGTAGAGGGACCTGAAAGTCTGCCTACTGATGTAGAGGGACTCGAAAGTCTACCTGCTAATTTAAAGGGACTCGAAAGTCTGCCTGCTGATTTAGAGGGACTTGAAAGTCTGCCTGCTGATTTGGAGGGACTCGAGAGTCTGCCTTCTGATTTAGAGGGACTCAAGAGTCTGCCTGCTAATTTGGAGGGACTCGAGAGTCTGCCTACTGATGTAGAGGGGCTCGAAAGTCTACCTGCTGATTTAGAGGGACTCGAAAGTGTGCCTGCTAATTTAGAGGGACTCGAAAGTCTGCCTGCTGATGTAGAGGGACTCGAAAGTATGCCTGCTGATGTAGAGGGACTCAAAAGTCTGCCTGCTGATTTAGAGGGACTGGAAAGTTTGCCTGCTGATGTAGAGGGACTCAAAAGTCTGCCTGCAGATTTAGAGGGACTCGAAAGTCTTCCTACTGATGTAGAGGGACTCGAAAGTCTACCTACTGATTTAGAGGGACTCGAGAGTCTGCCTGCTGATTTAGAGTCCGTATAGGGGACTAGAGATGAATGTGAATTTGTTTAGTAGACTTTGCTGATGAGGTGGTAATTTAAGTGGTTCACCGTGGAGCTGTGTGCTTGTACCTGTTATGCGTATGCTTTGCAGATATATGTGCTTGTGTGAGATGTGAAATAGAAATTGTGAGAGGAAATTGTGATTGTGGTGTGATGTGATTTGAAAAGCAGAGATTGGTTGAGAGAGACTTTGAGAGAAAGCTTTGATGAATGATGTTCATACCTCCACTTACCATGGCCGCTTGACTTGGGATGGATTTCTGATGTTGTGGCTTTGATGAAAGATGTCGACATTTTTGATGAAAATGAGTGGCTTATACCTTGATGGAGTATCGGTGAGATGATATTCTTGATGATGGGTTTGTCGTGCCAAAAGGTTGCCAACGTATCACTTGAAGAGAATCAGACCAGCGTAGTTCAAGGATGATGGAGAATGCTGGGGAAGAAGCTAGGAGCAAAGCAAAAATGAAACACATACTTTTTACACAAGTAAGGAGACAAGAAAAAGAAAAATAATTTATTTTTTTAGTTCGTGGGTGAACCATTTTAAGCATTGTGTGTTTGTAAAGCCAACCCAAGATCAAATCACGTTCGGTCGAAGTCCGGATTGCCTCGCTTGAATTTTGTTGTCGCCGTTGTTCCCAACAAAGATTGATGTCTAGCCCCAAGATATTTGTCGATTATGGGGCTTCAAAGTACTTAAGAATCGCTAGGAACCACTTCAAGTTCAGTGATGAACTTCTTAATTCAAACAGCTTCCTTTGCAGCATCTGATGCAGCAAAATACTCAGCTTCCGTTGTAGAATCAGCGGTTGTATTTTGCTTGGAACTCTTCCAGCTTACAGCTCCACCATTTAACATAAAAACAAAATCCGATTGCGATCGACTATCATCTTTGTTGGTTTGGAAGCTTGCATCTGTGTAAGCATTTACCACGAGATTATCTTCCATTCCTCCATAAACTAAAAACGAATCTTTAGTTCTTCTCAAGTACTTAAGAATCGCTTTTACAGCCATCTAGTGATTTTCACCGGGGTTGGATTGGTATCTACTTGTCATGCTTAAAGCATAAGATACATCCGGCCTAGTATAAATCATGGCATACATGATGGACCCAATTGCCGAAGCATATGGAACATCATTCATTTTCTCACGCTCATCTTTTGTCTTGGGACATTGAGTCTTGCTTAGAGAAATTCCATGTAACACTGGTAAGGCTCCTCTTTTAGAATTTTCCATACGGAATCTTCTAATGACCTTGTCAATGTATGTACTTTGGCTTAAACCAAGTAGCCTCCTTGATCTATCTCTATAGATCTTAATGCCAAGTATATATGCGGCTTCACCCATATCTTTCATTGCGAAGCATTTTCCTAACCAAGTCTTCACGGACTGAAGTGTAGGAATATCGTTTCCAATGAGTAATATGTCATCCACGTATAAAATAAGGAATAGCACTATGCTCCCACTAATCTTCTTGTATACCCAAGGCTCATCTTCGTTCTTGATGAAACCAAACTCTTTGACCGATTCATCAAAACGGAGATTCCAACTCCTTGAAGCTTGCTTCAATCCATAGATGGATCTCTGCAATTTGCATACCTTAGAATCTTGTTCAAAACCTTCTGGTTGTGTCATATACACAACCTCTTGTAGTTTTCCATTTAGGAAAGCGGTTTTGACGTCCATTTGCCATATCTCATAGTCATGATATGCGGCAATGGCAAGCAAAATTCTTATAGACTTGATCATTGCTACGGGTGAAAAGGTTTCATCATAGTCAATACCATGAACTTGCCTATAACCCTTCGCTACAAGTCTAGCTTTGTAAGTATGCACCTTCCCATCCATGTCAGAATTCTTCTTGAAGACCCATTTGGATCCTATGGTTTTTACACCTTCGGGCGCATCAATCAAGTTCCAAACTTGATTGTCTTGCATGGATTGCAATTCGGATTCCATGGCTCCAAGCCACTTATCCGAATCAGGAGAAGATATCGCCTCTTCGTAGGTTGTAGGTTCATCATTCTCAATGATTTCCACCTCATTACTATCCGTTACGAGAAATCCATATCTCTCGTGCTCGGATCGTAACCTACTAGATCTGTGAGTTGCTTGTGTATTTTGAACAAGTTCCACAACTCCTTGTGGTTCTTGTTCTTGTTCTACTATTGGTTCAATGTTATTTTCTGGGTCTCGAATCTCTTCAAGATTTATTTTACTCCCACTGATTTCTTTGGAGAGAAACTCTTTCTCTAGAAAGACACCAGTTCGGGCAACAAACACTTTGTTGTCCTCTCGGTTCTAAAAGTAATATCCTTTAGTTTCCTTAGGATATCCCACGAAAATACATTTATCAGATTTGTGTGCTAGTTTGTCGGAGACAAGTCTTTTGACAAAAGCTTCACAACCACAAATCCTCATGAAAGACAAACTAGGTTTCTTTCCGCTCCACATCTCATATGGAGTCTTTGGAACCGATTTAGTTGGAACTTGATTTAGTGTGAAAGCAGCGGTTTCTAAAGCATAACCCCAAAAGGATATTGGAAGATCAACTTGACTCATCATTGATCGAACCATGTCTAACAATGTCACGACCCAAAAACTAGGCTCTATTTTATTAGTAATAAATAATTATTATTTATTTATTTGCTTATTTATTTATTTAAATTATTATTTATTTAAATATTTATGTGTGCATTTTATGTGTTATAATATTTATGCCTAGCATTTTATTTGGGTCATTTGTGTTAGCGCAGTATTGTTGGGACTTAAATGTTAGTGGGGAGCATAAGATCATTGTGTTAGTGTGTAGGGGAAGGGGTCTTTGTGTAAATTCTCTAATTATTCTACTTACTCCCTCTTTTCCCCTCACCTCCCTCTCTTTCTCCCTCACCTCACTCCCATTCCCAGTCATCTCTCTCTCTCTCTCTATTGTAAAAGGTAAACATTTCTCTCTTCCTTCTCTCTTTATTTTAGCTATCTTCCTCTCATCTTCTCTCATTTCTCTCTATACGAAATGTGTTTAGATCGTCGATAGGATCGCGTAGAATCAAGAATATTCGAATTCCGTCAACTTTCATTATTTTCAAGTAAGTTGCTTTTCCCCCATTTTTATGCTAAAATGTTTATATCATGTTTATATAATGCTTGAGTTGTTATATTTGAAGTTTGGTTGAGTTTCGGATTTATTTGGAATTTATTTGAGTTTTGGTCAAAAATGGTGATTTTATGAATGTTGGGTTTGAATCTTGATTTTGGTTGTTAAATGTTGTTATATGAGTTCTTTTGACCTATAAGTTGTTTTAGTTCATTAATAGGCTAGTTAAGAGTGTTGGATTTTGGTTTAGTTTTGGTTTAGGTTAAAAATGGGAGAACCCAGTTCATCCCTCCCGATTTCCGGCTGACCAGAAGGTTGGGCGACCGCCCAAAAATTTCTGGGCGACCGCACATCTATCTGAAAGGTTTTGTTCTTGTTTGATGGCTTTTTGGGCGACCGCACAGTTGGGTTTGGGCGGCCGCACAGAACCTCTGAAAGTTTTCATTTGTTAATTTGTGTGATTGAAGAATGCATTTTGGTCTAAGTCTTGGGTGTCCTTCTAGTCGACCTTAGTGATCATTGTAGTACACTCTAGCGATAGAATTGGGTCCTTTGTGATCAAGTTTGTATTTGAAATTAATTAAGTGTTAATTGGTATTTGGAACATCTTATTGAGGTATTGTTGGTTTGACTTATCTTTGTGATGATCATTTGGTATATGTTTGGGCATCTTATGATGTGTTCGTGATTGTTCCAATCGAATTGATTTTCGAGTGAGTCTTGGTCTAGGTTTTAGGCGATGTCCTATAGTACCTAGAGGGTGGTTACTGAACACCAAAGTGTAGGGTTTAGTCCAGTCGTGATCATGTTCTAATAAGTGTAACCTTTTGGATTCGTTTGGGGTGTTTAGAATGGGTTCGTTATGAACGGAGATAAAGCGTGAATTGGCAATTGGGTACCTACGGTTTGATTAACCTTAAGATGTATTCATTCGGATTTCTTATTTGGAATTCCAGGTGTGATGAGATGGTTGAGTTCATAGTCCTAGTATATCTTTTGAGTAAATGTTTATGATCATTTTGGTAATAGTCATTGTGCCATTGGTGAGCGACCGTTTGGGTTGTGCTCTTTATGATTAACTTGTGGGTATCATATTTAGGATGTATTTGGTACGTGCCTTATCTTGGAATCATTATGTTTTAATGGTCAATGTTGTTGGAATCTTTTATGAGAAACTCCTTGTGCTATTGCTGTTGAACTCTTCTTGAGTAATCGTTTGCATCTTTTATGGTGATTAATTGGTATGATTCCCTACTTTGGAATCAATGGTTGTTTATTGTGCTAGTATTTTATTACTTAGCCTTTACTTGAAAGTCCAGCTGGTATTTTGTGTGTGTTTGGGCGATGCGAAACATTATGATGGCACAGCCAAGTCCATTGTGATATTGACCATTGTTTTGCCCCATTATTACCCTCCTCCAGATTGGCCTTGGATGTGAGAAGAGCTAGCTCCTTTGTGTGCATTTTAGCTTTACTTGGAGCATGACTTTGTGGCATGTCTCCCGTCCCTTGTGACACTTCATTTGGTTATTGGTTCCGGTACCGGGTTTCTCTTCAGCTTTTATGCTACTATGAAGATGGTTTGTTGATCGATGGCTTGATCGGTCACTTCTGACCGGGGATTTCTCTTCGGCTTTCATGCTATTATGAAGATGATGATTTGTTGATTATTGAAGCTGCGCAGCGACCTTTATTTGGTTCTTCAGTTGGGTGAAACCTTGGCTATGTATCCACTTATGAGTGTTTATTTCAGCTTTATGTGTTGCATGATGAGCTGGTCGTTATTTCCAACCGGTATGGGACGGTTGGCGATAGGGAGCCTCTCATTTGTTGTTATATGTTTATTTATATGATTGATTATTGGATGTTACCGTTCGTCAGCATGTCACTTATTATTCCGCTGCTATCTGTCCTATGTTAATTTCTATTGGTCATTGCATATTAGCATGTCATGTAGTTGCATTAGTAACTTACTGAGATTTTATCTCACCCCGTTTATTTCCATCTTTGTTTTTCCTTAACCCCCCCCAGGAGGAAAAGGATTAGGATTCGCGGTTCAAGGAGGACGTCGAGAGGATTGAGATTTTGGGGCAGGTTGTTATGGATCGGTTTACATTATTTAAATGTATAACCTTTTGGGGATAGTTTTACCATTATTGACGTCATTAAGAATTGTATATTTTATTCTTTTGGGTATAAGCTGTGGAGCTTATGTTGGATGTACATTGTTGATTTAATCTTGGATTTGTAAAACCTTGTGTTATCATCTTTTGGTTCAAAATGGAATTTTCAACTTCGGTATTTCATAGTTTTGGTTTTAAGTCGACGTCCAGCTCGCGGTCTCGGGCCCGTGGGGTTCGGGGTCGCGACAGTTGGTATCAGAGCTATGGTTTAGCTCTAAGTATCGGTATAGGTGTCTAGAACGACCTAGGAGGGTAGTTGTGTTCGGAGTGAGTAACGGTTGATTTTTATACAGGTAATTGTTCTCAATGGCTAGAAGAAGAGCTGGTGAAGACATCAGTGGGACTCAGAATCTTAATGGTCTAAGGGAAGAAAACCGTGCAGTGTTTCAGGGCAGGTTTGAAGCGGCCGTGAAATCAATTCGTGACCAAGGGCCGAGAGAGGAACATGTAGCACCTCCGCGATATGGGTTGGAGCAGTTCTTAAAGTTGAAACCAAGTGAGTACGACGGTGAGCCGGATGTGAAGAAAGCCGAGCTATGGATAGAATCGATGGAGAAAATCTACGATGTCTTTGGTTGCACTGATGAGGATAGGGTTCTGTTTGCAGCTTATAAGCTCGTGGAGGCTGCGGAACATTGGTGGAAGGCACTGAAGACCAGTTGGGATGCGACTCTTGTACCATATCCTTGGGAGTGGTTCGTGAGGAAATTCAAGGATCATTTTATCTCTCTAGTGGAACAAAATCGGAAAGAGATCGAGTTCCTCAGCTTGGAGCAAGGCATGATGTCAGTAGCACAGTACTCGGCTAAGTTCGCAGAATTAGCCAGGCGTTGTGACTACCTTATGCGGACCGAGGAGCAGAAAGCGATGAGATTGATCAGGGGTTTGAAGACAGCTATTAGGACTCAACTTTTAGCCCAAAGAATTCAACCTTTTCAGGATGCGGTGGATCGAGCCTACTTGATTGAGCAGGATATTGGGGAACACAAAAGGAAGACTGAGATGGTTAACCCGGGTAAGCAAGGAGGGCAGAGTAAGTCACAACAACAACATTCGGATAACAGAGGTAATTCTGGAGTGCAAACTCGATTCAGAGGGCAACTTCAAGGGCAACCAACAGTAGGAAATCAAGGTTCTAATAAGGGGACACGAAATGGGAAAGTCTGCAGCTACTGTCAGAGGAAAGGACACTCAGAAGACAAGTGTTGGAAGAAGCAAGGAAAATGTGTGAAGTGTGGTCAGTTGGGATACTTCGTTAAAAATTGTCTGAGGTTTAGAGTTCAGTCATCGGGGACAGGAACTGGAATACCACAGGGTCAGAAGAGGGATGCTTCGGGGAAGCCCAAGGTTTCGGGTAGAGTATTTGCAATCAATCAGCACTCACCAGGTAACGGATAATTTCAGGAGGTATTATTTTGCGTCGTGAGAGCGAGCGCGTGCATTTTAGGATCATCGCATTTATGTGTTTCTGTGCATTTAGTTGCATTTATTTCTTATGAGTCTTTGACTTATGTGTTGTAGGTGTCTACTCCTATGGAGGAGTTTAGGGTATCTGATGAAGTCTTATGTGCTTATGATGTGCTTAAGTATGGTTATGTCTCACCTGCTAAATTAGCCATGTTGCTATTACAAGATTTTGATGTTACTATTGCTTTAATCTATTGTTGTAGGGGATTGTTATATTCTCCATTCCTAATTTCTTAAAACTGTTTGAGACCGTTCCTTTGGGTAGAGTTATACCTATCTTTTCTTAATTGAAATCCGAGTATTTAGTTTCGGTCAAATTGTTGGGTGTATATATCATTCGTAAGATTTTCGTTTTCTTTCGAATAGTACCCAGTGTTTGAGGAGAAGCTTGGGTTAAATTGAGTTGTTATGGTACAAGGTTGTAATGCTAATATTTAGATCAATATCCATATTGTATCGGTTGAGTTATAGGAGTTGGGGATTCAATGAGGATCTCTTGAGGAAAATTTTGGTCACTTTTAGTGCATCTCCGTGAATGTATCGGAATGGATTAGCATGGAGAGGTGTACGATTTGTTATGGATGATGAGTTTGTTGTAGGAGTTATGATCATTAATGGTGGTAAGCGTGTTAAGTTAGAAGGGACTAAGTACATTTTGGGAGAGTAATAATTTCTCAATCTATGTTAAGGGCATTTTGAAATTTTGGTTAGATAGTGGTTCTATGGTTCTAAATCCCTTCTTGGTGGCGTTTCCCGAAGAGGATCAACGGTATGTGAAGGAAGTGGAGCATCAATACTGGGGCATAATTAAGGAATATCATGATTTGGTATTGGGTCAGTTGGAACGTTGCTAGCTAATTGGTTTATTATGATGGTAGTACTATTGAGCCTAAGTATCATTAGGTTAATAAATGTATGCATGAAAGACTAACTTAGGTTAGCTATTGAGGATTTGAGATTTGTTGATTTCCTTGGGTATATGAGCACAGATTATTAACTAAAAAGGGAGCTAGAGGAAATCCCTTGAAGATAAAATTTAGATCATTTTCGGACTGTTGCATATTCGTAATTATTTTAGGCTTTCAAGGATTGGAGTTTTATGACGATGATATTATGGCGTAGATTTAAGTGAACAATTTGTATTAAAATTTTGGGTTTATATTACACCTCTAGTTTAAGGTGCTACCTAGAGCGAGAGCACTATAATGGGAACCCTTAGAGATATAGCTTTTGGTGAATATTATGGGGATGGAAAAAAATTTCTTTAGCCTTTCATATTTTAAAAGCTAATTAAGCTCGAGATGGTAATGTTTTGAAATTCTGGGGAATAATACTAAGTATGCGATTTACAAATGGAAGTACCTTTGCGGTGTAGTTAAGGCTGTGAATAAGGCGAGCTTGAGATATCTCGAGAATTATGTGTGGAAATAATTTGGATTCTTCGATTTTGAGTACGAGTTTTGATTAGTAACGAAGATAATGATGGAATGATTCGGTTCGAGAGGTAGTGTTATCGTAAGCATTATATAAGGTTACCTTGTAGTGGGATAGATTGGACAATTGAGGAATTTGAGAAATGGCGGAACTACCGTATCCGTACCTATTTGGTCTTTCGGGTAAGTCTTGTTAAAATTCGGGTCGAATTTTCTTTAAGGGGGAGTGAATGTCACGACCCGAAAACTAGTCTCTATTTTATTAGTAATAAATAATTATTATTTATTTATTTGCTTATTTATTTATTTAAATTATTATTTATTTAAATATTTATGTGTGCATTTTATGTGTTATAATATTTATGCCTAGCATTTTATTTGGGTCATTTGTGTTAGCGCAGTATTGTTGGGACTTAAATGTTAGTGGGGAGCATAAGATCATTGTGTTAGTGTGTAGGGGAAGGGGTCTTTGTGTAAATTCTCTAATTATTCTACTTACTCCTTCTTTTCCCCTCACCTCCCTCTCTTTCTCCCTCACCTCACTCCCATTCCCAGCCATCTCTCTCTCTCTCTCTATTGTAAAAGGTAAACATTTCTCTCTTCCTTCTCTCTTCATTTTAGCTATCTTCTTCTCATCTTCTCTCATTTCTCTCTATACGAAATGTGTTTAGATCGTCGATAGGATCGCGTAGAATAAAGAATATTCGAATTCCGTCAACTTTCATTATTTTCAAGTAAGTTGCTTTCCCCCCATTTTTATGCTAAAATGTTCATATCATGTTTATATAATGCTTGATTTGTTATATTTGAAGTTTGGTTGAGTTTCGAATTTATTTGGAATTTATTTGAGTTTTGGTCAAAAATGGTGATTTTATGAATGTTGGGTTTGAATCTTGATTTTGGTTGTTAAATGTTGTTATATGAGTTCTTTTGACCTATAAGTTGTTTTAGTTCATTAATAGGCTAGTTAAGAGTGTTGGATTTTGGTTTAGTTTTGGTTTGGGTTAAAAATGGGAGAACCCAGTTCATCCCTCCCGATTTCCGGCAGACCAGAAGGTTGGGCGACCGCCCAAAAATGTCTGGGCGACCGCACATCTATCTGAAAGGTTTTGTTCTTGTTTGATGGCTTTTTGGGCGACCGCACAGTTGGGTTTGGGCGGCCGCACAGAACCTCTAAAAGTTTTCATTTGTTAATTTGTGTGATTGAAGAATGCGTTTTGGTCTAAGTCTTGGGTGTCCTTCTAGTCGACCTTAGTGATCATTGTAGTACACTCTAGCGATAGAATTGGGTCCTTTGTGATCAAGTTTGTGTTTGAAATAAATTAAGTGTTAATTGGGATTTGGAACATCTTATTGAGGTATTGTTGGTTTGACTTATCTTTGTGATGATCATTTGGTATATGTTTGGGCATCTTATGATGTGTTCGTGATTGTTCCAATCGAATTGATTTTCGAGTGAGTCTTGGTCTAGGTTTTAGGCGATGTCCTATAGTACCTAGAGGGTGGTTACTGAACACCAAAGTGTAGGGTTTAGTCCAGTCGTGATCATGTTCTAATAAGTGTAACCTTTTGGATTCGTTTGGGGTGTTTAGAATGGGTTCGTTATGAACGGAGATAAAGCGTGAATTGGCAATTGGGTACCTACGGTTTGATTAACCTTAAGATGTATTCATTCGGATTTCTTATTTGGAATTCCAGGTGTGATGAGATGGTTGAGTTCATAGTCCTAGTATATCTTTTGAGTAAATGTTTATGATCATTTTGGTAATAGTCATTGTGCCATTGGTGAGCGACCGTTTGGGTTGTGCTCTTTATGATTAACTTGTGGGTATCATATTTAGGATGTATTTGGTACGTGCCTTATCTTGGAATCATTATGTTTTAATGGTCAATGTTGTTGGACTCTTTTATGAGAAACTCCTTGTGCTATTGCTGTTGAACTCTTCTTGAGTAATCGTTTGCATCTTTTATGGTGATTAATTGGTATGATTCCCTACTTTGGAATCAATGGTTGTTTATTGTGCTAGTATTTTATTACTTAGCCTTTACTTGAAAGTCCAGCTGGTATTTTGTGTGTGTTTGGGCGATGCGAAACATTATGATAGCACAGCCAAGTCCATTGTGATGTTGACCATTGTTTTGCCCCATTATTACCCTCCTCCAGATTGGCCTTGGATGTGAGAAGAGCTAGCTCCTTTGTGTGCATTTTAGCTTTACTTGGAGCATGACTTTGTGGCATGTCTCCCGTCCCTTGTGACACTTCATTTGGTTATTGGTTCCGGTACCGGGTTTCTCTTCAGCTTTTATGCTACTATGAAGATGGTTTGTTGATCGATGGCTTGATCGGTCGCTTCTGACCGGGGATTTCTCTTCGGCTTTCATGCTATTATGAAGATGATGATTTGTTGATTATTGAAGCTGCGCAGCGACCTTTATTTGGTTCTTCAGTTGGGTGAAACCTTGGCTATGTATCCACTTATGAGTGTTTATTTCAGCTTTATGTGTTGCATGATGAGCTGGTCGTTATTTCCAACCGGTATGGGACGGTTGGCGATAGGGAGCCTCTCATTTGTTGTTATATGTTTATTTATATGATTGATTATTGGATGTTACCGTTCGTCAGCATGTCACTTATTATTCCGCTGCTATCTGTCCTATGTTAATTGCTATTGGTCATTGCATATTAGCATGTCATGTAGTTGCATTAGTAACTTACTGAGATTTTATCTCACCCCGTTTATTTCCATCTTTGTTTTTCCTTAACCCCCCCCAGGAGGAAAAGGATTAGGATTCGCGGTTCAAGGAGGACGTCGAGAGGATTGAGATTTTGGGGCAGGTTGTTATGGATCGGTTTACATTATTTAAATGTATAACCTTTTGGGGATAGTTTTACCATTATTGACGTCATTAAGAATTGTATATTTTATTCTTTTGGGTATAAGCTGTGGAGCTTATGTTGGATGTACATTGTTGATTTAATCTTGGATTTGTAAAACCTTGTGTTATCATCTTTTGGTTCAAAATGGAATTTTCGACTTCGGTATTTCATAGTTTTGGTTTTAAGTCGACGTCCAGCTCGCGGTCTCGGGCCCGCGGGGTTCGGGGTCGCGACAAACAAAGTCCGATTTCTCCTCTCAGACACACCATTCCATTGTGGTGTTCCGGGTGGAGTCAATTGTGAAACTATTCCACAATTCTTTAGATGATCATCAAATTCATGACTCAAGTATTCTCCACCTCGATCTGATCGAAATGCCTTAATACTTTTGCCAAGTTGTTTTTCTACTTCATTTTGAAATATTCTAAATATCTCAAATGCTTCACTTTTATGTTTCATTAGGTAAACATACCCAAATCTACTATAATCATCAGTGAAGGTTATGAAGTATTGAAATCCTCCCCTAGCATTGCTACTTAATGGTCCGCATACATCAGAATGTATCAACCCCAATAAGTCGCTTGCCCTTTCACCTAACTTGGTAAAAGGTGTCTTAGTCATTTTTCGAAGAAGACACGACTCACAAGTGTCATATGACCCAAGATCACATGAACCTAAGAGACCGTCCCCATGGAGTTTTGAGATACGCTTCTCATTAATATGACCAAGATGGAAATGCCACAAATAAGAATGATTTACATCATTAGGTTTAGATTTCTTATTTATATGATAGACATTGTCATTATTTTCATTCTTGACATTCAAGACATAAAGGCCATTAAATGAATTAGCAATACCATAAAGCACATCATTTAAATAAATAGAAAATTTCTTATTCTCAATAAGAAACTTAAAACCTTCATTATCCAAACAAGAAATTGAAATAATATTTCTACTTAAATCCAGAACATAATAACAATTGTTCAAAACAAGAATTAATCCGGAAGGTAAAGTGACTTCATAAGTCCCTACGGCTAATGCAGCAACTCTTGCTCCATTCCTCACGCGTAGGTCTACTTTACCCTCTTTAAGTATTCTCCTATTCTTTAGACCCTGCACATTTAAACAAATGTGAGAACCACATCCGGTATCCAATACCCAAGAATCAGTGGTAGAAAGGAGAATATCTATCATATAGAATTAAGAATGTGATCCGTAGCTAACTCCAATGGGATTGGATAGCCAAGTTTCTCAAGGTGCTCTACATAACCTTTCATTTTCAGCATGTGAGGACTCACTTGTTGCCCTTCATTCATTTTCCAAGTAGTGAATGCAACAATGGTCTTGTACCTCTCTTGCCTAGCTTGCTCTTGAAACATGGCTCTTAACTCCACGCCTATCTTATAGGCTTCCAAATGTTCCAAACTCTGTTGGAGTTTTAAGCACATGGTAGCAAGCATGAGACAGCTTACATCTCTGGAATCATTACAATGTTTCTTGTAACTGTCTCCTTCTGCCCTAAGGGCAGTAGGTTCTGGTTCAGCAGGAAGAGGCCCATCGAGAATGTATAACTTATCTTCTTGCCTTAGAACAATTCTTAGGCTACGGATCCAATCCATAAAATTAGTACCATTCTCTTGGAGCTTATCCTTCTCAAGGATCGATCGCAACGAAATTGATTGAGTGTTAGTAGTCATTATCTACAAATATGCAAAATTTCCAAAATTTAATAAGTACCGATTTTCATTAAAGAAATAAACAATGTATTTTTCAAACGAAAATACTCCCACTAAATTATATAACCTTCTTATACATCCAATGTATAATATAATTTTAAATGGGTTAAGATCCCGCTTAATTTTAATTTTTAGTCCGCTATCCCGCTTTAATTTAATTTTAAGTCCGCTAAGGCGGATTACACAAAATCAAATTAATTATATTATACATCCAATGTTAAATCTCATCTTTGCCTAGGCTCAAAACTGTTTTGACGCCCAATTAAGTCCAACCATTTTGAACGTATAGTTAATGTGCCTCGCTAGGGCGTGCCCACATTATCTATCTTGCTCATACATAAACAAAGTCAATGCATCTCGCTAGGGCGGGTCTACATTAAATTCACCCATGTATTAACAAGTGCTTTAATCATGGCATGGCAATAAAGGACTTAAAAACTTTCTTTGAAGGTTCATTACATATAATATATAACACATTTATGAGCACATAATATAAACATGTTACGCATCAAGTTTAGCCACTAAATTAATCTCCATTAATTTAAGCATAATACTTATGTGTCATTAGTTTCTCTATAATTATGAGGATGAGACTATTTCAACTTTGGTTATTATCTCCAAATCAAGACAACAAGAAGTGCAGCCGAAACTAAGCCATAAGGCATCCACAATTCCGCACTAATTCAAGAAACCAAGAAAGTAGTCCATGTGGCCGAAACTAAGCAATAGATGGTCTCGATGAATGTAGGCCAATTGCATCCACAATTCCACATGGATCTCCAATCATTGAATCAAGAACTTTGTTTCTCAATTTTAGCAATTATGAACTCTTAATAATTTTAACTTCGTTTTATCTTTGAAACTTTGATTGCGATCAAGTTTGGGAAATACAATCTCGATGAACGTAGATTAGCCATCCAAACCTTGAACCAATCTTAGAATCACAAGATCAAAACAAATAGGAAAATCAAACCCCAAGATCCACACCCAAACCAACTACCCAAAACCCATTCCAGATCAGTAGGTCTGGCTTGGTTCTGTTACTGGTTTGGTCGGACCTTTTGAAAATTCCAAATCTGATCAAAAGGCCAAAAGAATCAGCATTCTGATTGCTTTGTGCGGCCACCCAAAATATAACTGTGCGGTCGCTCAAACGTGTGCGGCCGCCCTCATTATTATGTGCGGTCGCACAGGAGGATCAGAAGGCAATTTTAAATTTCGAAAATTTGTCTCAAAATTGTTTTTCCCCGATTATTAAAACCATGATCGAATCAGAATTAATAATCAAACAATTCAGAATCCATCATAATATTTATTGCGATTGAATCGTGCGATTAAAGTTGTAAAACAATAAACCACATAAAATCACATAACACATACACATCATATAATCCAATATTCATATCATGCAAGGCACATAAACAATTTATATACACACAACATGATCTAGGTATTGAATTAATCAACATAAACGGGGCTCTGATAGCACTGTTGGGTTTTGAGTCACATGCGCAGCGAAAATTAGCATTCAAAATTTTATGAAACCCAAAGCCCATAGATCCATTCACATGATTAAATCAAATACAACAATATGAATACTAGAAAACTAACCCTTGATGACTTTGGATTTGGTCTTTGATCTTGGCGGAGAACTTGAAGCTTTAATCACAAAAGTAAGAACACGAACTTCGAAGATGATAAGCTTCACCCTCTACTGGTATCCACACCACGAACGAATATCAAGAACACTTGATCTTGGTTTCTAGACCAAAATTGTGAAACACGTTTTCACAATTGATATGAACTTTATGGAATTTTTGTTAGTGTATTATTTTGTTCTTCAATCTAAGATGTCTTAGAACAAAATAAAACTCTCTCAAACTCTTTGGAGACTTGAACAAAAGTTATGATCTGTTCTGGCCCGAATTTGGCTGTTTATATACAAGTTAGACCTATTCCAAATAGGAAACTTGTGTCTAAAGCAGTCCAAAATTCTTTTCCAAATCAAATTAGGAAACCTGTCCCGACATGGTGTGCGGCCGCACATCTATCTGGAAGGTTTCTGGTACTATTTGACCCAAGCTGTGCGGCCACCCAAGTCATCCTGTGCGGTCCCACACTTGTCCAGATTCCCAAAGTTTCCAAAATTCCAATATAGTCCTTATTTAAGATTCGTTCTATTGTGTGTGACCCTCTAGGATTACACTAAGTTGGCAATGGGTTCAAACATGAAACCATAAGATATGATTAGGTTCTAGCAAACCGTTATACCTACCCAATTAGTATAACTAGATACAAGTTCGCATTCCTTTAGAACATGTCACAATCCATTTGTCCACGATGTCATTGAACACAAGTCATGGTCAACAAGTCAACTTGTTTTTTGTTTAATACTTTCTCGATTCCGAATATGTTGATAATCCAAATGACATTGATCTAATCAATTCATTTGAGTCCAGCCGAACATTTTCATCAACATCATTCCTGCGAGAGGCCTAAGCTTGACATCTCTCCGAAGAGGGACAAATCCATTTAGCTTATTACTCTTCCCTACGTGAATCCGATTATGCCAATCATACCCTTTATAACTACCCGGTTAAAGGTAGCGTTTGAATATGTCAAACATAACGTTCATCAAGTGGAAGACTATAATAACTTCATGTCTAAGGATTCATGTGACATAACTAATAGGAGATATATGTACGACATAGACCATGACATAAATCTCATACAGCGGGTCATGTCCAGTGCCTTGTTCCAAACAAGTACCCATAAATCTAACATGATCATCCCATGATCATTTAGCCTTTATACTAGTGCTTAACAAGTACTAGGCATGGAGATTATTATTAAAGTAAACATGAATAATAATCAAAACATCTCTTTATTGATATGAAAAAACGATAACAATTACAACGTTTATTAAACGTGCCTAGGGCACCACTACCAACACTCAAGAGTCTGCCTGCTGATTTGGAGGGACTCGAAAGTCTGCCTACCGATATAGAGGGACTTGAAAGTCTGCCTGCCGATGTTGAGGGACTCGAAAGTCTGTCTGCTGATTTAGAGGGACTCGAAAGTCTGCCTGTTGATTTAGAGGGACTCGAAAAGTCTTCCTGCTGATTTAGAGGGACTCTACAGTCTTCCTGCTGATTTGGAGGGACTCGAAAGTCTGCCTGCCGATGTAGAGGGACCTGAAAGTCTGCCTACTGATGTAGAGGGACTCGAAAGTCTGCCTGCTAATTTAAAGGGACTCGAAAGTCTGCCTGCTGATTTAGAGGGACTTGAAAGTCTACCTGCTGATTTGGAGGCACTCGAGAGTCTGCCTTCTGATTTGGAGGGACTCGAGAGTCTGCCTGCTGATGTAGAGGGACTCGAGAGTCTGCCTGCTGATGTAGAGGGACTCGAAAGTCTGCCTACTGATTTAGAGGGACTCGAAAGTCTGCTTGCTGATTTAGAGGGACTCGAAAGTCTGCCTGCTGATGTAGAGGGACTCAAAAGTCTGCCTGATGATTTAGTGGGACTCGAAAGTCTGCCTGCTGATGTAGAGGGACTCGAAAGTCTGCCTGCAGTTTTAGAGGGACTCGAAAGTCTGCCTACTGATGTAGAGGGACTCAAATGTCTACCTACTGATTTAGAGGGACTCAAGAGTCTGCCTGCTGATTTAGAGTCCGTATAGGGGACTAGAGATGAATGTGAATTTGTTGAGTAGGCTTTGCTGATGAGGTGGTAATTTAAGTGGTTCACCGTGGAGCTGTGTGCTTGTACCTGTTATGCGTATGCTTTGCAGATATATGTGCTTGTGTGAGATGTGAAAGAGAAATTGTGAGAGGAAATTGTGATTGTGGTGTGATTTTGAAAAGCATGGATTGGTTGAGAGAGACTTTGAGAGAAAGCTTTGATGAATGATGTTCATACCTCCACTTACCATGGCCGCTTGACTTAGGATGGATTTCTGATGTTGTGGCTTTGATGAAGGATGTCGACATTTTTGATGAAGATGAGTTGCTTATACCTTGATGGAGTATCGGTGAGATGAAATTCTGGATGATGGGTTTGTCGTGCCAAAAGGTTGCCAACGTATCACTTGAAGAGAATCAGACCAGCGTAGTTCAAGGATGATGGAGAATGCTGGGGAAGAAGCTAGGAGCAAAGCAAAAATGAAACACATACTTTTTACACAAGTAAGGAGACAAGAAAAAGAAAAATAAAAAATATTTTTTTTTAGTTCGTGGGTGAACCATTTTAAGCATTGTGTGTTTGTAATTCCAACCCAAGATCAAATCACGTTCGGTCGAAGTCCGGATTGCCTCGCTTGAATTTTGTTGTCGCCGTTGTTCCCAACGAAGATTGATGTCTAGCCCCAAGAGATTTGTCGATTATGGGGATTCAAAGGCTTTCGATGCTGAGATGAGGGGTTGCTGATTGTAAATCCCCTAGAACACCTTTGATGCCAAACTCTGAGTGACTTGCATAGCCCCAAGATAAATCATCTCTTGGCCCATTCAAATAAATTTCCTTTTGTTGACGTGAGCAATCCCCAAGAGAAGATTATTGATACCAAGCTTCGAGAGATTGCTAAGCCCCAAATGTCATGTACTTGTTGTTTGCGAGCTTCAAGATGGTGGAATGTGAAGACCTTTTGATGTAAAGCCCCAAAAATATCTCAGAGTCGTCTTGGTATTGTATTGAGAGCGGATGCACCGCTTGGCAGAACTCTTGATAGTGATCTCCCTCTTACTCTTCATGGGGAGATGAATGGCCTCATTGTGGTCAGTACCCAAATGGCGGAAAGCTTACGTCGAAAGATGCAGTAATGTCTTGTGGTGTCGTCGAGGTCGCAGATGATAATGTCTTGGTGTGATAAGGTCTCCAAATGGGTATGCTTGCTTGAGTCTTCTTGAGTTGAACTAAAGACGGATCTTCGGATACAACTAGTGCTTGAGGCGCAAGAGCCACACTTTTTGCTTTTGATCTTGTAGAAGGGGGTGCTGAATTGCAGAAACATTGGGATTGGCCATGGCATTTCCCACTATAACCCTGTTTTGATAGAGTTTAGCATATTGAATCTTTTACCTTTTCTCTAAGACTTTCTTCATAACCTTGTTGTAAGTCACAACATAAGAATCATCAAATTCATTCATAACATCGGAGCCCTCCTTTCAAACCGGAAGACCTTTGACGTGAAGTACTAAGAGACCCTTGAAGCTTGATCACTTTCATGGAGCCGTAAGACTACTCCCCAAATTGTATTGGTCGGGTATCATCCCCCAAAAAGATTGCCAAGTGCGAAGCCCCAATATTTCCCTTTGCTCGGATTACTGTAATGCCGTAGCCCAAAAGATTGTAGGTTGCGAAGCCCCTTGAGACCTTCGGTGCCAAACTAATTGAGGAAGCTTCTAATGTTGCATATGACTTTCCTAGGGCCCTTGTTGGGAGGTGAAGTGAATTGCTTCTTTCCAAGGGAGACTTTCAAACTTGAGTGTAGCCCCTAGAGTGCCACCATTGATTATAGGTGGAGCAAGAAAGGCATATCCTTGATTGTGTTGGTAGTGGTGCCCTAGGCACGTTTAATAAACGTTGTAATTGTTATCATTTATTTCATATCAATAAAGAGATGTTTTTGATTATTATTGTTGTTCATGTTTACTTATAATAATCTCCGTCCCTAGTACTTGTTAAGCACTAGTATAAAGGCTAAATGATCATGAGATGATCATGTTAGATTTATGGGTACTTGTTTGGAACAAGGTACTGGACATGACTCGCTGTGTGAGATTTATGTCATGGTCTATGTCGTACATATATCTCATATTAGTTATGTCATTTGAATCCTTAGACATAAAGTTATTATAGTCTTCCACTTGATGAACATTATGTTTGACATATTCAAACGCTACCTTTAACCGGGTAGTTATAAAGGGTATGATTGGCATGATCGGGTTCACGTAGGGAAGAGTAATAAGCTAAATGGATTTGTCCCTCTTCGGAGAGATGTCAAGCTTAGGCCTCTCGTAGGAATGATGTTGATGAAAATATTCGGCCGGACTCAAATGAATTGATTAGATCAATGTCATTTGTATTATCACCATATTCGGAATCAACAAAGTATTGAACAAATAAGTTGACTTGTTGACCATGACTTGTGTTCAATGACATCGTGGATAAAGGTATTGTGACATGTTCTAAAGGAATGCGAACTTGTATCTAGTTATACTATTTGGGTAGGTATGACGGTTTGCTAGAACCTAATCATATCTTATGGTTTCATGTTTGAACCCATTGACAACTTAGTGTAATCCTAGAGGGTCACACACAATAGAACGAATCTTAAATAAGGACTATATCGGAATATTGGGTCGAAGGACTTTGGAGGAATTTGGAAATTAGGGAAATCTGGGGCAGGTGTGCGACCGCACAAAAGGGTTTGGGCGGCCGCACAGCTTGGCTCAAAAAAGTACCAGAAACCTTCCAGATAGATGTGCAGCCTCACAGGTGGTTTTGGGCGGCCACACACCGTGTCGGGACTGGTTTCCTAATTTGATTTGGAAAAGAATTTTGGACGGGTTTAGACAAAAGTTTCCTATTTGGAATAGGTCTAACTTGTATATAAACAGCAAAATTCAGCCAGAATCATAGCTAATGATTTTGTGCAAATCTCAAAGAGTTTGAGAGAAGTTTTATTTTGTTCTAAGACATCCTAGATTAAAGAACAAAATAATACACAAATATAATTCCATATAGTTCATATTGACTGTGAAAACGTGTTTCATAATTTTGGTCTAGCAACCAAGATCAAGTGTTCTTGATATTCGTTCAAGGTGTGGATATACCGCTAGAGGGTGAAGCTCATCATCTTCAAAGTTCGTGTTCTTACTTGTTCGTGATCAAAGCTTCAATTTCTCCACCAAGATCAAAGACCAAATTCAAAGTCATCAAGGGTTAGTTTTCTACTATTCATATTGTTGTATTTGATTTAATCATATTAATGGATCTATGGGCTTGGGTTTCATAAAATGTTAAATGCTATTTTCCGCTGCACATATTACTACGAAACCCAACAGTGGTATCAGGGCCCCGTTCATGTTGATTATTTCAATACTTAGATCATGTTGTGTGAATATAAATTGTTTATGTGCCTAACATGATATGAATATTGGATATATGATGTTTATGTGTTGTATGATTTTATGTGGTTTATTGTTTTACAACTTTAATCGCACTAAAAATTATGTTGGATTCTGAATTGTTTGATTATTAATTTTTTATTGGGTCAAAGTTTTAATAATCGGGGAAAACAATTTTTGAGACAAATTTTCGAACTTTAAAAATTCCGTCTGATGCTACTGTGCGACCGCATAGAAAATATTGGACGACCGCACATGTTTGGGCGACCGCACAGATTTTCTTGGGCGGCCGCACAGTTGGTCAGAATCAGAATCAAATTCTGGAATTTTGATGGGGTCCAACCGAATCAGTGACAATACCGGCCAGACCTGCTGATCTGGAGCGGGGTTTGGGCAGTTGGTTTTGGTGTGGATCTTGGGGTTTGATTTTCCTATTTGTTTCGATCTTGTGATTCTAAGATTGGTTCAAGGTTTGGATGGCTAATCTACGTTCATCGAGATTGTGTTTCCCAAACTTGATCGCAATCAAAGTTTCAAAGATAAAACGAAGTTAGAATTATGAAGAGTTCATAATTGCTAAAATTGAGAAACAAAGTTCTTGATTCAATGATTGGAAATCCATGTGGAATTGTGGATGCAATTGGCCTACGTTCATCGAGACCATCTATTGCTTAGTTTCGGCCACATGGACTACTTTCTTGGTTTCTTGAATTAGTGCGGAATTGTGGATGCCTTATGGCTTAGTTTCGGCCGCACTTCTTGTTGTCTTGATTTGGAGATAATAACCAAAGTTGAAATAGTCTCATCCTCATAATTATAGAGAAACTAATGACACATAAATATTATGATTAAATTAATGGAGATTAATTTAGTGGCTAAACTTGATGCGAAACATGTTTATATTATGTGCTCATAAATGTGTTGTATGCTATATGTGATGAACCTTCAAAGAAAGTTTTAAGTCCTTTATTGCCATGCCATGATTAAAACACTTGTTAATACATGGGTGAATTTAATGTAGACTCGCCCTAGCGAGATACATTGACTTTATTTATGTATTAGCAAGATAGATAATGTGGGCACGCCCTAGCGAGGCACATTAACTATACGTTTAAAATGGTTGGACTTAATTGGGCGTCAAAACAGTTTTGAGCCTAGGCAAAGATGAGATTTAACATGCTTTTTGAAATAGGATTTCTTAAAGAATCTCATAAAAGGAACTAAGAGTCATATGAGATATGATTGACAAGAGTTGTCTACCTAATTAATTTGATTTTGTGTAATCCGCTTTAGCGAACTTAAAATTAAATTAAAGCGGGATCTTAACCCATTTAAATTATATTATACATTGGATGTATGAGAAGGTTATATAATTTAGTGGGAGTATTGTTATTTTTTTTTGAAAAATACATTGTTTATTTTTTTAATGAAAATTGGTACTTATTAAATTTTGGAAATTTTGCATAATTGTAGATAATGACTACTAACACTCAATCAATTTCGTTGCGATCGATCCTTGAGAAGGATAAGCTCCAAGAGAATGGTACGAACTTTATGAATTGGATCCGTAGCCTAAGAATTGTTCTGAGGCAAGAAGATAAGTTGTACATTCTCGATGGGCCTCTTCCTGCTGAAACAGAACCTACTGCCCCTAGGGCAGAAAGAGACAGTTACAAGAAACATCGTAATGATTCTAGAGATGTAAGCTGTCTCATGCTTGCTACCATGTGCTCAAAACTCCAACAAAGTTTGGAATATTTGGAAGCCTATAGGATAGGCTTGGAGTTAAGAGTCATGTTTCAAGAGCAAGCTAGGCAAGAGAGGTACAAGACCATTGTTGCATTCACTTCTTGCAAAATGAATGAAGGGCAACAAGTGAGTCCTCACATGCTAAAAATGAAAGGTTATGTAGAGCACCTTGAGAAACTTGGCTATCCAATCCCATTGGAGTTAGCCACAGATCTCATTCTTAATTCATTGCCTAAAAGTTATAATCAGTTTGTGATGAATTATAACATGCATGGAATGGATAAGAATCTCTCCGAGTTGTATGGGATGCTTAAAACTGCGGAGATGAAGATTGTGGAGAAAAGTTCTCCCGTGCTCTTGGTTCATGATGGGAAGAAGGCTAGTGCCAAAGGAAAGGGTAAGAAAGTTGTCAAACCCAAGATAAGCAAGGCAAAGGTTGCCAAGGCTTCTGAGGCAAAACCCGATTCACAAAAGGATGAAATCTGTTTCCATTGTCAAGAAATTGGTCATTGGAAACGTAATTGCAAGGCTTTCTTGGAAGAGCAAAAGAAGAAGAAGGGCAGCAAGGCTGCGTCGACTTCAGGTATATATATGATAGATATTCTCCTTTCTACAAGTGATTCTTGGGTATTGGATACCGGATGTGGTTCTCACATTTGTTTAAATGTGCAGGGACTAAAGAATTAGAGACTACATAAAGAGGGTGAAGTAGACCTACGCGTGGGGAATGGAGCAAGAGTTGCTGCATCAGCCGTAGGGACTTATGAGGTCACTTTACCTTTCGGATTAATTCTTGTTTTGAACAATTGTTATTATGTTCCGGATTTAAGTAGAAATATTATTTCAATTTCTTGTTTGGATAATGAAGGTTTTAAGTTTCTTATTGAGAATAAGAAATTTTCTATTTATTTAAATGATGTGCTTTATGGTATTGCTAATTCATTTAATGGCCTTTATGTCTTGAATGTCAAGAATGAAAATAATGACAATGTCTATCATATAAATAAGAAATCTAAACCTAATGATGTAAATCATTCTTATTTATGGCAATGCCGTCTTGGTCATATTAATGAGAAGCGTATCTCAAAACTCCATGGGGACGGACTTTTGGGTTCATGTGACTTTGAGTCATATGATACTTGTGAGTTGTGTCTTCTTGGAAAAATGACTAAGACACCTTTTACCAAGTTAGGTGAAAGGGAAAGCGACTTATTGGGGTTGATACATTCCGATGTATGCGGACCATTAAGTAGCAATGCTAGGGGAGGATTTCAATACTTCATAACCTTCACTGATGATTATAGTACATTTGGGTATGTTTACCTAATGAAACATAAAAGTGAAGCATTTGAGATATTTAGAATATTTCAAAATGAAGTAGAAAAACAACTTGGCAAAAGTATTAAAGCACTTCGATCAGATCGAGGTGGAGAATACTTGAGTCATGAATTTGATGATTATCTACAGAATTGTGGAATAGTTTCACAATTGACTCCACCCGGAACACCACAATGGAATGGTGTGTCCAAGAAGAGAAATCGGACTTTGTTAGACATGGTTCGATCAATGATGAGTCAAGTTGATCTTCCAATATCCTTTTGGGGTTATGCTCTAGAAACCGCTGCTTTCACACTAAATCAAGTTCCAACTAAATCGGTTCCAAAGACTCCATATGAGATGTGGAGCGGAAAGAAACCTAGTTTGTCTTTCATGAGGATTTAGGGTTGCGAAGCTTTTGTCAAAAGACTTGTCTCCGACAAACTAGCACACAAATCTGATAAATGTATTTTCGTGGGATATCCTAAGGAAACTAAAGGATATTACTTTTACAACCGAGAGGACAACAAAGTGTTTGTTGCCCGAACTGGTGTCTTTCTAGAGAAACAGTTTCTGTCCAAAGAAATCAGTGGGAGTAAAATAAATCTTGAAGAGATTCGAGACCCAGAAAATGACATTGAACCAATAGTGGAACAGGAACAAGAACCACAAGGAGTTGTGGAACCTGTTCAAAATACACAAGCAACTCGCAGATCTAGTCGGTTACGATCCGAGCCCGAGAGATATAGATTTCTCGTAACGGATAGTAATGAGGTGGAAATCATTGAGAATGATGAACCGACAACCTACCAAGAGGCGATGTCTTCTCCTGATTCGGATAAGTGGCTTGGAGCCATGGAATCTGAATTGCAATCCATTCAAGACAATCAAGTTTGGAACTTGATTGATTCGCCCGAAGGTGTAAAAACCATATGATGCAAATGGGTCTTCAAGAAGAAGACTGACATGGATGGGAAGGTGCATACTTACAAAGCTAGGCTTGTAGTGAAAGGTTATAGGCAAGTTCATGGTATTGACTATGATGAAACCTTTTCACCCGTAGCAATGATCAAGTCTATAAGAATTCTGCCTACTATTGCCGTATATCATGACTATGAAATATGGCAAATGGATGTCAAAACCGCTTTCCTAAATGGAAAACTACAAGAGGATGTGTATATGACACAACCAGAAGGTTTTGAACAAAATTCTAAGATATGCAAATTGCAGAAATCCATTTATGGATTGAAGCAAGCTTCTAGGAGTTGGAATCTCCATTTTGATGAATCGGTCAAAGAGTTTGGTTTCATCAAGAACGAAGATGAGCCTTGTGTATACAAGAAGATTAGTGGGAGCATAGTGCTATTCCTTATTTTATACGTGGATGACATATTACTCATTGGAAACGATATTCCTACACTTCAGTCCGTGAAGACTTGGTTAGGAAAATGATTCGCAATGAAAGATATGGGTGAGGCCGCATATATACTTGGCATTAAGATCTATAGAGATAGATCAAGGAGGCTACTTGGTTTAAGCCAAAGTACATACATTGACAAGGTCATTAGAAGATTCCGTATGGAAAATTCTAAAAAAGGAACCTTACCAGTGTTACATGGAGTTTCTCTAAGCAAGACTCAATGTCCTAAGACAAAAGATGAGCGTGAGAAAATGAATGGTGTTCCATATGCTTTGGCAATTGGGTCCATCATGTATGCCATGATTTGTACTAGGCCGGATGTATCTTATGCTTTAAGCATGACAAGTAGATACCAATCCGACCCCGGTGAAAATCACTGGATGGCTGTAAAAACGATTCTTAAGTACTTGAGATTAACTAAAGATTCGTTTTTGGTCTATGGAGGAATGGAAAATGATCTCGTGGTAAATGCTTACAAGGATGCAAGCTTCCAAACCGACAAAGTTGATAGTCGATCGCAATCGGGTTTTGTGTTTATGTTAAATGGTGGAGCTGTAAGCTGGAAGAGTTCCAAGAAAAGTACAACTGCTAATTTTACAACGGAAGCTGAGTATATTGCTGCATCGGATACTGCAAAGGAAGCTGTTTGGATTAAGAAGTTCATCACTGAACTTGAAGTGGTTCCTACCATTGCTAATCCAATAGACCTTTATTGCGATAATAATTGTGTTATTGCTCAAGCAAAGGAACCAAGAGCACATCAGAAATCCAAACACATACTTAGGCATTTTCATATCATTCGAGAAATCGTTGATAGGGGAGATGTAAATATATGCAGAGTACCTACTGATGAGAATGTCGCGGACCCGCTAACAAAGGGACTACCACAAGCTAAACATGAAGGTCATGTTAGGTCCATGGGTATTAGATACATTGGAGATTGGGCCTAGGGCAAGTGGGAGATTGTTGATAGTGGTGCCCTAGGCACGTTTAATAAACGTTGTAATTGTTATCATTTATTTCATATCAATAAAGAGATGTTTTTGATTATTATTGTTGTTTATGTTTACATATAATAATCTCCGTCCCTAGTACTTGTTAAGCAGTAGTATAAAAGCTAAATGATCATGAGATGATCATGTTAGATTTATGGGTACTTGTTTGGAACAAGGTACTGGACATGACCGATGTGTGAGATTTATGTCATGGTCTATGTGGTACATATATCTCATATTAGTTATGTCATTTGAATCCTTAGACATGAAGTTATTATAGTCTTCCACTTGATGAATATTATGTTTGACATATTCAAACGCTACCTTTAACCGGGTAGTTATAAAGGGTATGATTGGCATAATCGGATTCACGTTGGGAAGAGTAATAAGCTAAATGGATTTGTCCCTCTTCGGATAGATGTCAAGCTTAGGCCTCTCGTAAGAATGATGTTGATAAAAATGTTCGGCCGGACTCAAATGAATTGATTAGATCAATGTCATTTGTATTATCAACATATTCGGAATCGAGAAAGTATTGAACAAATAAGTTGACTTATTGACCATGACTTGTGTTCAATGACATCGTGGATAAAGGGATTGTGACATATTCTAAAGGAATGCGAACTTGTATCTGGTTATACTATTTGGGTAGGTATGACGGTTTGCTAGAACCTAATCATATCTTATGGTTTCATGTTTGAACCCATTGCCAACTTAGTGTAATCCTAGAGGGTCACACACAATAGAACGAATCTTAAATAAGGACTATATCGGAATATTGAGTCGAAGGACTTTGGAGGAATTTGGAAATTAGGGAAATCTGGGGCAGGTGTGTGACCGCACAAAAGGGTTTGGGCGGCCGCACAGCTTGGCTCAAAAAGTACCAGAAACCTTCCTGATAGATGTGCGGCCTCACAGTTGGTTTTGGGCGGCCACACACCGTGTCGGGACTGGTTTCCTAATTTGATTTGGAAAAGAATTTTGGACGGGTTTAGACACAAGTTTCCTATTTGGAATAGGTCTAACTTGTATATAAACAGCAAAATTCAGCCAGAATCATAGCTAATGCTTTTGTGCAAATCTCAAAGAGTTTGAGAGAGGTTTTATTTTGTTCTAAGACATCCTAGATTGAAGAACAAAATAATACACAAATATAATTCCATATAGTTCATATTGATTGTGAAAACGTGTTTCACAATTTTGGTCTAGCAACCAAGATTAAGTGTTCTTGATATTCGTTCAAGGTGTGGATACCGCTAGAGGGTGAAGCTCATCATCTTCAAAGTTCGTGTTCTTACTTGTTCGTGATTAAAGCTTCAATATCTCCACAAAGATCAAAGACCAAATTCAAAGTCATCAAGGGTTAGTTTTCTACTATTCATATTGTTGTATTTGATTTAATCATATGAATGGATCTATGGGCTTTGGGTTTCATAAAATTTTAAATGCTATTTTCCGCTGCGCATGTTACTACGAAACCCAACAGATTGGAGGAACAGGCACGAGTGTGAGAGCCCGCGCTCGAAGACAAACCGCGAAATGATTGCTCATGAAAGCGATTCAGGTCCGTTTCGTGCTAATGCGATTTTGGAAATGCGCTCGGTTCTCACACAATGGTCTCCTCTCGATGGAATCAAAACAGTCAAAATTCGCCACCTCATTTTATTTTAGGAAAAACGAGATAAAACCTTTTTTAGAGAAAGTGGGTTCGGGGGCTAAGTTACGAGAAGAGAAGGGGTTAGGCACTCTCCTCGCCCGTGATGGTCTCTAGCATGCATGCCACGTAGATTCAATTTTATGCCTTTTAGGCCTTTCTTTTAAGCCCTAACAAAATGGTGATTTAATATATGCGGAGGTCTTCCTATTCTAGGACTGTTTGCTTTAATTCACAAATGAGAGTCGGTTTGGGTGGACTCCCACTCGGTTTTGAAAATGATTTAGCATTCATATCCGGTAAAGGAGATCACAAAGAGGGGGTGGGGGATTAATATTTACAATGGTGAACAAAAGGGAAACAAATCCCATAACAAATAAATGTCCAAAAATCCGTCCCCAAGCATTTTAGGGACTGCTGCCCATCTTCCTTTCTTGTACCTGCTCTTACAATTACTCAATACCGAAAGTAAAGGTCAATAAAAGTTCCTAACACATCAAGAATAAACCATGAATTTTCCTCTGATTTTAGGAGTAATTTATGGTGTCCAAATAAGGCATGCAAGATAATACATTCCACAGCCCAGTCTGACAGATTTTCATACATCCATAAAAGATCCATTTTCTTCATCATGAAAACAAGGGAATCATGGAAAACAGTTAACATGAAAGTTGTTCCTAACATCTAAAAGTTTAGATCTGGAAAGTTTCAAAGCCATAAAGCAAGTTTAAGTCACCCAAAATACTTCTGACATTTTGATGTCAAAATAGGAAACATGCTAATCTGAGAACAGAGAGTTGAAACAAAAAATGGAAAGAACCTCTTCTACTCAGGGTAAAAATATGATATTCACATGCTAATCTTCCTTGTTATGTTTAGAACAAAAATAATTTTGTGGTCCAAGATAAAAATCCAGGTTTTCTAAGCATAAATAGAGAAACAAAGCAGAAAGGTACAGCTTGGACAGACTACTGGAAATCCACACATGTCATGAAAACACCCATGAAAACTCAATCAAATGAAAAGGTATGAACATGAAACTTTGGGTGAACATATATATACATGTAATATACATGAAAAAACAATCCTTAAAGCATTTAGACCATATTTCATGATGATCTATGTTAAGATGAGACAAAATATGGCAGATTCAAGGTTTATGAGAGAAAGCAAGTTATTCTTTGAAAAAACTCTTGAATCCCCAACAAACCTAGACTTAATACTCATACATGAATGGTATATACACACAAGATCAGTAGCATAGCATGCTCAAGAGCCCAAAATACCATTATATATCATCATTTAAAGAGAAGAACAACAAGAGTACCAATATTGTTTGATTTTAGACATCAAATGGAGGTCTAGCCTAACAAGGTGGCTAGACCTCTCAAGAAATTACTAGGCTAGACCTCTCAAGAAATTACATAAACCACTACATCTTACACTTAAGGGGATTACAAGATGGAGAGATTACCTAAGTTGTGCTCCCTTTGCTTCCAAGGGAAGACTTTTTTGGTGTTTTTCTTTAAGGTGTTTGCCTAGTGTTTGATTTTGGTTTGTGTTTAGTGAGTGTGTGGTGGTGGTGCTATGGTGGTGGTCTTATGACTGAGATTTGAGGGGGTTTGAGTTGCTAGAGAGAGCAAGAGAGGATGGAAGGCTTAATATGTATGGAGTGTGTGTGTTGAGTGAATGTGTTAACCCCTTTCTTGGATCAACCAAGGGAGTATATGGAGGAGGGAGGAGATATTTTTGTGATAAAAAATGTCCCTAGGACTAGGGGTAGTATAGGGGGTAAGGTCTCTTGCCCGAAATCATGCAAAAGGTGTGGAAAAATTGGCCAAAGCATGGGTGATGGGAGGTGAAGATGAATTATTGGTGATGGGTAATGGAAAGTCAAATTTGGAAATGACAGCATGCATGCTTCCCACTTTTACTATTTTTCCTTTTTTTCAGCAGCCCATGCGAGCAGATTTTAAGGGATTTTGTTTCGGCTCCGTCTTTTTGCTCCGCAACTGCTCCGATGTGCGCATTCTGGTGTCCCGGTTGTCCTCGAGTCCAACATGAAAGTTGTTTGACATAATTTTGTGGTCGCGTCTGTCTATCTGGAATATTTTTATGTGCAAGGGATGACAAATATATATTTTTAAATGCATAGAATGGACGATAACGAGCAGTTCTAGGGGTGCGGGCCCTGTTTCGGGTTCCGCAGCTCAAAAATTGAAGTACATGCATTTTTACTCATTTTTTTCGCTCTGATCATGAATTTGAAGTCCGTTAATCCATTTGATGCACCGATAAGGCTCACGGCACTCCCGCATAGCCAAATCTGGGCTTAGGTCAATTTTAGGGTTTACACCAATAAAAGGGGTTTGATAAGGAGTGCGAGATCGGGGTATCTACAGAGGCCCTCGTCGAATCTCCTTGTAATGTAAAGGGGATTCTACGATTCACTAAGAGACACATGATCTCGTCTAGGGTGTAACGGCTGGGTCCAAAGTAGGACTTCCTACGTATCTCTTTCGAGAATCAAGCCTCCGTAGTTCTAACTCAAACAAGCAATCAAACTAGCGACAAACAATGGTCGGTCCCGGATTACCGGTTTACCTACGTATCTCTTTCGAGAATCAGACCAATCGTAGTTCAGGTTTATAGAAATTTAAAATGCAGGGGGTTGCATTGAGATGCGTTGTCTCTTTGCTGGGGAGGAAATTGACATGGGAATGACTGGGCTCTCTCGAGTGGCCTACGTATCCCTTTAGGGGGAATCAAGTCAAAACGTAGTTCAGGGGAGGTACAACTTGTCATCAGGAGAGGACTACAATCAACAATACTCAAGGATTGACGCAAGGTAAAATCAGAGCGGGGGGTACATCTCAGAATCCGAGAGATGACCTAATTCAACAATACTCAAAGATTGACGCAAGGTACAATCGGAGCGGGGGGGGGGGGGGTACTTCTCAGAATCTGGGAGATGACCTAATTCAACAATACTCAAGGATTGACAGAAGGTACAATCGGAGCGGGGGGGGGGGGGGGGTACATCTTAGAATCCGAAAGATGACCTAATTCAACAATACTCAAGGATTGACGCAAGGTACAATCGGAGCGGGGGGGGGGGTACATCTCAGAATCTGGGAGATGACCTAATTCAACAATACTCAAGGATTGACGTAAGGTACAATCGGAGTGGGGGGGTACATCTCAGAATCCGGGAGATGACCTAATTCAACAATACTAAAGTATTGACGCAAGGTACAATCGGAGTGGGGGGGGTACATCTCAGAATCCGGGAGATGACCTAATTCAACATCAAGATGAGTCGCATTTTTTTACTCTGGGGGATTGGTATTGACCAACAATTTGTAAAAACGGGCGACTGAGTTCACCGGGGTGAACTTCCTACGTATCCCTCCATGGGAATCAAGTCGAGTCGTAGTTCTGGGAGGACCCGACTCGACATCAAGAGAAGGCTTAAAATCAACATTACTCAAGGATTGACGCAAGGTACAATCCGAGTGGAGGTACATCTCAAAATCCGAGAGATGACCTAAGTTCAACATCAAGACGAGTGGCATCTGACTCTTCGGGGAAAGACACCTCGAAATCTAGGAGGTGACCTAATTCAACATCAAGTCGAGTTGCATCTGACTCTGGGGGAAGGAGCAACATAATTTCAATGCTGAGATCTAAATTTTCTCAAGCCGATGGGGATTTGTCTATAATTGGGTGAGTGCATCAGGACGGTATAATTTCCCAATAACAAAGGTTACACATTTCAATGGGTTGCCAAGAGATAGCATTTCTCAAGGCAAGCGGTATAGTTGCTAGTAAAAAGTAGCAAAGACAGGTAACACGTGTATATTTCAAGGATACGCTGTATTCTGAGCCATGCCCAAATTCTCCGGCTTTTGAGTTGCTGTGTGATGAGATTTTTGTGCTTTATCAAGCAATGAACCATTGCTTCGCGTGATCCATCGGTACTATTTTGAGTGCTGCAACCTCATTTTGGATTCCCTTTCACCCTAAAAGGGTTTTTGATCTTTTCACAATCAAGCTTCTCCGCTTTTGGAGTCGCTGAAACATCACTTTGCGTGGTCCGTCGGCACTGTTTTGAGTGCTACAACCTCATTCTGGATCCCTGTTCACCCAAAAAGGGTTTTTGATTTTTTTCACAATCAAGCTTCCCCGCTTTTGGAGTCGCTGCGACTCTTGGAAATTGATACCGGGTTGGAATCATTCAATTTTGACTGAAGTCTCACGTATATCAGGAGAAATGACACGATCAACATTGTATGTTGTGACCTACAAGTTAGATCTTTGATTTTACCATTGTTGTGGGATTTTGATCGCTTGCAATGAGCAACCTCTTTGTGAAACCAAGATGTGATTCGTTATGTGGTTCCAACTCCGTACATGCATAAGATTTTTTACAAGTATGTGGTCGTGCCTGAAAATTCAAGCTGCCTACGTATCTCTTTCGAGAATCAGACCAACGTAGTTCAACTTTGGCAACTCGAACTGATTTTGCAGAAAGGGCATCGGGAAATCTCATTCCCTTAGCATTGATGTTGATGAGGAACCTTCTTCTGAGGACCACGATGTGGCAGGGTGTGCGATGTGTACCTGCAAGAGATTTCCAAGAGCAAGCAAAATATATCTTCGACATTAATGTGCTCGAGAGGTGTCATTCATGTGCAGCAAAAGCGTGATACACATACACTGATTGAAATCTTTAAGATCGAGAGATTGAGAGAAAGATTGGGACAAGAATACATTCTTTTTTCATTTTGCAACCATTTTTCTTTTGAAGGATGAAAGTCACATTTCATTTTTTGCATGACGATTTTTTTTGCATTTGATTTTCCTTTTATTTGACACATGTGCATTGCTCGTATCTCAAACTTTGTTTATTATGAATTACTGAGTGAGAATTTATGAATGAATAGATGGAGAATCATGAATGAAATGGATTGCACTTTATTGTGAATTTTGCATTTTTGTGAAAATGAGGAATATGGATATGTGTACGGTGAAGTAGAGCCGAAAGCCTAGCGCGAGCACTCAAAAGGTCAATTCCGAACACCCATTTGATCAAGACGACTCAACGGTATATCTCTGGATGCTATGGTGGGCCAGCCCCACTCGTCGGCTGAAGAAACCCCATTTGTTCTTTCTGACATCATTCCCCCAACATTCTTGCTAGTGAGGCCCCAGTGTCTTGCAAGGATCAACTTCAGATGTTGGCTACGGAAGCCCCGGTATCTTCCAAGGATCAACCACAGATGTTGGCTATGGAAGCCCCAGTCAATATATGACAAGCCTCTGAATTTGACATATGCAGCTCTTGTTGCACTGGAAGAGTGGATCTCATGTTGATCCAAATTATCATTTCGAGACAACTTCATGCTTTGGCGTTTCAACTGTTAGGGGCTCTAACTGTCATTGAGAGTTATTCAAATGTTCGATGTCTCGCTGTTGGAGGCAATTCACAATTTCTGGCATGCAATACCCAATCGGTAGGGAGTCAACTGTCTTTGAGAGTTATTCAATCATTCGATGCTTCTTTGTCTGAGGAAATTCACAATCCCTAACATGCGGTGTCACGCCCCAACCCGTGGTCCTACATGGCCCCATGTTCAGGACACGCACGGAAGACGTCATAAAACACTTTTTGGAATTTTTTTCGAAATGTTCTTTCATAAAAGATCCATATAACAAACTTTTCAAGTTTAAAAACTTGATTTTACTACACACAAACAACTTTCACAACTATAAATACTTAGCCCCAAGGGCTTACACACTTTACTTACAAATGTACAATCACCACACTTTAACAAAACATGTGATACACGGATATAGTCTCGGTTACACTACCCCAAAAGTTATATATTTATATAATGTAACCTTTAAACCACACTTACTTTCCAAAATGGATTATCAACCCGACGTCCTCCCTTGTGAAGTGACCTATCCCTATGGCTCGCCTTTATCTAAAGAAAACAAATTTGAAAGGAACGGGGTGAGAATAAATCTCAGTAAGCTACTAAAATGCAACTACGTTAATGCTGAAATGATACTCGTAATTGAACAATGTCAATAAACATTCACATAGCACATAACATGAGAGGCAAAGCCAACTGATCATACCACACATAAGGCGGAAATAAACACTCATAGGTAGATACTGAGCCAAGGTTTTCGAATCAAACATAACCATTTGAGAGGTATCAACTGAGCAGCACCAAAGGGCTGAAACCGGTTCCGGAACCAAACAATAACAACAACAACAACGGGGGGAAAATGACACAAAGTCATAACCTAAAAATGCCCAACCTTTGGCCCAAGGAAGGGGGTTAAAAATAGGAAACCAATGGTAGAAGCCTTATAATGAACTTGGCTCGTGTGCCATTATAATCCCTACCACTGCCCGACACCACAACAAGTACCAGCTGGACTTTAACACGAGCATAGTAATAAATACTTGCTTTAAACAACAACCGGGGCATGATTCCAAAGTAGGGAACCACACAAAGTTCATCACAAAGATGCAACACATTACTCATAAAGAGTTCACAACACAATCCTTTACCATTGACATAAATTCACAACCCAATATTTTATTAATGACATTAAGTCACATCACAAGCTTGCACCCATTCACAATTAATCCAAAACACATCAAAAGGATGTTCCATAATACCCATTTAATACTTAGTTAAATTCCACAACACATATGTTCACAAAGGAACCATTTCCAATACTAGAGTATTCCCTAACCCTTGTTTGGACATCTAAGACTAAGCTCAATACTTTGGGAAAGGTAAGGTTCTAACTCATTTGGAATTAACTAACTTTTGTCCAACAGGGAGTTTGGGCGGTCGCCCAACCCAGCCTGGGCGGTCGCCCAACAGGGGACCGGGCAGACGCTCGCTCTCACCCGGGCGGGCGCTCACTCTAGCAATTTTGGAACTTCAAACCCTGCCATCTTGGGCGGTCACCCAGGGCCCCTCTGGGCGGTCGCCCATACGCCTAAACTCAGAATTTCCAATTTCTCCTGCAAGTCAAATTCATCCGTCCCAAGAGTAGGAGTATACTTTCACTAGCATTTTAACAATACTAACAATACCCAGGAGTACTAAACAAGTTCAAAACCAACTATTTCAAGTTTACTCTTCCTTTCCTACACAGTATGTTTATACTCCATTTGTCCCAAAATTACAAGTATCACAAAATTCACCCAAATCACAAAATTAACACTTACAAGTATCAAATATAACATATATGACCATTTTAACATTTAAAGGGGAATTAGTAACTTACCTATTTTCGGAAAAGTATCGAGAAAATAATATTTGATCGGGTAGAAATGACCTATTCAACGCCCTGATCATTTTTATATAATTAGTTTTTAAAACGGAGAAGTAATTAAAAAGATAGAAATTAAAATAGGATGAAACTTACCTTTCTTTCCATGGACACAGAGAGAGTAGAAAATTTGGGAAAGTATGATATGAGAGTGTATGAACAACGCAGAGAGGGAGATAGGTAGGATAAGTATGTTTTATAAAAAGATTTTTTACCCATTTTATGTTTTATAAAAAGATTTTTTACCTATTTTTACACTTAGGTCACTCTAGTTTCATTTTAAACAACTAAACCCCTCTACTTTAAATTCCACAAAGGACCCCACAATTTCAACTTAATTAATTAACTCCCTTAACACTTGTTACTACTAACCAAGTGACTAACTCAAATAATCAAATAAGATGTGCAAATCATAAAATGTGATGCAACACATAAAATGCACACATAATGTCAAATTAAAATCCCAAAAATATAAAATAAATAGGGACGGATTTTGGGGTCGTTACAATCACTCCCCCTTAAAGAAAATTCGTCCCGAATTTTAGGGTAACTTACCAAACGAATCAAACAACCAGGGATATTTCCTTTCCATCTCCTCCCAAAGCTCCCAAGTAGATTCTTCCACATTTCGATTCCTTCATACCATTCTAAGAAGCGGAATACTCTTCTTTCTCAACTCTTGAACTTTGGTATCAATCACTCGAACTGGATGCTCCATATAAGAGATATCGGTTCTAGATCCTCTGGTCTCTCTGATAACATATAAGATGGATCATACAAATTTTTGCAAAGCATGGAGATATGAAATACGTTATGAATTTACCCAAACAAGACGGCAACGCAAGATGGTACGCAAGATTTCCAACTTTTTCTATAATTTCAAAAGGCCCATTATGACTTTTCCATCGAATAGCCAATCTCAATAGGTAGAAAGTGAGCGGGTTTTGTCAATCTATCCACGATTACCCAAACTGCATCATACTTTCTTCAAGTACGAGGCAATCCTATTACAAAATCCATCGTAACATATTCCCATTTCCACTCAAGTATCTCTAGAGGTTGAAGTAAACCTACGAGTCTTTGATGTTCAGCTTTAACATGTTAACAAGTCAAACACTTTATTACATAATCCGCTATTTCCCGTTTCATTTTATTCCACTAGAAATGTTGCTTCAAATTATGATACATCTTGATACTCTCGGGATGAATAGTATACTTAGATTTGTGGTCCTCATCAAGAACTTGGCGTTTAATTCTATCAATGTTGGTACACATAACTTCCCTCTATAAGGTAATACTCCTTCAGGACTATGAGAAAAATCTTCAAATTTTCTATCCTCGATTTTATCCACTAATTTTCTCAACTCGGGGTCATCCTTTTAAGCATCTTTTATCTGTTGAATTAAAGTTGGCAATACTATATTATTCACAAACATAACTCCATGTCTCAATTCATAAGGACACCAATCCTTCAAAAATTCCATCCACCTACGCTGTCGGTTGTGCAACTCTTTCTAGGAGAAAAGATATCTCAACTCATATGATTTGTAAAAATCTAAAACATTGTTTCATAAAGACAATATTTCCACTTATGTAACGCAAAAACAATCGCAGTAAGTTCCAGAGCATGGATCGGATAGTTCTGTTCGCAAGGAGTTAACTTCCTCGAAGCATCACTGTAAATAACCAAATCATCATTCCCATTAGGTAACACAAGAATAAGTACAGTGGTTAATCTCTTCTTTAATTCCTCAAAACTGACTTGACATTTTTCATCTCACATATATGGTACATTCTTTTAAGTCCACTGAGTGAATGGTGTAACAATCTTGGAAAATGCCTCAATAAATCTTCGATAATACTCCGCTAAACCCAGAAAATTTCGCAAATAACTGCTTCCCTCGGAGCCCAGACAAAACCATTCGCAATATTGTTCATGTTCCTCTCAAGATTTAGAATAAACAAGGACATTACCGATAAACACAACCACAAAGGTATCAAGATAAGGTTTGAAAACCCGGTTCATCATATCCATAAGAACAACGGGAGCATTAGTTAGCCCGAAAGCCATGACAAGAAACTCATAGTGACCATATCTACTATGAAAAGTAGTCTTAGAGATGTCTTCAGAATGAATCTGCAACTGATGATAACCACTTCTCAATATCAAACTTCGAAAAGACAACAGACCCTTGAAGTTGATCAAATAAATCATCAATGTGAGGCAAATGATATTTGCTCTTTACAATCACCTGATTCAACTTTCTATAGTCGATGCATAGTCTCAAGGACCCATCTTTCTTCTTTACAAACAACACAGAAGCTCCCTACGGTGATACACTGAGTCGGATAAAACCACTATCAAGTAACTCTTGCAATTGAACTTTCAATTATTTTAATTCAGATGGAGCCATTCTGTAAGGTACCTCAAATATCAGGGTAGTACCTAGAAGTAAATTAATACAGAACTCGATTTCCCTATCGGGAGGCATAGAATACTCAGTTGAAAATACATCAGGAAACTCTTTAACAATATGCACATCCTCTATTTCAAGCAACCTTTTTAGTAGTATCAGGAACACTAGCCAAATACCCCGTGCAACCACGGTGTAACAATTTTCTAGCTTTCACATAAGAAATAATACCAATCCCCCTACCCAGAGGAGTAGCCTCAAAAGTAAATTCAGGCACATCAGGAATAAAAAATGTGACAATCCTTTTATAACAATCAACTGAAGCATGGTAATTATTTACCCAATCCATTCCCAAGATAATATCAAAATCTTGCAATGTCAATATAACTAAATCAGCAAGTACAACATGCTCACGAATATGCACATCACAAGTATGAAACACTCTATCAGTTGCCAAACACTCCCCTATAGGAGTGGACACCTCTAACACATAAGGTAGAGACTCAGGAGACAAATGTAACTGAGATGCAAAAATGCACAGACACATATAAATGCAGAAGAATCTAGGATAATCCCTTTGAAAATGATTAGTAGCAAAAACACAACCCTATACCTTAGGCTTTCCCGAGGCATCCCCCTTATGACCCTGTGATAATCCAGCTCCACTCCCAAATGATACATTCCTGGTTCTAGGATAATCCCTTTGAAAATGAGTAAACAACCAAAATGACCCGCGTACTATGCCAAAACCATCAATTTGACCTCCGTACTATTTAAACTACCAATTTGACCTGCGTACTATTGTAAAATTAACCAAATCAACCTACTTTCCTAACAGCCATTATATAGTTAATGGGTATCACATGCTAATTTTCAAATAGCCCCCTAAAAAAACAAAAAATTATCTCACTTTATTGAGTAATGCAAAATATTGTAACACTGTTTTGATTTATATTTTGAACCCTACTGCCCAAACACCGCCACTGCCCAACCATCACCACCACCGTCCTTTTCTGATCCAAAGAAAAAAAACACTCATAACAATCAGATTGTAAAGGTTGAAAACTAGTTGGGTTCCAAAGAAAAATCTGATCCAAATAAGCTAAAATCAGAAGAAGCCTAAATCGGTAACATTTGAAACTCAACAACTGCAGCCGATTAATGATCCCAGCCTTTAGTATAATCATTCTAAACAAATCTGATACTCCGTATATATTTATTTAGGTGATACAAAAACCAATCATACAATATACATTATCGAACATAATAACCTACAAATCATAGTTTTCTGCATCACAACTATCTACTCATTCAACTTCCATTAAACTCAAACATGTACCAATTAAGTAACAATCTTAAAAATAATGTAGACATAATGAAATTCCATCCGACATTATATTGTAACAATAAAACGAGTACCTCCAAGGCTTTTGAAGAATTCAGCCACTCATCCGGAACCCTAACTTCTTGAACCAGTCCTTCTGCTTCACCTCCTTCTGCTTCTCCATTGCTGAGGGAATGAGCGATAATGAAATCATCGTGTTTTGAGTGTGGGAGAGGAATGGTGTTGGTGGAGGAAGATTGAGCAAAGAGGAATAGATAGGGCTGCGGCTTGTCGGAAAATATCGGCCAGCGATGGTATAGGGTCGTCGGCGGTGGGGTTGAGACGAGGTCGCCGGAGGTCAGGATGGGAGGAGGTTACCGGAGGAAGGGGATCGTCGACGATGGAAGGCATCCAGAGGATCGGATCTTCAGAAAACATAATCCCTGGTGTGGTTTAACGCAAGAGAGAAGAATGGGGCTAGGGCTTGTCCGAATTTCAGATCTGAGGTCGAAATGGTTGCCAGAGAGGTGGATGATGGCATGGGGGTTGCCGGAGGTGATGGATTGGAGGCGGTTGCCGGAGGTGAAGGATGAGAGTGGATCACCGGAGAGATTGGGTAAAGGGTCGCCGGAGAGATTGGGTAAGGGGGTCGCCGGAGAGATTAGGGTGGGGAAGGAATTGATCTAGTTGGGGGCGGGTGACGGGGTGAGGGAGAGGAATGGCGTTGGTGGAGGAAGGTGGGCAGTCGGTAGGGTGGGTCCAGTGGGAGCGGCGTGGGGATGGGGCTGCGTTGTGGTTGTGGGTGTAGGTTAGAAAGAAGGGGTTTGGTTTCTAGCAGGCTTAGGATTTGTAAGGGAATTTAATGGGAGGGGGTTTATTTGTAATTTTTACTCTTACATTCTGCCCCTTCATGTTATGATAACTACTATTCAATTTTTTTATTGCATTATTCGTTAAGTTATTAACGACTGTTAGGAAAGTAGGTTGATTTGGTTAATTTTACAATAGTACGCAGGTCAAATTGGTTGTTTAAATAGTACGGATGTCAAATTGATGGTTTAGGCATAGTACGCGGGTTATTTTGGTTGTTTACTCCTTTGAAAATGATCAAACTAACCACAATTCAAACACTTACCCAACTTCTTCCAACACCTTTCATCAGAATGCCCTTCCTTTTGACAATAGTTACATATCCTTCTACTTTGATTTCCCGAGGTTTTACCTTGATTGTTGGCAATTGATTGCCCCTGAGGTTGTCCTTTGTTTTGAAATGATGTTCCCTGACCTCCTCGATTGTCACCATGTTGTGGTTGAGGTCTTCCTTGCCTTCCAGCACCTGATAGTTCAACTTTCTTCTTATGTTCTTCAATATCGTGTTCCATTTAATAAGTTCTATCAACTGCATCTTGAAAATCCTGTAACTTGTGAAATACTAGTTGAATTCGGATCACAGTTCTCAATCCTTTCAGAAATTGCATTGCCTTCCTCTCCTCAGTTGCAACTAGGTGAGTACAATACCTGGATAACTCCGTGAATTTAGATGTATACTGAGCCACGGACATAACATTTTGCTCTAAGTTGAGAAACTCCATTTCTTTCCTGTCTTGATCCATCCGGGGAATAAAATTTCCTTGAACTTCTCTAGAAAATTTTCCCAAATATAGGGTATATAAGTCTCATCCCAATTGGTCTTCAAAGCTTTCCACCAGTACTCAGTAGCTCCACTCAGTTTATAAGTAGAAAACCTGACTTGATCTTCATCAGAACATTTCAGAACATCAAATATTTCTCCATCGATTCAATCCACCTTTCCGCTTTAGCCACATCTGGTTCTCAATCATAGCCTATTGATTTCATTTTCAAGAACTGTTCTAACCCATATCTCGGAGGTACTTGATCTTCTCCTTGATTTTACTACACACAAACAACTTTCACAACTTTAAATACTTAGCCACAAGGGCTTACACACTTTACTTACAAATGTACAATCACCACACTTTAACAAAACAGGTGATACACGGATACAGTCTCGGTTACACTACCCCAAAGGTTATTGTAACGCCCATCTTTATTTTTGTTAAATATTTGACTTCCTTGTTAAATTCTTGAACTTGCATATTATGCGATAGTTTTACTTGGGTTAATTTCTTAACTTCTTTAGAATATTAAGGTGGTTAAATGTCTAGTTTTGACTTTTGGGTAATTTGTGAAAATATGACTTTAGGGGCCTTTTTGTTAAAAGTGAAACTTGAGGGGCTTCCTGGTCATATTTTGAAACTTCCAAGTATATCTTGTTGTTGTTTGCCTGAGAAAGCAATTCTCCCCCAAATAAGTCTACGTTCTCTGTGAAGAAAAGTTAGGGTTAGAGGTTTACCCTATTCTCGACTCCTCGAGTTTAATTATCCCTCTGTTCTTGATTCCAATCCCGGATAAATATTCATGGCGTTGAATAGAGCATTTCCTGCCGAACAGAAATTTGTTTGGGTAATTTTGATTTTGGACTAGGTAAGTTATTAGCTCCCCCTTGCTTATAATAACATGCATATATGTTATACCCGATACTTGTGCTTGTCAATTTCGTGTTTAGGGTGATTTTTGTGATACTTGTAATTTTGGGACAAAGGGAGTATAAACCTATTGTGTAAAATAATGAAAGAAAATTGAAAGTAATAGTTTTGAACTTGTTATGCACTCTTGGGAATTTCCTTATTGTTAGTTTATTAGTAGAAAGTTACTCCTACGCTTGGGACGGAGAATTCTTAGCCTGAGAAGAAATTTGCAATTCGCTGGAAAAAAGACCAAGCGCCTGCCCGGGTAGAAGCAGGCCCCCGCTTGGGTAGAGTAAGAGCCCGACCGGGTAAGAGTCAGAGCCCGACCGGGTATAAGAGTGATCGCCCGCCCGGTTAAGACCGAGCGCCCGCCCGATCCCCTGTTTTTACAAAAGTGGTTTAAACTCAATTGAAATGAAACCTTACCCCTCCTAAGGCATAGAGCCTTAGTATAAGATGTCCTGCATGTGTATATGTACCTTTTGGGGCATTAGAACTTAGTCTTGAACATGAACACTTATAGAACTCAAATGAGAACTTAAGTATAAGAGTAACAACTCTTCTTGATGTCTAGAAAGTGCTATAAACAAGCACTAATGTGTTATGCTTGTCTTGAAACCAATGTTTGTGCACCTAAGGGGCATTAGAAAAAGTATTAAACTTAAACATCCAAAGTATAGGATGATGAACTTGAAGTATAAGATGTCTAACTCTTATATATGACTTGAATGTCCAAAGATTGGAATGATAACTCGAGTATAAGACAATAAAATCTTGTACATGACTTGAACATTCAAAGAATTGGATTAAGACTTTAATATAAGATGATAAAATCTTGTACATGAATTGACACCAATACATGTGTATGGTAATGAGATAGAAAGTGCTATGAACAAGCACTAACGTGTATGAGACATATTCTTGATGTGTATGTGCAAACATTGCATATAGCTACTTGATAATAATGTGAATTCTTGATTACTTGAAGCATGATTCTTGATGATCTAGTCCACTACTTTTGGATTAGTTCTACTCCCGTAGTTCAAGTAAATACCTACTTGTGCATTCTTGTGTGAGTCCAGCTGGTCCTTGCTTGTTCGGAGGTATATAGGTTCACGCCTATCATGAGGCTGGGGCCAAAGTGATAATCGGGGATCTATGTATCTGCGCTTGACCCCTTACTACAGGCCATAGTAAGGGCATAGCTTCCTTTGTTAGAGCAATACGCCTGATAAAAGTGAATGCTAAACTCGTGAACACCTCGTGAATCTTGATCTTAGGAATGACACTGGTTACCGGGCCTTCTTATATATACTGCATAAGCAGTTTCTTGATATTGATCGTGATTGTCAAAGTAATACAAGCTATGACAACAATGGTATTCCTGGGAGGGATAAAGAAGGAAGCAATATCTTTTGTAACGTGTTAGCTTAGCCTTATGTGCCACTTGATGAGTTAGCTTAGCCTCTCATATACTTGTTACTTAATGATACTTGATACATGATTACTTGAGTATCTACTTGAACTGCATGATAACATGTCATGTAGTTGCATCTAATAGCTTACTGAGATTTATCTCACCCCGTTCCTTGTTTATTTGTTTTCCTTAGATCAAAGGAAGGCTAGTGATAGTGCGCAGTGAGGCTCATCATAGCTGGGAGCTTACTACGCAGGTTGTTATTATTTTTGGGGCTTGTGTCCTTTTACATTTTGGTGAGGACGATGTATTATGGGTTATGTAACTCCTTATTTTGGGGTAGACAGTCTTGTATAGTACTTGTTGTCTCTAGACATCTCTTGTAATGCCAGCTTATGTCCTAGGCATGTTTTCGCTGTGTATAATCATGTTTGGTTTTAATTTTCTTGTCTAGAACTCATGTTGTGAGCTATCTTAGCTCCTTACTCTTGAGTATATATATATCATGTCAGTTTGTGATAAGCAGATGTCATCCCGTTTCTTGTTTGTTTCTTGATTCTTTGCACCAGGTTCGAGGTTCTATTAGGGAATCCCAGGGCTTGGGGGCGTGTCAGTTGGTATCAGAGCTACCCTGGTTTAGCTACCCTGTTTAGCTACCTTGGTTTGCTCTAAGTCTGGATAGGGTCTATGGCCTAGGTATGGGTTAGTCTTGGGTGTGTTATAACGCCGAGTGTTTACCTATAGGTACAATGAGTTCTGAAGGAACAAGTGGTAGTAATCAGCTGAGATCTGTAACTCCTCAAGAAGAGATGGCTGATAATATAGACAGGGATTATCCTAATCGACTTACAAAGTTTCTGAAGTTGAAACCTCGTAGTTTTAACGGGGAACCTGATGCTAAGAAGGCAGAAGAGTGGATTGAAAGTATAGAAAAGATCTTTACAGCCTTGAGATGTGCAGGAGGTGATAAGGTAACATTTGCAACCTTTAAACTTGAGAAAGCTGCTGAACATTGGTGGCAAGTTCTGAATAAAATCTGGGAACTGGAAGGGGTACCACATACTTGGGAGAATTTTCTCAAAGCATTCAAGTCACAGTTTATTCCAGCAGTGGTTCAAGACAGAAAAGAGATGGAATTTCTTAATCTGGAGCAGGGAAGCTTGACAGTGGGGCAATACTCAACCAAGTTCACAGAATTGGCTAGGTATTGTGATCACTTAGTTCCAAATGAAACAAAGAAGGCACAGAGGTTTGTGAAGGGGTTGAAGACTGAGTACAGGAAGCAACTTCTTTCTCTACAGCTTACTAGTTACCAACAAGCAGTGGAGAGGGCTTATGGGATTGAGAATGACATTGAAGAACACAAAGTGAAGTTGGGAACAATCATGACAGGTCGTGTTTCAGAGAAATCACAGGGATCTGGTTCTAAGGGTGGTAAATCTAGCCGCCAGGATCGTCGATTTTGACAACCATTTGAAAGCAAAGGTTGTGTATCAACTGGTTCTAAGACAACAGTCCAAGGTCCCAGGAAAGTGTGTGGTTATTGCTTGAAAAAAGGCCATTCTGAAGACAAGTGTTGGCTAAAGCAAGGAAAATGTTTATCTTGTGGGGAAATAGGGCACTTTATCAAGAATTGTCCTAAAGGCAAGGGAAGTCAAGTTGGGGGTACGAGTCAACAGGCCTCAGGTACTAAGAGATATAGTGGGGTCGACCTAAAGTTCAGGGTCGAGTGTTTGCTCTAGATCAGCAGGGTGTAGCTGAGTCTTCTGCGGTTATAGGAGGTACTATATTACTTTCTAGTACGAGAGCGCGAGTCCTGATAGATCCAGGCTCATCTCATTCTTATGTGGCATCTCATTTTGTGTCACACTTTCATGTTCTTCCTGATTCTATGCCTTATGTGCTAGAAGTATCTTCCCCTATGGGAGATTGCATGTTTGCTTCTGAGGTTTATAAGAAATGTGAAGTTCTTGTGGGTGATCATGCCCTTCTTGCTGACCTAGTCGTGTTACCTATAAGGGACTTCGACATGATTCTTGGCATGGATTGGATTTATGTGCATCATGTATCTGTTGATTGTCATAGAAAAGTAGTAACTTTTTCTATACCTGGTTTGCCTGATTTTACCTTTGAAGGTGATAGGCCTATTTGTGCTATACGTGTTATTTCTGCTTTAAAAGCTAGAAAACTTTTATCTCGTGGTTGTGTCGGGTATCTCACATGTGTGCTTGACAAGAGTTTATCTGTTCCCAAGATGGAAGATATTCCTGTTGTGTCTGAATTTTCAGATGTATTCTCTTCTGAGTATAGCATGCCACCTGATCAAGAGCTTGAGTTCTGTATTGAGTTATTACCAGGTACAGTACCAATCTCTAAAGCACCTTATAGAATGGCTCCAGCTGAGTTGAAAGAGTTAAAAACACAGCTTGAGGAATTACTTGAAAGGGGCTTTATCAGGCCTAGTGTATCACTTTGGGGTGCACCAGTGTTATTTGTCAGAAAGAAAGATGGGACTCTGCGATTATGTATTGATTACAGAGAGCTTAATCAGCTAACTATCAAGAACAAATATCCGTTACCTCATATTGATGACTTGTTTGATCAACTTCAGGGTTCAGTAGTGTACTCAAAGCTTGACTTGAGAAGTGGTTATCATCAGTTGAAAATCAGATCTGAGGATATACCAAAGACAGCTTTTCGTACCAGGTATGGGCATTATGAGTTTATTGTTATGCCATTCGGTTTGACAAATGCTCCAGCTGTATTTATGGATTTGATGAACCGTATCTTCATGTTGGGTTTCGATGTAACATGCGCAGCGGAATTTAGCATTTAAAATTTAGAAACCCAAAGCCCATAGATCCGTTCATATGATTAAATCAAATACAACAATATGAATAGAGGAAAAACTAACACTTGATGACTTTGAATTCTAGCTTTGATCTTGGTGGAGATTTGAAGCTTGATCACAATGAAAGTAAGAACACGAACTTTGAAGATGATGAGCTTCACCCTCTAGCGGTATCCACACCACGAACGAATATCAAGGAGCTTCTTGATCTTGGTTACTAGACCAAATTGTGAAACACACTTTCACAATTTAATATGACTGTATGGAATTTTATTTGTGTATTATTTTGTTCTTCAATCTAAGATGTCTTAGAATAAAATAAAACCTCTCTCAAACTCTTTGAGACTCACACAAAGCTATTATATTGTTCTGGTTTGAATTTGGCTGTTTATATACAAGTTAGACCTATTCCAAATAGGAAACTTGTGTCTAAACCCGTCCAAAATTCTTTTCCAAAACAAATTAGGAAACCAGTCCCGACATGGTGTGCGGCCGCCCAAAACCCTTGTGCGGTCGCACATCTATCTGGAAGGTTTCTGGTACAAACTGACCCAAACTGTGCGGCCGCCCAACCCATATTGTGCGGTCGCCCACTTGTCCAGAATTTCCAGAAATTCCAAAATTCCAATATAGTCCTTATTTAAGATTCGTTCTATTATGTGTGACCTTCTAGGATTATACTAAGTTGGCAATGGGTTCAAACATGAAACCATAAGATATGATTAGGTTCTAGCAAACCGTCATACCTACCCAAATAGTATAACTAGATACAAGTTCGCATTCCTTTAGAATATGTCATAATCCCTTTGTCCACGATGTCATTGAACACAAGTCATGGTCAAACAGTCAACTTGTTTTGTTCAATACTTTCTCGATTCCGAATATGTTGATAATCCAAATGACATTGATCCAATCAATTCATTTGAGTCCGGCCGAAAATTTCATCAACATCATTCCTACGAGAGGCCCAAGCTTGACATCTCTCCAAAGAGGGACAAATCCATTTAGCTTATTACTCTTCCCTACGTGAATCCGATTATGCCAATCATACCCTTTATAACTACCCGGTTAAGGATAGCGTTTGAATATGTCAAACATAATGTTCATCAAGTGGAAGACTATAATAATTTCATGTCCAAGTATTCGAATGACATAACTAATATGAGATATATGTTCGACATAGACCATGACATAAATCTCATACGGCGGGTCATGTCCAGTACCTTGTTCCAAACAAGTACCCATAAATCTAACATGATCATCCCATGATCATTTAGCCTTTATACTAGTGCTTAAAAAGTACTAGGGACGGAGATTATTATAAGTAAACATGAACGACAATAATAATCAAAACATCTCTTTATTGATATGAAATAAATGATAACAATTACAACGTTTATTAAATGTGCCTAGGGCACCACTACCAACAATCTCCCACTTTCCCTAGGCCCAATCTCCCATGTATCTAATACCCATGGACCTAACATGACCATCGTGTTTAGCTTGTGGAAGTCCCTTTGTTAGCGGGTCCGCAACATTGTCATCAGTAGGTACTCTGCATATATTTACGTCTCCCCTATCAATGATTTCTCGAATGATATAAAAACGCCTAAGTATGTGTTTGGATTTTTGATGTGCTCTTGGTTCCTTTGCTTGAGCAATAGCACCATTATTGTCGCAATAAAGGTCTATTGGATTAGCAATGCTAGGAACCACTTCAAGTTCAGTAATGAACTTCTTAATCCAAACAGCTTCCTTTGCAGCATCTGATGCAGCAATATACTCAGCTTCCGTTGTAGAATCAGTGGTTGTACTCTGCTTGGAACTCTTCCAGCTTACAGCTCCACCGTTTAACATAAACACAAAACCCGATTGCGATCGGCTATCATCTTTGTTGGTTTGGAAGCTTGCATCCGTGTAAGCATTTACCACGAGATCATCTTCCCTTCCTCCATAGACCAAAAACGAGTCTTTAGTTCTTCTCAAGTACTTAAGAATCGCTTTTACAGCTACCCAATAATTTTCGCCAGGGTCGGATTGGTATCTACTTGTCATGCTCAAAGCATAAGATACATCCGGCTTAGTACAAATCATGGCATACATGATGGACCCAATTGCCGAAGCATATGGAACATCATTCATTTTCTCACGCTCATCTTTTGTCTTAGGACATTGAGTCTTACTTAGAGAAACTCCATGTAACACGGGCAAGGTACCTCTCTTAGAATTTTCCATACGGAATCTTCTAATGACCTTGTCGATGTATGTACTTTGGCTTAAACCAAGTAGCCTCCTTGATCTATCTCTATAGATCTTAATGACAAGTATATATGCGGCTTCACCTATATCTTTCATTGCGAAACACTTTCCCAACCAAGTCTTTACGGACTGAAGTATAGGAATGTCGTTTCCAATGAGTAATATGTCATCCACGTATAAAATAAGGAATAGCACTATGCTCCCACTAATCTTCTTGTATACACAAGGCTCATCTTCGTTCTTGATGAAACCAAACTCTTTGACCAATTCATCAAAATGGAGATTCCAACTCCTAGAAGCTTGCTTCAATCCATAGATGGATCTCGGCAATTTGCATACCTTAGAATCTTGCTCAAAACCTTCCGGTTGTGTCATATACACATCCTCTTGTAGTTTTCCATTTAGGAAAGCGGTTTTGACATCCATTTTCCATATTTCATAGTCATGATATGCGGCAATGGCAAGCAAAATTCTTATAGACTTGATCATTGCTACGGGTGAAAAGGTCTCATCATAGTCAATACCATAAACTTGCCTATAACCTTTCGCTACAAGCCTAGCTTTATAAGTATGCACCTTCCCATCCATGTCAGTCTTCTTCTTGAAGACCCATTTGCATCCTATGGTTTTTACACCTTTGGGCGCATCAATCAAGTTCCAAACTTGATTGTCTTGCATGGATTGCAATTCGGATTCCATGGCTCCAAGCCACTTGTCCGAATAAGGAGAAGATATCGCCTCTTGGTAGGTTGACGGTTCATCATTCTCAATGATTTCTACCTCATTACTATCCGTTACGAGAAATCCATATCTCTCGAGCTCGGATCGTAACCTACTAGATCTGCGAGTTGCTTGTGTATTTTGAATAGGTTCCACAACTCCTTGTGGTTCTTGTTCTTGTTCCACTATTGGTTCAATGTCATTTTCTGGGTCTCGGATCTCTTCAAGATTTATTTTACTCCCACTGATTTCTTTGGAGAGAAACTCTTTCTCTAGAAAGACACCAGTTCGGGCAACAAACACTTTATTGTCCTCTCGGTTGTAAAAGTAATATCCTTTAGTTTCCTTAGGATATCCCACGAAAATACATTTATCAGATTTGTGTGCTAGTTTGTCAGAGACAAGTCTTTTGACAAAAGCTTCACAACCCCAAATCTTCATGAAAGACAGACAAGGCTTCTTTCCGCTCCACATCTCATATGGAGTCTTTTGAACCGATTTAGTTGGAACACGATTTAGTGTGAAATCAGCGGTTTCTAGAGCGTAACCCCAAAAGGATATTGGAAGATCAACTTGACTCATCATTAATCGAACCATGTCTAACAAAGTCCGATTTCTCCTCTCGGACACACCATTCAATTGTGGTGTTCCGGGTGGAGTCAATTGTGAAACTATTCCACAATTCTTTAGATGATCATCAAATTCTTGACTCAAGTATTCTCCACCTCGATCTGATCGAAGTGCCTTAATACTTTGCCAAGTTGTTTTTCTACTTCATTTTGAAATATTCTAAATATCTCAAATGCTTCACTCTTATGTTTCATTAGGTAAACATACCCAAATCTACTATAATCATCAGTGAAGGTTATGAAGTATTGAAATTCTACCCTAGCATTGCTACTTAATGGTCCGCATACATCGGAATGTATCAACCCCAATAAGTCACTTGCCCTTTCACCTAGCTTGGTGAAAGGTGTCTTAGTCATTTTTCCGAGAAGACACGACTCACAGGTATCATATAACTCAAGGTCATATGAACCCAAGAGACCGTCCCCATGGAGTTTTGAGATACGCTTCTCATTAATATGACCAAGACGGAAATGCCATAAATAAGTATGATTTACATCATTAGGTTTAGATTTCTTATTTACATGATAGACATTGTCATTATTTTCATTCTTGACATCCAAGATATAAAGGCCATTAAATGAATTAGCAATACCATAAAGCACATCATTTAAATAAATAGAAAATTTCTTATTCTTAATAAGAAACTTAAAACCTTCATTATCCAAACAAGAAATTGAAATAATATTTCTACTTAAATCCGGAACATAATAACAATTGTTCAAAACAAGAATTAATCCGGAAGGTAAAGTGACTTCATAAGTCCCTACGGCTAATGTAGCAACTCTTAGACATGAAGTTATTATAGTCTTCTACTTGATGAACATTATGTTTGACATATTCAAACGCTACCTTTAACCGGGAAGTTATAAAGGGTATGATTGGCATAATCGGATTCACGTAGGGAAGAATAATAAGCTAAATGGATTTGTCCCTCTTCGGAGAGATGTCAAGCTTGGGCCTCTCGTAGGAATGATGTTGATGAAATGTTCGGCCGGACTCAAATGAATTGATTGGATCAATGTCATTTGGATTATCAACATATTCGGAATCGAGAAAGTATTGAACAAAACAAGTTGACTGTTTGACCATGACTTGTGTTCAATGACATCGTGGACAAAAGGATTATGACATGTTCTAAAGGAATGCGAACTTGTATCTAGTTATACTATTTGGGTAGGTATGACGGTTTGCTAGAACCTAATCATATCTTATGGTTTCATGTTTGAACCCATTTCCAACTTAGTATAATCCTAGAGGGTCACACACAAGAGAACGAATCTTTAAAAGGACTATATTGGAATTTTGGAAATTCTGGAATTCTGGGGAAGTGGGCGACCGCATAGTATGGATTGGGCGGCCGCACACTTAGCTCAGTATTGTACCAGTTTGTTTCAGATAGTTGTGCGACCGCACAGTGGATAATGGGCGGCCGCACAGTACTGTCGGGTGGCAGATTCCTAATTTGATTAGGAAACGAATTTTGGACGATTTTTGACACAAGTTTCCTGTTTGGAATAGGTTCTACTTGTGTATAAAAGACTAAATTCGGCCAGCACTCTTAACCAATGTTTGTGTGAGTCTCAAAAGAGTTTGAGAGAGGTTTTATTTTGTTCTAAGACATCCTTGATTGAAGAACAAAATAATACACAAATAGAATTCCATATAGTCATATTAAATTGTGAAAGTGTGTTTCATAATTTTTGGTCTAGCAACCAAGATCAAGAAGCTCCTTGATATTCGTTCGTGGTGTGGATACCGCTAGAGGGTGAAGCTCATCATCTTCAAAGTTCGTGTTCTTACTTTCATTGTGATCAAGCTTCAAATCTCCACCAAGATCAAAGCTAGAATTCAAATTCATCAAGGGTTAGTTTTTTTTTCCTCTATTCATATTGTTGTATTTGACTTAATCATATGAATGGATCTATGGGCTTTGGGTTTCATAAATTTTAAATGCTACATTCCGCTGCGCATGTTATTCCGAAACCCAACAGTGGTAACAGAGCCCCGTTCATGTTGATTATTTCAATACCTGTCATGACCCGAAAACCCGTCTCTATTTTATTATTAAATAGTTAATTATTTATCTATTTATTTGATTAATTATTTATGTGCGTATTTTATATCTCATAATATTAAATTGTGTCTAGCATTTTAATTGATCAATTGTGCTAAGTTTGAAGTTAGGGGCTTTAGTGTTAATTGAGAGATGTTGGTTTGGGTTTAATTGTTCAAAGTAGATGTAGAGGGTTGTTTGTGAAACTTTTTAAAAAAACTCTTTTACTAACTCCCTCCCTACTCTTCCTTCTCCCTCACTCTCTTCCTCACCCTACTCTCATCTCCCTGCATATCTCTCTCTCTCTCTCTCTTTCAAAGAAAGGTAAAATCTCCCTCTCCCTATTTCCTTCATTTTAGTCATCTTCCTCTCATCTTTTCTTAGTGCTCATTTTATGAAATGTGTTTAGATCGTCGATAGGATCGTGTAGAGCCAAAAATATTTGAATTCCGTCTCATTCCGTAAAATTCAAGTAAGTTACTTTCCCCCATTTTTATGCTAAAATGTTCATCTTTAGTTTATGTAATGCTTTAGTTCATATATATGTCATTTTGGTTGAGTTTGGAAATTATTTGTATTTTTGTTCATCTTTTGTGATTTTTGAGAATGTTGGGATCAAATCTTGGTTTGGGTTGTTAAATGAAGTTATATGAGTTAATTTTAGGCTTAGAAGTTATTTTGGCATTTGGGTAAACTAGTTGGAAGTGTTGGTGTTGATTTGGGTTACAATGGTGAATTTTGGTGTTCATTTTCGGGTTGAAGAACCCAGCTGATTTCCTACCCAGCTCGCCGACCGAGCGCCCGCCCATGTTGAGCCAGGCGCCCGCCTACCTGGCCAATTTCTTCGGCCAACCTTCTGATTAAATGAGCGACCGCCTGACCCATAGCGCGCGCGCGCCCGCCCCTTGTTTCTGGAAATCTTCTTTTTGGTTGTTTAAAACTAGGTTGCTTCCTTAGTTTAAGTTTTATTACCTCTGTTTTTTAAACTAAGGACAAATCAGGCTGAAATGGAATAGATTCATACTCAAGAACATGTGACTCATCTACTATATACTTGCGAAGCATGGACACATGAAACACATTATGAATACCAGATAAAGAAGGTGGTAAAGCCACTCTATAAGCCAACTTCCAAACTCTTTCAAGAATTTCAAATGGACCGATATAACGAGGAGATAACTTTCATTTCTTCCCAAATCTCTTTATACCTCTACGAGGAGAGACTTTCAAGAATACAAAGTCACCTACCTGGAATTCAAGATCCCTTCTGCGATGATCATCATAACTCTTTTGTCTACTTTGAGCTGTGCGCAATCTATCTCTGATTAATTTCACACTCTCAACTGACTGTTGAACCATTTCAGGTCCCAAGAGTCTAGTTTCTCCCACTTCATCCCAGCATATAGGAGATCGATATTTTCTGCCATAAAGAGCTTCATAAGGAGCCATTTCAATGCTAGACTGATAACTGTTGTTATAAGCAAACTCAGCTAAAGGAAGATGAGTATCCCAACTGTTTTTAAAATCAACAACACAAGCACATAACATATCCTTGAGAATCTGTATAAGTCTCTCAGATTGCCCATCAGATTGAGGATGAAAAGTAGTACTGAAATTCAATTTAGTACCCATGGCACCCTGAAGAGCCTGCCAGAATCAAGAAGTAAAATGAGGATCTCTGTCAGATACAATACTCACAGGAACCCCATGCAGTCGGACTATGTCCTGAACATACAATGAAGCTAACTAAGATAATGAATATCCCATGAAAACAAACAAGAAGTGAGCTGACTTGGTCAGTCTATCCACTATAACCCAAACAGCATCGTGGCCTCATCTGGTACGTGGTAAACCAGTCACAAAATCTATAGTAATATGCTCCCATTTCCACTCTGGTATTTCTAATGGTTGCAACAAACCTGCTGGACGTTGATGTTCCACTTTTACTTGTTGACAAGTCAAACACTTAGACACATACTCACCAATTTCTCTTTTCATGTTGTTCTACCAGAAATGTTTCTTCAAGTCTTGGTACATTTTAGTGCTTCCAGGATGAATAGTATACTTGGCTTTGTAAGCCTCTTCAAGAACTTTCTTCTTAATCTCAAGATCAACTGGAATACAAACTCTGCCTCGAAAGGTAATAATTCCATCACTGTTGAAAGAAAAATCTGGTTGCTTTTCTTCATTCATTCCACTAATAATTTTCTGTAATTCAGAATCAGTTACCTGAGCTTCTTTGATCTGTTGGAGTAAGTCTGAAGTAGCCTTTATATTTGCAAGAATAACTCCATGTCTCGATTCACAAGGACTCCAATCACACAAGTCTTCTAACATTTTCCATTCACGAATCATTAAGCAAGAAATATAAGTCTTTCTGCTCAGTGCATCTGCCATAACATTTTCCTTTCCTGGATGATAAAGGATAGTACAATCATGATCCTTCAATTTCTCCATCCATCTACTTTGTCTCATGTTGAGCTCTTTCTGAGAAAACAAGTACTTCAAGCTTTTATGATCAGTAAAGACTTCAAATTTTGTTCCATACAAGTAATGCCTCCATTTATGTAAAGCAAAAATAATCGCAGCCAACTCTAAATCAGGAGTAGGATAGTTCTTTTCATAAGGAGATAATTTCCTCGAAGCATAAGCTATTACTTTGCCATCTTGCATCAAAACACAACCCAATCCTTCTTTAGAAGCATCGGTATAAACCATGAAATTCTCACTTCCATTATGTAAAGCCAAGACTGGAGCTGTAGTTAAGCGCCTTTTCAACTCTTGAAAACTTGTTTCACACTTGTTACTCCACTCAAAAGAAGTAGCTTTCTGAGTCAAATTAGTCAATGGAGTAGCAATCTTGGAGAATCCCTCAATGAATCTCCGATAATAACTAGCCAAGCCCAAGAAACTATGGATCTCTGTCACTGTAGTTGGCCTCTTCCAGTTTACAACTATTGGGTTTCGGAATAACATGCGCAGCGGAATGTAGCATTTAAAATTTATGAAACCCAAAGCCCATAGATCCATTCATATGATTAAGTCAAATACAACAATATGAATAGAGGAAAAAAAAACTAACCCTTGATGACTTTGAATTCTAGCTTTGATCTTGGTGGAGATTTGAAGCTTGATCACAATGAAAGTAAGAACACGAACTTTGAAGATGATGAGCTTCACCCTCTAGCGGTATCCACACCACGAACGAATATCAAGGAGCTTCTTGATCTTGGTTGCTAGACCAAAAATTATGAAACACACTTTCACAATTTAATATGACTATATGGAATTTTATTTGTGTATTATTTTGTTCTTCAATCAAGGATGTCTTAGAACAAAATAAAACCTCTCTCAAACTCTTTTGAGACTCACACAAACATTGGTTAAGAGTGCTGGCCGAATTTAGTCTTTTATACACAAGTAGGACCTATTCCAAATAGGAAACTTGTGTCAAAAATTGTCCAAAATTCGTTTCCTAATCAAATTAGGAATCTGCCACCCGACAGTACTGTGCGGCCTCCCAGAATCCACTGTGCGGTCGCACAACTATCTGAAACAAACTGGTACAAAACTGAGCTAAGTGTGCGGCCGCCCAGTCCATACTGTGCGGTCGCCCACTTCCCCAGAATTCCAGAATTTCTAAAATTCCAATATAGTCCTTTTAAAGATTCGTTCTCTTGTGTGTGACCCTCTAGGATTATACTAAGTTGGCAATGGGTTCAAACATGAAACCATAAGATATGATTAGGTTCTAGCAAACCGTCATACCTACCCAAATAGTATAACTAGATACAAGTTCGCATTCATTTAGAACATGTCATAATCCTTTTGTCCACGATGTCATTAAACACAAGTCATTGTCAAACAGTCAACTTGTTTTGTTCAATACTTTCTCGATTCCGAATATGTTGATAATCCATATGACATTGATCCAATCAATTCATTTGAGTCCGGCCGAACATTTCATCAACATCATTCCTACGAGAGGCCCAAGCTTGACATCTCTCCGAAGAGGGACAAATCCATTTAGCTTATTATTCTTCCCTACGTGAATCCGATTATGCCAATCATACCCTTTATAACTTCCCGGTTAAAGGTAGCGTTTGAATATGTCGAACATAATGTTCATCAAGTGGAAGACTATAATAACTTCATGTCTAAGGATTCGAATGACATAACTAATATGAGATATATGTACGACATAGACCATGACATAAATCTCATACAGCGGGCCATGTCCAGTACCTTGTTCCAAACAAGTACCCATAAATATAACATGATCATCCCATGACCATTTAGCCTTTATACTAGTGCTTAACAAGTACTAGGGACGGAGATTATTATAAGTAAACATGAACAACAATAATAATCAAAACATCTCTTTATTGATATGAAATAAATGATAACAATTACAACGTTTATTAAACGTGCCTAGGGCACCACTACCAACAATCTTCCACTTGCCCTAGGCCCAATCTCCCATGTATCTAATACCCATGGACCTAACATGACCATCATGTTTATCTTGTGGAAGTCCCTTTATTAGTATGTCCGCAACATTGTCATCAGTAGGTACTTTGCATATATTTACATCTCCCCTATCAACGATTTCACGAATGATATGAAAACGCCTAAGTATGTGTATGGATTTCTGACGTGCTCTTGGTTCCTTTGCTTGAGCAATAGCACCATTATTGTTGCAATAAAGGTCTATTAGATTAGCAATGCTAGGAACCACTTCAAGTTCAGTAATGAACTTCTTAATCCAAACAGCTTCCTTTGCAGCATCTGATGCAGCAATATACTCAGCTTCCGTTGTAGAATCAGCGGTTGTACTTTGCTTGGAACTCTTCCAGCTTACAGCTCCACCATTTAACATAAACACAAAACCCGATTGCGATCGACTATCATCTTTGTCGGTTTGGAAGCTTGCATCCGTGTAAGCATTTACCACGAGATCATCTTCCATTCCTCCATAGACCAAAAACGAATCTTTAGTTCTTCTCAAGTACTTAAGAATCGCTTTAACAGCCATCCAGTGATTTTCACCGGGGTAGGATTGGTATCTACTTGTCATGCTTAAAGCATAAGATACATCCGGCCTAGTACAAATCATGGCATACATGATGGACCCAATTACCGAAGCATATGGAACATCATTCATTTTCTCACGCTCATCTTTTGTCTTAGGACATTGAGTCTTGCTTAGAGAAACTCCATGTAACACAGGCAAGGTACCTCTTTTAGAATTTTCCATACGGAATCTTCTAATGACCTTGTCAATGTATGTACTTTGGCTTAAACCAAGTAGCCTCCTTGATCTATCTCTATAGATCTTAATGCCAAGTATATATGCGGCTTCACCCATATCTTTCATTGCGAAGCATTTTCCTAACCAAGTCTTCACGGACTGAAGTGTAGGAATATGTTTCCAATGAGTAATATGTCATCCACGTATAAAATAAGGAATAGCACTATGCTCCCACTAATCTTCTTGTATACACAAGGCTCATCTTCGTTCTTGATGAAACCAAACTCTTTGACCGATTCATCAAAACGGAGATTCCAACTCCTTGAAGCTTGCTTCAATCCATAGATGGATCTCTGCAATTTGCATACCTTAGAACCTTATTCAAAACCTTCCGGTTGTGTCATATACACATCCTCTTGGAGTTTTCAATTTAGGAAAGCGGTTTTGACGTCCATTTGCCATATTTCATAGTCATGATATGCGACAATGGCAAGCAAAATTCTTATAGACTTGATCATTGCTACGGGTGAAAAGGTCTCATCATAGTCAATACCATGAACTTGCCTATAACCTTTCGCTACAAGCCTAGCTTTGTAAGTATGCACCTTCCCATCCATGTCAGTCTTCTTTTTGAAGACCCATTTGCATCCTATGGTTTTTACACCTTCGGGCGCATCAATCAAGTTCCAAACTTGATTGTCTTGCATGGATTGCAATTCAGATTCCATGGCTCCAAGCTACTTATCCGAATCAGTAGAAGACATCGCCTCTTGGTAGGTTGACGGTTCATCATTCTCAATGATTTCCACCTCATTACTATCCGTTACGAGAAATCCATATCTCTCGGGCTCGGATCGTAACCTACTAGATCTGCGAGTTACTTGTGTATTTTGAACTGGTTCCACAACTCCTTGTGGTTCTTGTTCTTGGTCCACTATTTGTTCAATGTCATTTTCTGGGTCTCGAATCTCTTCAAGATTTATTTTACTCCCACTGATTTCTTTGGAGAGAAATTCTTTCTCTAGAAAGATACCAGTTCGGGCAACAAACACTTTGTTGTCCTCTCGGTTGTAAAATTAATATCCTCTAGTTTCCTTTGGATATCCCACGAAAATACATTTATCAGATTTGTGTGCAAGTTTGTCTGAGACAAGTCTTTTGACAAAAGCTTCACAACCCCAAATCTTCATGAAAGACAGACAAGGCTTCTTTCCGCTCCACATCTCATATGGAGTCTTTTGAACCGATTTAGTTGGAACACGATTTAGTGTGAAAGCAGCGGTTTCTAGAGCGTAACCCCAAAAGGATATTGGAAGATCAACTTGACTCATCATTGATCGAACCATGTCTAACAAAGTCCGATTTCTCCTCTCGGACACACCATTCCATTGTGGCGTTCCGGGTGGAGTCAATTGTGAAACTATTCCACAATTCTTTAGATGATCATCAAATTCATGACTCAAGTATTCTCCACCTCGATCTGATCGAAGTGCCTTAATACTTTTGCCAAGTTGTTTTTCTACTTCATTTTGAAATATTCTAAATATCTCAAATGCTTCACTTTTATGTTTCATTAGGTAACCATACCCAAATCTACTATAATCATCAGTGAAGGTTATGATGTATTGAAATCCTCCCCTAGCATTGCTACTTAATGGTCCGCATACATCGGAATGTATCAACCCCAATAAGTCGCTTGCCCTTTCACCTAGCTTGGTAAAAGGTGTCTTAGTCATTTTTCCAAGAAGACACGACTCACAAGTATCATATGACCCAAGGTCACACGAACCCAAGAGACCGTCCCCATGGAGTTTTGAGATACGCTTCTCATTAATATGACCAAGACGGCAATGCCATAAATAAGAATGATTTACATCATTAGGTTTAGATTTCTTATTTATATGATTGACATTTTCATTATATTCATTCTTGACATCCAAGACATAAAGGCCATTAAATGAATTAGCAATACCATAAAGCACATCATTTAAATAAATAGAAAATTTCTTATTCTCAATAAGAAACTTAAAACCTTCATTATCCAACAAGAAATTGAAATAATATTTCTACTTAAATCCGGAACATAATAACAATTGTTCAAAACAAGAATTAATCCAGAAGGTAAAGTGACTTCATAAGTCCTTATGGCTAATGCAGCAACTCTTGCTCCATTCCCCACGCGTAGGTCCACTTCACCCTCTTTAAGTAGTCTCCTATTCTTTAGACCCTGCACATTTAAACAAATGTGAGAGCCACATCCGGTATCCAATACCCAACAATCAGTGGTAGAAAGGAGAATATCCTATCATATAGATACCTGAAGTCGACGCAGCCTTGCTGCTCTTCTTCTTCTTTTGCTCTTCCAAGAAAGCCTTGCAATTAGGTTTCCAATGACTAATTTCTTGACAATGGAAACAGATTGCATCCTTTTGTGAATTGGGTTTTGCATCAGAAGCCTTGGCAACCTTTGCCTTGCTTATCTTGGGTTTGACAACTTTCTTACCCTTTCCTTTGGCACCAGCCTTTTTGCCATCATGAACTAAGAGCACGGGAGAACCTTTCTCCGCAATCTTCATCTCCGTAGTTTTAAGCATCCCATGCAACTCGGAGAGATTCTTATCCATTCCATGCATGTTATAATTCATCACAAACTGATTATAACTTTTAGGCAATGAATTAAGAATGAGATCCGTGGCTAGCTCCAATGGGATTGGATAGCCAAGTTTCTCAAGGTGCTCTACATAACCTTTCATTTTCAGCATGTGAGGACTCACTTGTTGGCCTTCATTCATTTTGCAAGTAGTGAATGTAACAATGGTCTTGTACCTGTTTTGCCTAGCTTGTTCTTGAAACATGGCTCTTAACTCCACGCCTATCTCATAGGCTTCCAAATGTTCCAAAATTTGTTGGAGTTTTCAGCACATAGTAGCAAGCATGAGACAGCTTACATCTCTAGAATCATTACGATGTTTCTTGTAACTGTCTCTTTCTGCCCTTGGGGCAGTAGGTTCTGGTTCAGCAGGAAGTGGCCCATCGAGAATGTACAACTTATCTTCTTGCCTTAGAACGATTCTTAGGCTACGGATCCAATCCATAAAGTTAGTACCATTCTCATGGAGCTTATCCTTCTCAAGGATCGATCGCAACGAAATTGATTGAGTGTTAGCAGTCATTGTCTACAAATATGCAAAATTTCCAAAATTTAATAAGTACCATTTTTCCTTAAAGAAATAAATAATGTATTTTTCAAACAAAAATACTCCCACTAAATTATATAACCTTCATATACATCCAATGTATAATATAATTTAATTGGGCTAAGATCCAACTTTAATTTAACTTTTGAGTCCACGGAGGCGGACCGCTCAAAACTAAATTAATTAGGTAGACAATCATGTCAATCATATCCCATATGATTCTTAGATCCTTTTATGAGATTCTTTGAGAAATCCAATTTCAAAAAGCATGTTTAATCTCATCTTTTGCCTAGGCCCAAAACCGTTTTGACGCCTAATTAAGTCCAACCATTTTAAACGCATAGGAACCATTCAATTCAATGTACCTTGCGGAGGCAAGCCCACATTGAATTAATGAACCTCATCTAGCTCATACATGAATAAAGTTAATGCACTTCGCGGAGGCGAACCCACATCAAAATCATCCATGTATTGTCAAGTGTTTTAATCATGGCATGGCAATGAAGGACTTAAAACTTTCTTTGAAGGTTCATCACATATAGCATACAACACATTTATGAGCACATAATATAAACATGTTACGCATCAAGTTTAGCCACTAAATTAATCTCCATTAATTTAAGCATAATATTTATGTGTCATTAGTTTCTCTATAATTATGAGGATGAGACTATTTCAACTTTGGTTATCATCATCCAAATCAAGACAACAAGAAGTGCGGCCGAAACTAAGCCATAACGCATCCACAATTCCGCACTAATTCGAGAAACCAAGAAAGTAGTCCATGTGGCCGAAACTAAGCAATAGATGGTCTCTATGAACGTAGGTCAATTGCATCCACAATTCCACATGGATCTCCAATCATTGAATCAAGAACTTTGTTTCTTAATTTTAGCAATTATGAACTCTTCATAATTCTAACTTCGTTTTATCTTTGAAACTTTGATTGCGATCAAGTTTGGGAAACACAATCTCGATGAACGCAGATTAGCCATCCAAACCTTGAACCAATCTTAGAATCACAAGTCTAAAACAAATAGGAAAATCAAACCCCAAAATCCACACACAAACCAACTACCCAAAACCCATTCCAGATCAGCAGGTCTGGACTGGTTCTGTTAGTGGTTTTGTTGAATTTTTTTGAAAATTCCAAATTCTGATTTTTACAAAAATCAGACAATCTGATCAACATGTGCGGCCGCCCAAAACTCACTGTGCGGTCGCCCAAACATGTGCGGCCGCCCAAGTGATTATGTGCGGTCGCCCAAGATGATCAGAATGTACAGAATTTTGAAGTTCGAAAATTTTGCCTCAAAATTGTTTTTCTCCGATTATCAAAACTTTGATCCAATCAAAAATTAATAATCAACAATTCTGAATCCATCATAATTTATTTATTGCGATTGAATCGTGCGATTAAAGTTGCAAAACAATAACCACATAAAATCACATAACACATAAACATCATATATTCCAATATTCATATCATGCAAGGCACATAAACTATTTATATACACATAAATCAGACAATCTGATCGTGTTGTGAGCTATCTTAGCTCCTTACTCTTGAGTATATATATATCATGTCAGTTTGTGATAAGCAGATGTCATCCCGTTTCTTGTTTGTTTCTTGATTCTTGTTAGTCACGCGCATCAGGTTCGAGGTTCTATTAGGGAATCCCGGGGCTTGGGGACGTGTCAGTTATACATTTATAAAATGTAACCTTTAAACCACACTTACTTTCCAAAATGGATTATCAACCCGACGTCCTCCCTTGTGAAGTGACCTATCCCCATGGCTCGCCTTTATCTAAGGAAAACAAATTTAAAAGGAACGGGGTGAGAATAAATCTCAGTAAGCTACTAAAATGCAACTACGTTACATGCTGAAATGATACTCATAATTGAACAATGTCAATAAACATTCACATAGCACATAACATGAGAGGAAAAGCCAACTCATCATACCACACATAAGGCGGAAATAAACACTCATAGGTAGATACCGAGCCAAGGTTTTCGAATCAAACATAACCATCTGAGAGGTATCAACTAAGCAGCACCAAAGGGCTGAAACCGGTTCCAAAACCAAACAATAACAACAACAACAACGGAGGGAAAATGACACAAAGTCATAACCCAAAAGTGCCCAACCTTTGGCTCAAGGAAGGGGGTTAAAAATGGGAAACCAATGGTAGAAGCCTTACAATGAACTTGGCTCGTGTGCCATTATAATCCCTACCACTGCCCGACACCACAACAAGTACGAGATGGACTTTAACACGAGCATAGTAATAAATACTTGATTTAAACAACAACCGGGGCATGATTCCAAAGTAGGGAACCACACAAAGTTCATCACAAAGATGCAACACATTTCTCATAAAGAGTTCACAACACAATCCTTTACCATTGACATAAAATCACAATCCAATCTTTTATTAATGACATTAAGTCACATCACAAGCTTGCACCCATTAACAATTAATCCAAAACACATCAAAAGGATGTTCCATAATACCCATTTAATACTTAGTTAAATTCCACAACACATATGTTCACAAAGGAACCATTTCCAATACTAGAGTATTCCCTAACCCTTGTTTGGACATCTAAGACTAATCTCAATACTTTGGGAAAGGTAAGGTTCTAACTCATTTGGAATTAACAAACTTTTGTCGAATAGGGAGTCTGGGCGGTCGCCCAACCCAGCCTGGGCGGTCGCCCAACAGGGGACCGGGCGGACGCTCGCTCTCGCCCGGGCGGGCGCTCACTCTAGATATTTTGGAACTTCAAACCCTGCCATCTTGGGCGGTCGCCCAGGGCCCCTCTGGGCGGTCGCCCATAAGCCTAAACTCAGAATTTCCAATTTCTCCTGCAAGTCAAATTCATCGGTCCCAAGAGCAGGAGTATACTTTCACTAGCATTTTAACAATACTAACAATACCTAGGAGTACTAAACAAGTTCAAAACCAACTATTTCAAGTTTACTCTTCCTTTCCTACACAGTATGTTTATACTCCATTTGTCCCAAAATTACAAGTATCACAAAATTCACCCAAATCACAAAATTAACACTTACAAGTATCAAATATAACATATATGACCATTTTAACATTTAAAGGGGAATTAGTAACTTACTTATTTTCGGAAAAGTATTGAGGAAATAATATTTGATCGGGTAGAAATGACCTCTTCAACGCCCTGATCATTTTTATATAATTATTTTTTTTAAACGGAGAAGTAATTAAAAATATAGAAATTAAAATAGGATGAAGCTTACCTTTCTTTTCATGGACACAGAGAGAGTATAAAATTTGGGAAAGTATGATATGAGAGTGTATGAACAATGCAGAGAGGGAGATAGGTAGGATAAGTATGTTTTATAAAAAGATTTTTTACCCATATTTACACTTAGGTCACTCTAGTTTCATTTTAAACAACTAAACCCTCTACTTTAAATTCCACAAAGGACCCCATAATTTCAACTTAATCAATTAACTCCCTTAACACTTGTTACTACTAACCAAGTGACTAACTCAAATAATCAAATAATATGTGCAAATCATAAAATGTGATGCAACACAAAATGCACACATAATGTCAAATTAAAATCCCAAAAATATAAAATAAATAGGGACAGGTTTTGGGGTCGTTACATGCGGTACCCAAACTGTAGGGAGTCAACTGTCTTTGAGAGTTGTCTTGTCATTTGACGCTTCTCTGTTGGAGGAAATTCACAATTTTTGACATGCAATACCCAATCGGTAGGGAGTCAACTTTCTTTGAGAGTTATTCGGCGGGACACAGACCTGATGTTGCCGAAGAACGAGCTTTGGGCTTGGTGGGCCATACTGTCAATTCGAGATGGCACTGCATTCTGATTATCCACACATAAGGGACCGACTGTCTATGAGAGTCATCCTGCATTTGATGCTTTGCTGTTGACCGCTATCCACGCGTTCTGACATTTGATACTCCTTCTTTGAGGAATCAACTGTCATTGAGAGTTGTTCGGCGGGACACAATCCTGATGTTGCCGAAGAAATGAGCTTTGAGCTTTGCGACCCATACTATCAATCCGAGATGGCATTATGTTCTGATGATCCACACATTAAGGGACCTAAATGTCTATGAGAGTTGTCCCACATTCTTTTTGTTCTCGATCTCGAGAGTTACCAAAACTCATGAAGCTTCTCAAAAGTTAACCTCCGCATTTCTTGAGTCCTTATGAAGGATCAACTGTCAATAAGAGTTGTCCTGTACCCTGGCATTTTGCCATCTGAATTTCTGTGTCACCCAGAGCACACCATTCTCAACAAATCGTATTGTCATGAAGCCAAATCATTGCTCTTGAAACAAAACCCAAAACTCTGACATGCAGCCCCAGTTTGGTGTTCATTAATTCGACATCTCTTGCTGGCATTTGAGATTCTGAGATATAAAGAATAGCATTCCTTTGTTTATTTTGTTGTGACAGCTTGCAGGAGTTGGCAGGGGAAGGCACGAGGCCAATATTTTGTGAAAGCAAAGGGAAATCCCAGTGGAATCTCCGACATCGTGTTTGCACAGAAATGAGATGACGGAAGGACGAGAGTATGGGGAAGCCCTTAGACTCGGGAAAATATGCTCACACATTGAAATCAAAGACTCAAGACTTGAACAAGCGTTAATGGTAAAGTGCCTCAAAATCAAATGGACACTTCTAAAATTGGATTAGCATTTTAATTCTGATTAAATAAGCTTGACAAATCATTTGAACACAAGTTAGACCGTGACAAATCGACATGAGAACATTGATGGGCAAGTGATATGACTGGCGCTGCAGGTTGACCTCATTTGATGAGAGGCCTTCGTCGTTGTCTCGCTTTCCAAGATTGGACAAGTCGTTTTAGAAGCCGTCTGGATTTTGATTCTTGGGCTCCCTCAGTGTAAGGGGTTGGTAGAGCACGTTGGTCTCCAACAAAAGCCACCAGTTGTCATCGTTGATGGTGCTTTGCCCGAAGTCGATTGAGCGAGATCTTCTTAGTACAAATTTGCTTCGCATGCGCGGTGTTCCTTGAAATTGATGATGTCACATGAGATTGTCGGACCCTCGGTCCATGTCTTTTATTTGTGCAACAAGTGATGAAGTCTTCATAATGAAATGCCAATTGCCGTCGTTGAAGGCACACACATGAATTTGTAGTGTCGCGATATCCTTTCTAAAACAATTGAATTAAACAATAAAGCAAATTAAATATGTACCAAAATAAATGAATAATGCTTCTTCTTCTTCTTTTTTTTTTTTTTTGACCTCCCCTTTTTTGCTCTCTTTCGTTTTTTTTTTACCTCAAGAAGAAACATCATAGCGTGCGGAATACAACAATTTTTACAAAAACATAAACATACAATATGCGAGAATTTACAATGCATCATACATTAAAGGAAAATCGCCGACACTTGCACTTGCATCACTGTGATAGTCTTCAGCCTTTTCCATTTGATTGGCCTCTCTGATTATGCCCTTGGTTGCACCCTGAAATCTTCGTTCGTCGGGTGACTTTGTCGATCGCCTTCGTGAACTTCGTTGATTGCCTTCGGCCCTAGTTTCTATCTCAATTAATCACAGTCTAAAATTTGTTCATATTTCATTGATTGATTTTAATTAAGTGAGATTAATTGTTTGAGGGTTTAGATTAAGAAAGCACTTGGTTATAAGGCAAGTTCATTGACTGAAAACATATATTACATGACAAGCAAAAAAATAAAAGCACGAAGACAACAACACACTCTTAGACTTAGAAGACAAATAAGATGTGTGAGCACATTACTAAGCGATATGCAAAAGGGACAGGATTAGGAGTACGGGCGGGGAGCCCAGTCACAAGCAAAAAGAGATCTAGATACTGGAGGCACGACCTTATGGGTCAACACACTTCTAACACTTAACAAAAGTAACCGCTCCTCGGTCATAACAAAATTCGGCCACCAAACAAAAGGGAAGACCTTCCTTGGGATTCGGTGAGCCCCTAGGATACCTTGCAGGAGTCAAACATTCAGTAGAGGTCGGCCACAACTTTCAGCTGGAACGGCTTCTGGATCGTCCCGTCCTCGATCATATCTTGCAAAGTATGCCTCAAATTCCAGCAATCATCTGTTGCATGACCAGGCGATACGTGGTATGCACAATATTTGTTGGCGTCCCAATTCTTAGGGGGAGGATTTGGCGAACGGTATCCCTCTATTGGTTTCAATGCTACTTGGGTGACTAACCTTTGGAATATCATGGACAGGGGAATATCAAATTTATCAAACTGCCTTTCTCTTCGGGTCTTATTCCTTTGTTGATTGTTGATAGAATTAATTGACCCATCTCGATTGTGGCATGGAGGAGCTTTGTTGTAGTATCTCTGATTAGGGCCAACTGTGTGGACTCAGGACGGTGCAGGATTGGTAGAAACATGATTCACATTCGGTGTGGGAGCTTCAGCAGATGTTTGGTAATTGTAGGATCCAGGAGAAGGATATTGCTTGAGCATTCTAGTTCGAATATCCTCATCAATGCGAGAACCCACACCTAGGAGGGAAGCGAAGTTAGGGGAAGGAAGGTACTTTATCTTTTCAGCATAAACCGGTTGGAGGTACTTGAGGAAAATACGAGTCTGCTCGGCGATGTCGGGCCTTTCCAAAGTCTGAACGATATTCTTTTGTGAACCGCTTGGTGACCAGATTTCTATGGGTTTCACTGGAGTTTCATGTATCTTTAGCGGAGAAGTAGGGCTCAAATTGTTTGACGTCGCCATTCGGCTAGCTTCAGTACAGATATCGTCACAAGTCATGAACCCCATATCTCGGGTGGAGTGAATGTTCGGGTTGGAATTGCCATTCTGGCACTGGGATGCTTGGAGATCTTTGAGCTCCAATTTCTTTAAGAGAGTATTCACAAGGTCCAACATTTCTTCCTGATGCCCCTGGAATAGGTTAATCATGCGATTCGTGTGATCATTCAGACGCCTTTCCAACCACTGTTCCATTCCATACCCTAGCTCGAAGTCTGGCAAACCCTTAGTCGAGTTTGATGATGTCTGTCCTTTGTTGGCCATGATTGATGATAAAGACCGGAGTAGACCTGTGATCAAATTGGTGCTTGGAACGGACCTTGAATTTCGCGCTAGAGAACAAGAAGAATTCTCCCTCTACAAGACGGATGAAAAGAAAACCTATTTTAGATTTTCTGGGAATGAAGCTTTATGTACAAAAGAAGCTATTTTTTTGTTTTTTCTTTTTTTTTTTCAAAATTTGAAGCGCAAGCAACGCACAAACCTATGAATGCCGAACTGTTAGTACCCGATCTGAAAATGAGTTTATTAGGACTTTCCCAAATATACAAGGACTTTATAGGAATTAGAAACCTTGCAAAGACTTGTCCTGGATTCCCAAAATATCTCATTTATGACAAAATCCATCAAAATAGGCAACTTAGGGTTACCATAAAGCAACAGTGAAACCCTAGCTTGAAAATCAAGTCAGCCGGCAACCTTGGCCACGCGGCCAACATTGCTCCGCGTTGATCTTGGCCACGCGGCCACTATTGTCACCGGCATCAACAATGGCCAGGCGGCCAACCTTGCGCCGGATGATCTGGACCATCAGATCCTCCCATCAGTTTACTATATAAACCACTCCAGGCTATTGGTTTAAGGATCCGAGTTTGAGAGCTCTAAAGTACGAGTTTTGGAGTTCTTAAACACAATTTTCTCCCTAATTAAGCATTCAAACACTCAAGAAGATCCAAGGTTTATTTCTTGCCAACATAGGCAAGTTTTCTAACTTTTTCTTCGTGTTCTTGCATTATTTTTAATGTAGATCTTTTATATTCATGTTCGTACATGTTTATTCATAGTTTCTTCATATTCTTTGCATGCTCATTCATATGTTCATAATATGTTCTTCGCATGTTCTTCGTGTTCATAGATTAAAACCTTATTTATGCTATATTTAGGGTTGCGATCTTCATAATTATATGTTATTTCATAGCCGATGATGATCGAGGGTTCATCAACCCGAGGATGATCTAGGAACTACTTCTAAACCCTAATCTTTAGGTAATTCCCCCCTCATTATGCATGATCCCGATTCTTCTGCCTATTCTAATTCTCTGCGAACTACGCTGACCTGAGCTTCTCACATTGAGAGGAACGTAGGCAATCTTCGGATCCGGTCTCAAACACTAACACACTACTAACACATTGATCATGATAGAAAGACCGATCAATTCGGGTAATAGGAGTGATAACGTCCAATATTCTTCTCTTGTTGTAATTTGACCCCCGAACCCATTAAACATGCTTTTTTCAATGTTTTGGCTTTAATTAAAACGGCGTGGCGACTCTCATAATTTTAATGTCGTTAAGAATATTCCCTTTGTAAATAATAATAATCACAAGATACTTCCCATGCGTCGCTTCATCGGAAAGGGGTATTCACAGTGGCGACTCTGCTGGGGACTTGCTTTGAAACTTTTTCAAACTTAGTGGGTCTAACTTTCGTTCACATCATGATGTTTGCCATGTCCTCACATGCACCTCACATACTTTGCCATGTCCTCACATGCATCACACACCTGCCATGTTTACACATGCACACCTGCCATGTTTACACATGCACCTCACATACCTGCCATATTTGCACATGCACACACCTGCCATGTTTACACGTGCACACACCTGCCATGTTTACACATGCACACACCTGCCATGTTTACACGTGCACACACCTGCCATGTTTACACATGCACACACTTGCCATGTTTAACACATGCACCTCACATACTTGCCATGTTTACACATGCACCCGTGCACCCTGCAGTGTTAATACTTGTACTTTGTTGACACTTGTACTTGGTATATACCTTGTATCCTTGTACCCCTGTTATCTTCGCCTTAGTATTAGGGTCAAACAAAACTCTGCTATGCTCCCCTGTACATGTCTTTCTCTCTCTCTCTCATGCATTGCATTGCATCATCCTAACATAAAAAACTTCTCTCTTTTTTTTCCTTAAAAAGAATTAGTTTCTTGCCACACACTACCACTAGTCCGTGTCAGCACTGCACAGGTCCCCATTACCCGGAGTATTCGATGTGCAGGAATTTGTGCGCTACTGTCGCCCTCTTTTCGAGTCACTCGTCTACTCCACTCACCGTGTACGTTCCGCGAGCGGTGGGAACCTTTTACCTAACCCGTGTCAACCCACACTAGTATAGGTATCACACCTAGGTTTTGACCGGTTGGTTTGGCTAGCTTTTCCTTAATAGTCAATTAACGTGCTGTCTATGTCGAGTCATCCCCAAGTCAATGATGAATCGAGATCTTTGAGAGAAAGTGCACAAAAAAGTGATTTCCCTACAAGGGACGTGCCATGGTGAGATGAGTGTTTGTTGTTAAGATCTCCGCTCATCATTAACTTGCGTAGGATGCAACATAGACATCACGTTAAATGCCTTTAAGGGAGGGTTAGTCGTAGGATCCGATGGTTGGTGGAAGCCGCTTGCCCTATAGGACCCTCGCCCAAATTGTCCGTTTGGGGGTGTGCAATACAGGTGAAAAACGAGGGGTCTATAGACGTAGTGATGGCCTCCACTGATCGTAGTCTTATAACTAGTTGCGAAAAAGGGGTATCCCTTCCAACCAATTAGGATGTAAATAATGTATGTTTTTTGTAAATTAAAATATACTTTGCATGAGCCTTCCCCCCTCTCCTAAAAAGCTTCATTGCCCTTCAACCTTTCAGCAAAGCAAGTTTGGATCCGTTCGGGTGGTCGACTACAACGTGAAGCTTCTACTCCGTCCACGTTCTCAGTCTCGTCATCAGCAATGTCAACTCCCGCCTCAGCTTCAGCCTCTGCTCCTCCTGCTAGTGCCGCCGAGCTCAACACTGAGGCTACTCTCAATGGTATTCCCCCAAGCCTCCAGAACTTCCTCGCCGGTCTCGAAGCCAAGATCAAAAATCTCGAGGAAAGCAACAAGATGCTGGAAGACCAGAACCAACAGTTGAAGGGTCACATTCAACAAAAGGGGACTAAACTGGTGCCCGATGGGGAGAATTTCATTTATGTCGAGGATGAAGAGGCCAATACCAACTGTCCCCCCAACACCAATGCTACTACCTTCCCATTCCCAAGCTACCGCAATGTTCCACCTCCTTCTCTCTACACCCAACAAGGTTTCACTACCATGAGCAAGAACAAGGCCGTCTATGAACCTTCCCTGAACTGCTTGGTGGCTACCTCTCCGCTAGCAAACTACCCGCACCCTCGTTGCCTCTGAGTATTGGGATGGCCGCTGCTACTGCTTCTACTACTCCTCCCGTCATTCTGTCAGAAACTATCCCCGACATCTCCAATCACCCTGTGGTCATGGCCATGCAAGAGCAAATGCGAAAGTTGATCGAGACCGTGGATAAGCAAAGTGCACCGACTACCAAGACAATCAACCCTAGCCAAGTGGGGGCTCTCCCCAAGGATTTCAAGATGCCTAAGGTGGCGATGTTTCATGGTGACTCGTGTCCTAAGACTCATTTGGATAGTTATGTGTTGGCCATGAGGGCTCGTGACTGCACCAACGAACAAATGGCTTGCGTGTTCCATAGCACTTTGGATGGTATAGCTCTGCGTTGGTTCTTGGGGTTAGAGCCAAGCGAGAGGCAAACGTGGGATCAAATCAGTGCCATTTTCTGTGAGAAGTATCAAGCTAACTTGGATTGGCATGTGAATCGAACCGACCTTGAGAACACTATGCAAAAACCCGGCGAGGCTATTTATGATTTTTACAAGAGGTGGAATCATCGGTTGTGCGAGGTCCAATACCCACCAAAAGCGAAGGAACAGAAACAGATTTTCTACAAGTGCTTGCTACCGGAGATGAAAGCAGCTATAGGTAATGGTTACTTCCCTGATTTGCGGGAAATGGTTGACGCCGGAGTAAGGTACGAAGCAGGGTTCACTGGGATTGTGCCACCAAAGGAAAGTCCGAAGACCAACAACAACAGCTCCTTCCGCTACAAGGCTCCTACTGCGCCTGCGCCTCCTAGGGGTGGAAAGGAGGCCGTCGGCCAAGTGAATATGGTCCAGAAAGAGGTCCCGTTAGATGTCCAAGCCGTAACAAGGAATGGGGCTCCGCCACAGAGAGAGAGGGAACACTTTGATGATTTTGGTATGCCCATGGGGAAAGTCTTTGACGTGCTAGTCAAGAGAGGTCTTATCAAGTCTTTGGAAAATTACCAACCCGCCTACCCAAGAAGTGATTTGGACGCCTCCAAGTTCTGCAAGTATCACAAGCACATCGGGCACACAACGGATGGTTGTATTCAATTGAAGCGCGTAGTACAAGGGTTGATCAATGACAAGAAGATTGAGAAGCCGAAGGGTCCCAATGTGGTGAATAATCCTCTTCCTAACAATGGGGGTGGGGTGAATATGGTGCAAACAGGCGAGATTAGTATCCTAGAGCTCATGGATGCCTTTGACAAGATAGGGCTCACGATGGTGGATATCTTTATGGCATTGGTGAGGTTAGAAATGCTCGAACCATTAGAAGGACACCATCCCCGCCTTGGTTGCGATTTGTCGAAGTTTTGCCACTACCACAAGTGCACCGGCCACACTACCGAAGAATGCTTTGAACTCAAGAAGGCCGTGCAAGAGCTCATCCACAAGGGAGTTGTCGAAGACCCTAGAGATTATGTGGCTAGCAATGTACTCATGGTAGAACTTAGTGAGATCACTGATCCGGCCGAGCCTATTGTGGCGGACTGTGATGAGATGGGTTGTATTTCAATGACTAATAATAAAGAATCTTCTTGCTACTTGTTGTCTTTATAAGAACTAGTAAGTGAAATCGAGTCTCTAGGGGAAGAGAGTCCCAAGCCCTCTCAACCTCTTTCTTGGGCCGAAATCTTCGAGGAGGCCGAAAAGACCGAAGTTTCGCCCCCTTGTCATGACTCGCCATTGTCTTTGGAGGAGCTACGTGCGGAAGTTTGTCTCCTTACAAGATCCGGTCAAGTGTACCAATCCGACCCGAAGGGTGCAAAGAAAGTCTTTGGGAAGGAACCCGAGCAAGCCGACCTAGACAAAGAAGACCCTATCCTCACTCAACTCAAACAAACCCAAGCCCATATTTCGCTATGGTCCCTACTCACCTCCTCCCTAGCCCATCGCCTCATGCTCGAGCAAAACCTCGCCGCCACCATGGTACCATCCACTATTACCCCTGAGGACGTCACCCACATGATTGGTAATATCCACTATGGAAACATCATCACTTTCTCAGAGCTAGACAAGCCAGTGTTCGGAGTTGATCATAATGAGCCTTTATACATCACTGTCGAAGTAAATGGCAAGAAGATTCCCCGTGTATTCATTGATAATGGTTCTGCTATTAATATCCTGCCTTCAAGGATGATGGATGTGGTCGGCGTTCATGGTATTGATTTACGCCCATCCAAGCAAACCATCAAAGCTTATGACTCTACATGCCGCGCTGTGATAGGCGAAGTCACCCTGCCCATTACCATCGGAACAAAGATCCTGCCGACCGACTTCCACGTCATAGACATCCCCGCGACCTTCTCACTCCTCCTTGGCCGGCCGTGGTTACATCAGTCGGGCGCTGTCCCGTCTTCCCTGCACCAGTGTGTGAAGTTTCAGTCTGGTAATGAAGTGACCATCATCTACAGTGATCTCGTAACTGCCCAAGGGACGGACACCAAGGGCGTTCCTGTCTTACAGATTCAGCATGGGGAAGAGAGCCGACTCTTCAATGGCTTCGAAATAGTCGCTCAAGCACAGATCTGCACCATCGACCTCACCAAAACAACGGACAAAGTGGCACCTGTTGTCAAGATACTGCGTAACATGGGTTGTATACCGGGGCTGGGGCTAGGTAAGAACTTGCAAGGCCCCACAGAATTGGTTGAAGAGGTTAATCATCGAGGTTTGTTCGGTCTAGGATACACCCTTACTCTTGAAGACAAGATGGAGCAACAAAGGATAGAATTGCTTAAAAAGATGAAGCTTCCCTACAAAAAGCCTGAAATGCGGCCATACCGCCTGTCCCTGAATAGCTACTTTGTCAGGGAAGGCGAGGAGTTTTCGTGTTTTGAGTTCGCCGAGCCATGGATTGACCACACAGGGAAATTGCAGAAAGGGTTCGAGATTTTCAGAGATGTGGAATTCGATCGGTCCAATGTGAAGCTGACTTACATGGAATATGACAAAGCCACGGGCAGAGTTAGAACCATCAGGCATGAGTACTCCACCAAGGTTGCAGATGACTTGGCAGATCAACTTGAAGCCGCAACCCTTGACAAGCCACTAATAGAAGCCGCAGAAACTCCAAGTTTGACTGAGACGTGGGACGGCCAATATCTGCTTCAACATCTGGGTAATCTGGGACTGCACGAAGACATGGTTGCCGTCATCGGGGACGATTCTGAAGATAAGGTGGACCCAAGGACATTGGTGGTACCCATGGGGGACAAGCTCAAGAATTGGTGCATCATTGGGGGACCTATAGCTACTCCGGAATTTATGATGGGAACACTGGGGCTTACTCCTTCTCCTGTCGCCACTCCCGCAGCATCTCCTGTCACTCGCCCAAAATCCCCGTCCCCAGAGTCTAGTGTTTTACATTTTGAATTTGAGTCTTCCTCTCAGTCTGACGACCTTACGTCCGAAGACTATGATCTTGTTGTAAACACTATTTTCCCTTTTGCCATCAATGAAACCCTCGACCTTTCCGAGTATCCCTCCATGGTCACTCTTTTAACTGATAAATTAGCTAATAATCAAACTAACGATATACACTTAGTTAATAATGATTCATTAGAAGAGGCAGACACAGACACATTAAATGACGAATACATTAAAGAAATCTCAGAACAGGTTATTAATCAAAAAGAATCTCGAGCCCAAGCTGCCGATGAGGTGTTAACATGCGTGAATTTGGGGACCGAAGTCGAGCCTAAGGAAACGCAGATTGGAAGCTTCTTCAGCGGAACCGAAAGGGAAGCACTGATCGAGCTACTCAAAGAATATGTGGATGTGTTCGCATGGTCTTATAAGGACATGCCGGGGCTCGACAACTCGATCGTAGAGCACAGGATCCCGACAGCGCCAGACGCTAAGCCAGTCAAGCAGAAGCTGCGCCGCATTAAGCCAGAATGGTCTTTGCAAGTGAAGGAAGAGATCGAGAAGCTACTCCGTGTGGGTTTCATCAGGGTGATCGAGTATCCAACTTGGTTATCAAATCTGGTGACTGTCAAGAAATCCAACGGTAAAGTCAGAGTATGTGTGGATTTTCGGGATCTCAACAAAGCCACGCCAAAGGATGACTTCCCCTTGCCAAATATCGACATGTTGGTGGATGCGACCGCCCACTATGAGGTCAAGTCGTTTGTGGATGGGTTTGCCGGCTATAACCAAATCAAGATGGACGAGGAGGATCAAGAAAAAACAGCTTTCACCACCCCATGGGGGACTTTTTGCTATACCGTCATGCCATTTGGGCTGAGGAACGCTGGGGCTACCTACCAACGGGCAGTCACGACTTTATTCCACGATATGATCCACAAGGAGATTGAGGTGTACATGGATGACATGATTATACATTCAAAAGGGGCTGATGGCCAGCACTTGATAGATCTCAGAAAATTCTTCAACAGGTTGAGAGAGCACGCCATGCGTTTGAACCCGGCAAAATGCACCTTTGGAGTTCGTAGAGGGAAAGTATTGGGTTACATGGTCACCGAGAATGGGATCGAAGCCGACCCAAGGAAGATTCAAGCCATCCTGGAGATGAAGCCACCCCGTACCGAGACAGAGATAAAAGGATTCATGGGACGCCTGCAATACATCAGTCGGTTTATCAATCAGCTGACCACCATCTGCGAACCAATTTTCAAGTTAATGAAGAAGACAGCCAGTGTGGAGTGGGATCATGACTGCCAGATAGCCTTCGAAAGGATCAAACAATATTTGGTGAATACCCCAATCCTGCGCCCGCCGCATAAGGAGAAGCCGTTGCTACTGTACTTAACTGTGACAGATACCGCCGTCGGAGCCATGTTAGCACAAGAAGCCAAAGCTTCCCGGATTGAGAATGCAGTGTACTTTGTCAGTCGAAAGTTACAAGGTAGCGAGCTCAATTACTCCGCGCTCGAGAAGACCTGCATAGGCCTAGTATGGGTGGTGACGAAGCTCAAACACTACTTGGTATCCCATCCGATCTTGCTGGTCTCGAAAATGGATCCTATCAAGTACCTGTTCGATAAACCATCTCTTTCTATGAGACTCGCTAAATGGTCGGTATTCTTGGGAGAGTTCGACATTACTTATGTACCGAGGAAGGCAATCAAGGGGAGGGCAATGGCCGATCAGCTCGCAGACGCTCCAAGCACCGAGACGAGAGGACCCGACCCCGAGTTCCCGGATGATGACATTTTCGCAATTAAGATCGCAGAAAGGTGGCAATTATTCTTTGACGGAGCTGCAAACAAACGAGGGAATGGAGTCGGACTCCTACTTATTGATCCCAAGGATGAGCACACTCCCATAGCCATCAAGCTAAACTTTTCAGCAACCAACAACGCCGCCGAGTATGAGGCGTGTATAGCCGGATTGGAGGCCGCCCTAGAGCGCAACGTAAAAGAGTTAGAAGTGTATGGAGACTCTGCTTTGATTATTAACCAAACGGCGAAGAAATGGAAAACTATTGATCCTTGCCTGCAGCGGTACCAAGGTTACATGGATGAGTTGATAGCACAGTTCAAAGAAGTTAGCTTCCATTTCCTGCCACGAGACAGAAATAGGTTCGCAGATGCTCTAGCTACATTAGCCTCCTTAGTTGAAATTCCAGAAGGAAGGTCCGTGAAACCATTCAGGGTTGGACGAAGGGAGAATCCCGCCTATTGCTGTGAGATCCAGATCGATGCAGAGGTAAACGGAGATCAGTGGTACGCCCAAATCTACAAGTTCCTTAAGCACGGAGAGATGTCCTTTGACGGAGATGTGAAGGCCAAGAGTCTGCAAGCACTCAAAAGATTGGCGGGGCAGTTTGTGCTGTTAGACGATACTTTGTACAAGAGGCATTACGACGGTCTGTTGCTCTTATGTGTCGACAACAAGAAAGCTGAAGCAATAATGGAAGAAGTACACAACGGGTTGTGCGGACCCCACATGAATGCGAGGATGCTTAGACAGAAGATCACTCGGCTGGGTTATTATTGGATTACCATGGAGACAGACTGTATTCAATGGGTTGTGCCAAGTATGCTCCAACCTCAACCACATCCCCCCACACGAATTGTATAGTTCCACCACGCCTTGGCCATTCGCCACGTGGGGTATAGACATTATTGGGAAGATCTCACCGGCCGGTAGTAATGGTCATGAATTCGTCCTCGTCGCAGTCGACTACTTCACGAAGTGGGTCGAAGCTCAGTCTTATAAGGTGCTGAATTCCAAGAAGGTAGCACAGTTTATCAAAGAGAACATCATGTGTCGGTATGGGGTTCCTAACCTCATTATATCAGACAATGGCAGTCATTTCAAGCCGAGTGTGCTCGCTTGCTTGTAGAATTCAAGATCGAACGAAATAAATCTTCCCCATACTACCCACAGACTAACGGCGCGGTTGAGGCGGCCAACAAGACGATAGAGCAGATAATTCGCAAGATGGCTTCGCAAGGACGGGATTGGCCCGAAAAGTTACCATTAGCACTTTGGGGGTACAGAACGTCAGTTCGCACCGCTACTGGAGAGACCCTTACGCTTTGACGTACGGCATGGAGGCAGTGCTCCCTATTGAGTTGGAGGTGCCATCTTTGAGGATCTTGCTCGAGAACCAAGTGAATGAGGTAGAATGGCTTCGTAGTCGCTATGATCAATTGGCAATGCTCGACGAACGCAGATTGAAGGCCATGGAACACATCCGGGCCTATCAAAGGAGAACGACAAAAGCCTTCAATAAAAAGGTCAAGCCTGTGGACATAAAGGAAGGAGACTTGGTGCTCAAAGCACGCTTACCCAACAAATTCAACCCCCTCGGGAAATGGGCCCCCACTTGGGTAGGGCCATTTGTATTACAGAAGATCTTCTCCGGAGGAGCGGTCAGAATGGCAGATTTGGATGGCAACCCGTTCAAGGAACCGGTCAACCTCAGCAAGCTCAGGCGCTACTATGACTAGACTCCCCCTCTTAAAAAAAAAAAAAAAAAAAAAAAAATTACTACGCAAAAAGAAGCCCGATAGACTGAAAACCCGCAAAGGGCGGTCTATGCAAAATAAGGGTGCGTACAAAGCTCGCTAGATCGAAAACCCGCAAGGGCGGTCTAGGCAAAAGTTAGAGCATTCCCCCTTCTATCTTCCCTTTCTTTAAAATCATTCTAGTCTGACTGGAGTGAACTACGGTGACCTGAGCCCCTTAGTCCTATTTGTAAAAGGGAACGTAGGCAGCCTTTCAAAAGGTGCGGTCTAAAAAAACAAATAAACATCCACATCTTGTCAAAGCAATAAAGATAGAATTTGTATTTTTCTGAAAGCAAAAACTTTTATTCCCATAGTTATCGCATGTTAACACTTATTTGATGAGTCTAAGCTTGACATACTTGTTGAATAAATAACCTATGCTGAAATTGAAACTAAAACAAAAATAAACTAAATTAAACTAATGTGTCTGCACGACTATGGAGAGACGTTCGGGATTACTCCTTAGTGCCGTTTGTGCCCTCGGTCCCTTTCTTCTTGCTTTGCCCACGGCGAACTTTCTTCTTGCTAGGATTCTCACAAAATCTTCTTTCGAACTCGCTAACACCTTTAGCCTTGCCATTAGGAACCTCTTCGCCCTTCCTCTTCTTTGACGCCCCCACTTCTTCTCCTCCTCCGTTAGCCACGCTCTTACTCATCCTCCTCTCATAAGCCTCAGCCTCCTTAATTCTCAATGAAGAACTTGGAGCACAGGATCCCAAGATAGTGCCCCTTAGGGTCTCTAGAGTCTGCTCCGCATGCCCAAGTCTCCCCATATACCAGTCCAAATACTCGCGTGGCAGGAAGGTGTTACTAGAGCGCGTGAGGAAGGTCCTATGACTAAAGCCAGCCTCGCCCCACATCTGAGAAAGAAGGACTAAGGCACTATCATCCAACTGAAGTACCCCAAAGGGAAAATCATCTCTCTCCTCGTCCCAACCCTCCGGGATGGTCTGCACCAAACCATACTGACGAAGCACTCTAGAGGGATAGTAAAAAGTAGTTCCAGAAAGGGTCGGAACTTTGACCATGTGAAGTCCCACTTGTTTCTCCCTCACAGAGTGAATGTGCCAATGGGGCACCACCCACTGAATGTCGTCAGTCACCATTTCCGCCAAATACTTTTCCCAACCTTTGAGAGTCATGCCCTCAAACCGCTCCACCATGCCTCTAATGCGGTGCATCCATGGGGCCACCTTCAGAGAAGCCGCCGGTTTATTCACTCGAAGCCGTTCTTGCAACCACATGGTCAAAAGCCTATCGCTACCACAAGGCATCCCACCATAAGCCGCGAGATGGGAATCCCACAGAGCATCTCCCCAAGAATGGCCGGTACAATATCATAACCCAAACGAGCCAAGTTCACCATGCCCAAACATCCTTCACTGGCAAATCCCACCTCAGAAGGGAAAAGGATAGAGCTGAACAAGCACAGTGCAAGATGGTCCAAGGAGCGGTTAGAGGTCACGTCTGCATGCATGAAGTGTTGTGGCATCCAAGAAAGGTCGACATAACCGCCCCTAGCATACCTATCAAAGTCATCCGCGGGTACGCCAAAGGTCACCAACTTGTCCCTCAAGCAAACGAAGTCAAAAGGCAAGGCAACTTTACCCTTCCCTTCCTAGCCACATAATGCTGCGATATCTTCATAAGTGGGTGTTATCTCGTTGAATGAAAAGTTGAAGACATGGAGGGTATCATTCCAAAATTTACCACAAGCTTGCAAGAGGTGAGTATTGGAGTTCATGTGCAAAAGTGACCAAAGACACTTTATCCCATACCGTTCATCAAGTTTCCTACGACTCGAACCAGGAAGTTTGGCAACCCACTTCTCCAAAGAAGTTATAAAGACTTTCTTCTCAAGACTTGTGATTCTAGCCTCTTGATCCATGGCAAAGAGCAAGAAAATTGGCTAAAAAGGAACTCAAAAACTGCTCAAAAGGTTGCTGGTACGTTTGTATGGCTGCAAAGGGTTCATTAAATAGTGCACAACTCCCGATTCTTGCCAGGAAAAGGAAAACCGGAGGCGGCGCATGATGTGGCCACGCGGCCAACATTGCCCCTGGCCCCGCGGCCGATATTGCCTTTGGCCGGGCGGCCAATTTTGTCCTAGGCCACGCGGCCAACTTTGCCCCGGATCTTGCCATGGCCAGGCGGCCAACTTTGTTCTAGCCCCGCCATGGCCATGCGGCCAACCTTGCTCCATGCAGAAATCCTGTTTGTTTCTTCCCACTTCGTGACGGATCCATGCAACTACGTACCTGCCCCCTTCCATGGCTCATGCATTGTATAAAATTAGGAACATTTGTAAAATAACTAGTTTGCACAAGTAGGCTCCCACAATAAAATTGCATTTTAGAACATAATATACATACATGCATTTTATACATTTGTCCTGTACATACATATCCCTCTCTACTAGCTAACAGTGTAGGAAATGAAGATGGACCCCGCCTAATCAGAATCCTCCTCCGTGGTGTCTCCACGCCGCGCTAAAGCCCGAGAGCTACCGGCACCCGAACTCCGTCCCCGGACCGCTCGACCACCAATATGAGAAGAGCCCGCACCATTCGGAGATCGTTCCCGACGCTGGGGTGACGCAACGTCGTCCCTCTGACAAGTACATGAATGGTACGCCTCCCTCAGTAAGCGCGTCAACACGTTCTCCCGCCGAGCTGAACGGATATAGGCCTCCCGAGTCACCTGTAAGTGAAACCAAGGCAATGATTACAACGCAGAAAGAAATAAGTGTGTGCGAACATGACTGACATAAAGCACAAAGCCGTACCCCAGCGTCGGGCGGAGGAATGAATGTCTCCTCAACAAGATCGGGCATCAGTCGGCTCCAAGCTAAGCTCCATCTCCCGGCCGCCCCTCATCACTCTCACGCTAATCGAGCGAAGGGGCATGTCAACCAAAGGCCGACTCCGACCAACATAACGGGCCGAGCTCGACCCCTCTCCAGACAACATCCTAGCCCGAACCTGAGGGCTGATCAGCCGTGTCCGCACGTAACCGGCATAGTCGTCACTCCCCCTGTAATGCTCTGCCGGAGTGGGAGCCAAGAAAGTCGCCAGCCTCGCGGGACGGAGCATATCCCGAGGAGGGTCATAAGGAGCCCATGGTAACGCACCATCCCTGTGCTGACGAACCACCCTCTCCCCAAGATACATGGCCTCCCCGGTGAGACCCACAAGCAGAACCCTCGAAGCGGTCAAATCCACCACAAAGGGACCCACCGAAGCCTCATTGGCCGGACTCCATGGGTAAAATCTAACCCCGATGGGCTCAGACATCGCGAACACCCTCCTCAGATCAGCAGCATCCACTGTCTTCCTGTCCCGGTGTCTGCGGGAAGGAGCCCTGTTGCCCTTGCACCAATACGACATGATGGGAACAACCTTGTTAACACTCATCACCAACTGAAAAGGGGCGACACCAAAGATCTCGTAAACCCAAGCCTGTGCATGTAATAAGAGAGATATTTCAGACCAAAAGATAGAACAGAAATCTCAACAAGTGAAATAAGGGTAGTCAAGAGCACACCTCAAAGGCGAACTGGAACCCGTCAAAGGCCGACGAGCTAGCCCTCGAGCAATGGTCCAAAGCCCGGTAAATCTCAGCCAAACCGGCTCCACCCCAAGAAATCCCACCGACTAAGTCCAAGTCCACAAAAGCCCCTAGCAGTGAGTACCGGCAGACAGTAGCCCCACTGGGAAACAAAATCTCTGAGAAGCTGTACCATAAAAACAGCCGGACCAAACAAATCCAAATCATATTCCCCCCTACTAAAGGCTTCAATAGCCACCTCCACCAAGCGATTCACCTTTCCGGCCTCCACTCCATAACCCTTGACACCCCCTCCTAGGTCGGTGTCAACTCCCAGCAGAGCCTGTCTATAGTCCCGCCGCTCCGCCAAGCTCTCATCAAAAGGCAAAGGGGTACCGGTAAACCTCAACCCCGTGATGGCCGCGAAATCCGTCGGCGTGATGGTAATCTCTCCCCAACTAAAATGGAAGGTATGGGTGGTATCCCACCAGAACTCCCGGCACACCTCTATCACCGCTGCCACCTTCAAGGTAGCCCCGACCATGCGGACACTGTCAAAGAATGGGCCAAAGCCCATAGCCTCGATCCGAGCACGCAAACCGCCCGGTCCCTCCGGCAGAGACGCCCACAGTTTGCCCACCGTCACTGTGGACCCACGAGCCTTAATCCTCTGCAGGTAAACACAGCACAGGTACGTTACCATTCTAGCAATTTACAATTCCAGCAATTTAAATTCTAGCATTCCATTATTCCAGCATTTCATATTATGTGCATAAAACATACAAATGTGCGAGAAGGAGAGGAATAAAAATTCGAAATTTACCTCTCGCGTCTCCGGAAGCCCCATCGACCAATGACGCTCAGAGTCGACGTAAAAATCGTAATCTTGGTCGAACGTAGACCGCAGCAGATTATCGCGATAATTCCGAGTCGCGGCTCGTGGTCTCAAACCGCCCCGTGGAATCAAGGGCGCCGCTTCAAAGCCCGCTCCTGGGTCAGCCCCTACATTACCTCCGCCCTGAGCATTACCGTGCCCCTCTCCTTGCGGCTCTTGTTGTGGAATCACATACCCACCTTGGCCCGGGAAATCCCTAAATAACGCCTCATTGATCCAATCCGCCATAGCTTCGAGAAGTATGTGAAACGAAGTCTTCAAGATTATCAAAATCCAAGCTTTCTCCCTCTAAAAAACCCAATTTTCTCTCTCTAATTCGTTAAACAATGGAGGAAGGAAGAAGAAGAAAGAAGAAGAAGAAGAAGAGGGGAGGTGTCTGGTGATGTGACCAAGGAGTCAGCCCGTCGGCATCCTTGGCCACGCGGCCACTTTTGCCCTCCTTGGTCACGCGGCCCACTTTTGCCTTGCAACCCCAGCCGTCAGATCAGCAATCCGCGTGAAGGAGATCTGACCACTCAGCGGTCTTGGCCACGCGGCCACTTTTGCAAACCAGTGTGTTTGGCCACGCGGCCAACCTTGACCCTTCAGATAAAATTCCACTTTTGCCCCTGATCTTTTCCCTTTAATTCATTTTAAATGCCTTTAACACTACTTTGACTGATATTCGTTACCTTTGGGTACGGAAAGCCCCTTAAAATTTCCATTCTTCACCAAATATTTGCTTAGGATTCGTGTGGTTGTAGAGACTTCGGCGCCTCTATGACATACCATCCTAGATCAATCGTAATTGGCAGAAGCCTCGGCGTTTCTGTTTGCGAGAGATCCAGCATCTATTTAGGATTTGCATGATTTAGAGACTTCGGCGCCTCTATGACATACCGTCCTAGATCAATCGTAATAGCAGAAGCCTCGCGTTTCTATTTGCGAGAGATCCAACATCTATTTTAGGATTCGTATGGTTATAGAGACTTCGGCGCCTCTATGACATACCGTCCTAGATCAATCGTAATTGGCAGAAGCCTCGGCGTTTCTATTTGCGAAAGATCCAGCATCTATTATCGAGATTCGTATGATTGTAGAGACTTCGGCGCCTCTATGACATACGCATCCTAGATCGATCGTGGTTGGCAGAAGCCTCGGCGTTTCTGTTCGCGAGAGATCAGACATCTATTACTTTAGCGCAATCGGCAGGAACCCTGGCGATCCTGATTGCGTTTACCATTTCATCTGGGATTATTTAGACAGCTTAGTCCAAATAACTTCATTGCTTACGAATGATTCGTTCTTCGTACAGGATAGTGCCCGTAGGTTTATTATCCCTAGCAGGAGTCCGATATCTCGTTTTATCCCCAGTAGATCTCTGAACTACGACCGGCTTGATTCCTCAGAGGATACGTAGGAAACCTGAAAAGGTCCAGCCACCCGACCGACGCGGTCATCTCTCATCCCCAGCAGGTGCATTTTCCCCAGCAGAAGATGTTGCTCCCCACTAGAGGACAGTTATTCCCAATTTCCCATCAGATTTGAACTACGTTTGGCTTGATTCCCCCGTGGATACGTAGGTCGCCTGTCAAGGTTCAGCCGTTCCCTTACCTTTCATCTGTTTTGAAACTCATGTTTCAGACTCAGACCTTCTTTTATCGTCGACCCCACATTGCCTTGCAAGAAGCGTCGCCGAGGGGCTACTGTTAGTACCCGATCTGAAAATGAGTTTATTAGGACTTTCCCAAATATACAAGGACTTTATAGGAATTAGAAACCTTGCAAAGACTTGTCCTGGATTCCCAAATATCTCATTTATGACAAAATCCATCAAATAGGCACTTAGGGTTACCATAAAGCAACAGTGAAACCCTAGCTTGAAAATCAAGTCAGCCGGCAACCTTGGCCACGCGGCCAACATTGCTCCGCGTTGATCTTGGCCACGCGGCCACTATTGTCACCGGCATCACAATGGCCAGGCGGCCAACCTTGCGCGCGGATGATCTGGACCATCAGATCCTCCCATCAGTTTACTATATAAACCACTCCAGGCTATTGGTTTAAGGATCCGAGTTTGAGAGCTCTAAGTACGATTTTTGGAGTTTCTTAAACACAATTTTCTCCCTAATTAAGCATTCAAACACTCAAGAAGATCCAAGGTTTATTTCTTGCCAACATAGGTAAGTTTTCTAACTTTTTCTTCGTGTTCTTGCATTATTTTTAATGTAGATCTTTTATATTCTGTTCGTACATGTTTATTCATAGTTTCTTCATATTCTTTGCATGCTCATTCATATGTTCATATATGTTCTTCGCATGTTCTTCGTGTTCATAGATTAAAACCTTATTTATGCTATATTTAGGGTTGCGATCTTCATAATTATATGTTATTTCATAGCCGATGATGATCGAGGGTTCATCAACCCGAGGATGATCTAGGAACTACTTCTAAACCCTAATCTTTAGGTAATTCCCCCTCATTTTGCATGATCCCGATTCTTCTGCCTATTCTAATTCTCTGCGAACTACGCTGACCTGAGCTTCCACATTGAGAGGAACGTAGGCAATCTTCGGATCCGGTCTCAAACACTAACACACTACTAACACATTCATCATGATAGAAAGACCGATCAATTCGGGCAATAGGAGTGATAACGTCCAATATTCTCTCTTGTTGTAATTTGACCCCCGAACCCTTAACATGCTTTTTCAATGTTTTGGCTTTAATTAAAACGGCGTGGCGACTCTCATAATTTTAATGTCGTTAAAGAATATTCCCTTTGTAAATAAAAATAATCACAAGATACTTCCCATGCGTTGCTTCATCGGAAAGGGGTATTCACACGAA
>JAOWBW010001153.1:253265-283584 GCA_026119855.1 Campanula takesimana | reverse complement strand
AAAATTTGGCCATGATAATTAAATATGTAATTATATTTATGTATTTGTATTTTTAGTTTCGCAATGTATTTATTTCGAATTTAATTATAAGTTTAATTTTATGTTTAATAAAATTATTTATTTTGAGGTGGACATATATTAATTAATACTTTATACAAACAAATAGAGATAATAGAAATTAAGTATTTGGTAAAAGTAATAAAATAATTAAAAAATAATAATAAATGTTTGAGTGGGTTGGGTTGGGTTGGTTGTTGATGGGAGTAAAAATAAAAAAGTTGTTGAAGTTGTGGGTAGTGTATGTGGAATAAAGAGAAATAATATTTAATTGTTGTTTTGGGTTGGGTGTGGGTGGTCATTGATGGAGGTAGTCTGAGCTGCTTGGAGTCAAGGCACACTCTCTTAACTATCAGGTTTCAAAATGTTAGTTTTGCGAGTATAAAATGAAATTTGAAAATTAATCATTGATAAAGAGAAAATTAGAGATGCATTTTGAGATAAAAGTACATCCATTTTCATTTAGGAACGGAGGAAGTACATAAATTTATTTATTTTTTCACAAAGGGTTATGAAAATCCACAAGAATAGACCCACCCATTTGTCATTTAACAAATAATGTAATGTCCTTCAAGAGTGTGTGATTGTGCATGGCTGAGACATGTTCTTGGGTCTTCATATTCCAACACCCTGTGAGTTTCTGCAACCAAACACATGTCACCCCAATACACCACAACAACAACAACAAAGCCTTAGTCCCAAAATAATTTGGGGTCGGCTAACATGAATCCTCATATATCATCGTGATAAAAGGAAGAGAGAGAGAGAAAGAGAGAGAGCGAGCGAGCGAGAGAGAGAGAAAGGGCGAGAGAGAAAGAGAGGAAAAAGATGGAGAAAATAAAATAAAATAAATAAATAAATAATAATAAAAAGTACGATCAACCCCCATCATTCACATGAATTTTCGCCCTCCACTCCGGCCTCTTCAACGCCACATCTTCATCCACTCCGAGTAAACTCATACTCCCTCCGTCCCGCCGGAAACTTCAAAAAAAAATTATGGCACAAGAATTAAGGGAAAAAGTGAAAAAGGTGATGTGTTGTGAGTGTTGATAGTTGAGTGAGAGAGAGAAAGTGTGGTAAAGAATAGTTAGTGGGTTAGTGGATGTGAGTATGAGAGTTGGGACCCACTAATTAAAAGTATTAAACTTTCCATTTATGGATTTTGCAATTTCTATGGGACGCCCAAAATGGTAAGTTTTGCAATTTCCGGCGGGACGGAGGGAGTATCATTTTCAATCACCTTAATCCATGTTTGCTTGGGTCTTCCCTTACCCCTCGCCATTTTATCACTTCTCCACTCTTCAGGTCTCCTAACCGGTGCATCACTCGCTTTCAAGCATCCACCGGGTATAAATAAGTCACCAGGCGGCACCAAAATACATAAATTAATGTCAACAAAACTACAATCAATATTTACATATGAATCTCTCTCATTAAACAGTTTTTGTTTTCAAATATAGAAACAGTTTTATTCAACATCCCAAAGTCAATGTTTCTGTTTGTGACATCTAAAATTGGCTTCTTAACTCCTGTAATAGATTTGACAGATACATGATTGGTCCCCTTTCTAACATATTCGATCATTTCGTATTGATTATCTGCTCTAACCATCTATCTTAGTCTGTGAAATCAATGTCAAAGTCAACATAAAATCACTAGTAGTTTCTACTTTCTACAAAAAACTGAATCGAGAATTCTCTATTTATCACATGTAAACAATAATTTAAGACTAAACTTCAAATCCTAGGACGAATTTCGCATAAACATAGAGTACTATTTACATTTGACACAGACTGTTAAGTCGGCATAGTATTATTGTTAAACTTTCACAGTTTCTGTTGCTCCGTCTCTAGTAAAATCAAGAAGCATCAAATTACTTGAACCACCTGGCATCTACATTATTCCCTTGAGGGGCTATGTTATAACTTTGACTAAAATAGAGATTCACAGAACCCAAAAGTACTACCTCTATCCCAAAATGAATGTCCGAATTGCTTATATCAAAGATCAATATTTGGACATTCATTTTGGAATGGATGGAGTATTTGTGTTGACATCAGAGAAAGTGTAATACACGAAGGAAATCTAATGAAATACCCGATATTAATCTTCTTCTCCTAATCTCTTCCAGATTGCGGAAATCTAATGAAATACATTTCCCAATCCATGGAAAATCCAATAAAGTAAAGAAAGCTATTACTAATAGATGTGAATAGGGAAAATACGTATCAATGCCATAATACGCGTAATTTATGATATTAAAGAGTAGATTTTGTACGGATAAGATGAAATAGGCACAAAATCTAAGGAGAGCAATGTATCTGTACTTTATTACTTTCCTCCCTACTCCTATATAAAGCACACCACTTCGTCTTGGTTCCTTGTATCAATCTAACAGCAAAGACCTGCATTATAAAACAACAGACAGACAACTGCTCAGAGAGAGAGAGAGAGAGAGAGAGAGAGAGAGGGAGAGAGATGGAGAAGGGGGAGCAATTTTACTATAACGCTTTCATCTTTCTCTGTATGCTACTCTCATACATTTTCTTTAGAAAAAACAAAAGAGAATGCAAAGAGAAAGCTAAGCTTCCTCCGGGATCTATGGGGTGGCCATATATAGGCGAAACTCTACAACTCTACTCTCAAGATCCAAATGTTTTCTTTGCCACAAAAGAGAAAAGGTTTCTTCTTTTATCTCCATTGATGGTTTCGGACACTCTTTATAGATAACTCCATCTTTTTCACTTAATGCATGAATGCGGATTTTTTTTTAGGTACGGTGAAATTTTCAAGACTCACCTACTTGGTTGCCTAGTGTCATGTTTGGCTAGTCCTGAGGCAGCACGATTCGTTTTAATCATGAAGCTCACTTGTTCAAGCCAACATATCCTAAAAGCAGGAAAATTTAATTGGCCCATCTGCACTATTTTTCCCCAAGGGAACTACCACGCTCGACTGAGGAAGTTAGTTCAGGGTTCCTTATCCCTTGATTATCTTCGTCGTTTGGTCCCTGATATTGAAGCAATAGCAGTCTCCACCTTAGATTCGTGGAAAGGAGGCCATATCGTTAGAACATTTCAGGAGATAAAAAGGTTTTTTACTTTCCCTTGCTGTGTATTCTTAAATATAACCTTCTTTTGTTTTATGTTAAGGTATCATCTTCAAAACTTCTAATCTTAGAAAATTTTGGTAATCTGGGAACATTGTTTGTACTTTTGTTCTTTTTTTATTTAAGAATGAATTCGTTTTAAGATGTTCCACTTGGACTCCACGTCATGATCTGTTTTACCTTCCTTTAGTTCTAAACTCATGATCCATTTTCATCTTGGTCCAACTGCAGCTGTCTTTTGAGGTCGGTATACTCGCTGTATTTGGCCATTTGGAGGCCAGGCAGAAAGAAGAGCTGAAGAAAAACTACAGCATAGTAGACAAAGGTTACAACTCTTTGCCAACAATTTACCAGGAACTCCGTACCGAAAGGCTCTTATGGTAAGCAAAGTAGATTACGCTCTTTAGTGGACATCCTAAAAATATCAGTCTATTTTGGTAATTATGCTAATACTTAGTGATGCTAGAGATTTGCACTTGATGATATCCCATGTGCCAAATCAGAAACTTGATAGTTACCCTTGATAATAACATGGTCTAATTTATGTAATATTAAAATGTTTGACCTCAAGTTTGGACTTGCTTTCTGGGATACGATGGTCATAGTTAGTATAATTTTTAATTATTCTATTTCAGAATAATAATTGAAAGTTAACGTTCTGTCTGATCTTATCTGATTCATTGATTACATCAAGGCGAGGAAACGGCTTGGTGAGATTTCTACGTCAGATCATTTGTGAGGAGAAGGAAAAGAAGTTAATCGACAAGGACCTCCTGGGTGTCTCTTGAATTCCAAAGATGAAAGGGTGAAATCTTAGATGAGGATCAGATAGCAGATAACGTCATTGGAGTTCTTTTCGCTGCTCAGGACACCACAGCCAGTGCCATGACATGGATTCTTAAGTATCTTTATGACAACCCGAAACTTCTAGAAACTGTAAAGGTTAGCTCTACAGATCCTATTACTTTTTGTTTTTTTCTCTCTAGAAATGTAGAGATTGAGAAGGAAACTCGTTACCAGAAAGATTATTATGTTTTTTGCAGGCTGAACAGAAGAAAATCTCCCAAGATAATTACAGAGGCAACTCACGATTAACATGGGGTCATACGAAGAAATGCCAATTACGTACAAGGTATTCACAGCTCATATTTGACTTAGCTTATGCTTTTAAGCCTCCCAAGAAAAGTTTACAGTAAGATCTGTTTTATCCTTGTAACTTGTGTGAGAGGGGTAACATTGTTAAGTACTTAAATCGCTACTTTTCAGGTTATGTTAGAGAGCTTGAGAATGGCAGCATTATTTCTTTTACTTCAGAGAGGCAGTTGCCGACGTAGAATACAAAGGTGAGATCTTTGAAATCTGGTTACTTTGCATTGTTTTGGGTTATTCTTTCTTCTGAGGGGAAGTATCGAAAATGGGATGGTTAAAACATTATTAAGAGAAGATTTTTATACGACACACTATTGAAATATATTAATCAAAGTCTATCTTAGCTAGTCTTACTGCTGTATATGTTAATTGCGTTTTAGATGCACGTTTGAGGTGTTATACGATGTTTGATGAATTTAAATTGCAACAGGATACTTAATTCCAAAAGGGTGGAAGGTCATGCCTTTATTTAGGAATATTCATCACAATCCAGAATTCTTTACTGAGCCTCAGAATTTGACCCCTTAGAGATTTGAGGTAAGAGGGGCGAGTGGCCTTAATTGTGTTTCTTTTGTGCATTCTAGGGTTTAGAAGCTGATATTTTCTTATTACAAAATACTTTAATCCTCTCAATCTTGAGAATATTTAACATAGTTCTTATGATTAAGTACTTATTATCATCTCCCTGAAATTTTCTTACTGTTTTGTAGATTGCACCAAAACCCAATACATTCATGCCATTTGGCAGCGGAGTGCATGCCTGCCCAGGGAATGAACTAGCAAAGCTGGAGATGCTCATTATGACTCACCATATGGTCACTAAATTCAGTATAGTTTCAAATTTTCATAGATCATAAACCCAGAAAAAAATAGTAAGATAATGTTTAAACAAAGACAGCAATTATGACATGAAAATGCACCGATACTATAATAATGGTTTTTATAATTCTATCACAGTGAGACAGATGAACAAAGCCAGACATTTTGATGAAAGTTTGTTACTCGATAATCAACTTCAATTTTTAATAAACGGAAAGTAAATATGTTTAGACATAATCAGTTAATAAGGAGAGCTAACAGGGCATATTCTAGGTGAGTGCTAAATAATAGTTTCGTTTTGTCTGACAATTGTTTGCAGGTGGAGGTGGTAGGATCTCAAAGTGGGATTCAATATGGTCCCTTCCCAGTTCCTATGCATGGACTTCCTGCCAGATTTTGGAAAGAATCTAAGGACTAATGACAGCGGTCCAAATGCCATCCCTTCCCCAAACTTACCTATCAATTTTTTTCTCCCCCATTTCAACCCATCCCCACATAAGTAATCTGGGGATAGAAGATTCCTCTTTTTTCCCTCTATATTATTGTCTTTTGTACCGACGAATTTTGAATTAAGATGGTATCTAGTGGAACAAAAAGGAATAGTCAATGGAACTAGTATCTTATTCTTCATTATCTCACTTTTTTCACCTATTGAAACGATAAACAAATGTTGTGGTCGTAGCCACGTGAATGTTGAAACTAAGGGACCTCATTTCCTTCCTCCACGTATTACACTCTTTATGGCATATCAATAGGCATAATATCTTAAATGTTGTTCACCAGCGCAAAAGATTCCTATTGGCATCACTGAGCATAAATTTGACTTAGCGTTACAGAATCAACTAAATACCAAATAATTCCCTCATACAGTTCAGTAATGATCTATCTTTACAGACAAGACAAGTTTGTAGTTTTAGTTCAAGCCATTTTCTATACAGTTCAAGACTAATCGCATGCCTAAATTGTGCAGTGGTTGACTGAAAATTGCTTAGTCACTATCATCTCAAATTATTTTCCCAATAGCATTCAACATTTCATGCTTATCCCTGTCGTACCCACGAACCCCAAGCGCCCCTTTGGCCTTCCCTTCCAACATAAGACGGCACAAAAGTATGCACGTGTATGAGTAAAGGAATGAAGAGCTGGCGTTTTCAGGAACATAAAAAAAAACTGGCTATTAATGCCAAGTACAAATACACACAATTGGATGGGCAGAGGGATGAATGATCATATAATGAATATTTTCGTAGCCAAAAAAAAAAAATCTAGGTTATACGCTACATTAAAGATCACATGCAGCATGGCTTTCAAACAACTTTTGCACAAGCATCAGTATTCCACGGGATTGAGAAATCAAAGGTTCGAAACATAACCAGAATGGGCTATATATTTTGATAAGCAGGAGCTGTGTATTTCTGGATTGGCTGCTAAGACCCTTTCTTATCTCTTGTTTGGAAAGCTTCCAATAAGTTACCATCTTTGTAAAAATGAAATAGAGGCACAGCCTGCATCAGACACCAGGTAATCACAACTCAAGTAAGCAGGAGTAGAAATTAAAGTAAGAGAAAAGGCAGAATAGGATAAGAGAGTATCTTTTTCTTATTTATAATTCTAACCAGCATTATTTTGTCTTAACCAGATAAAATGGTGGAGGGGGGGACGGGGAACAATCAACTAACAAGACAATTAAATTGTCAAAAAAAACATTTACCTTGATTCGAAGTCGTTCAGCCACTTCAGATTGTTCATCATATTCATCAATAACCTGCAGAAGTTAGCATATATCACAACCTCAAAGGATCATCTAAGAGTCCAACAGAGGAGGAGTTTAGATTTTGAAGTAGTGTTGCACACTACGGTATATTCTTACTACGTTATCAATGGATTCGAGAAACAGCCTTACAACTTACATTGTGCTTTAAGAAGATAACTGCAGCTTCCTTCTCTCCAGCACCTCTGCATAATTTTGCAAAACCCTGTTCTATATATTTACAACTACCACATGCAGTGCGGTAAAAATCAACCACTACTAAAGAATTGGTTTCCTTGGCCTTGTTTAGAATTGAGAGGAACTCCTCATCGGTCTTAAATTCTCTAACACATTCGACAGGACAAAGCTCTACATCTTCATCAGATAACTCATCTGGACTTCCATCAGCCAAGCCTCTGACATTGAAAGCTTGGAATATGCAGCTCTTGGTCTTTGAGTCGAACCTAACCTTCTGATAGTACATGGTGATTTCACTTTCAAATGACAAGCTCTACCGATACTCTTATATGAGTAGGTCAGTCCAGAAGGATGTCTGGAATTTATATACCCATTCTTGATTCTACACCAAACTTGAAAGGGCTTGACGAAGAATTATTCTCTGCCTATGCATGGCAGGATGGCCAGACCTCTGCAATGGTAGTCCCTATTTCTTTGGCTTATGTAGCTTTCACAAACAGATCTTCATAGTGAATAAACCAAGACGTTGTTTCCCAGATATTTCAGACTAGCACCTCTTAATGAGTTAAGATGGACTGTGGTGCTGTACCTGTCAAAGTGCCAACGGAAATCAAGAATGCTTATGACCAATATATCATAGAGGTTATGAGCCAGAGAGAAACACATGCCGTACTCTTAGATGGTTAATGGTTCTGAAATATTGTAAATGCTATATGCTACAAAATGAAGAGAAAACCAATACCTCCATTCTTTATCTCCAAAAACATTATGATGTTTTTAGCCTATAATTGCATAGCAAGGTCTACCAGTCATACATATATATCCTTGACTTCCTTCTTGAAAAATGGTAGGAGTTCTAAGTAGTATGTCATAAGATTTTTAGACTATGCACCAACATGCCGGTGGCTATCCATATAGTTTGCACATGAACTAAGACATGAAGTTGGATTAATTTCACAATCCCTATACTTCTGGATCTTTACGGTGTGAATGTGTAATAAATGTTGAAAAGGTGAGACAACATAGCACACTGAAGAAAAAATATATCTTCAAGTAATCATTGTACGTTATTCAACTAAACAACGTTTGTCTCATCTCTACATGTACATATCATCAGCAAAGTCACTTCCGGTTTTTAAAAGTAGGCTGCATTTCATAGAAGCAGACATCATAGAGGCTAATCCATAAATTGGGATAACAGAAAAACCCAAAGTAGGCGGCCATGAGTGGTGGTGGCGGTAGTCGGCGGTGGTGATGGTGGAGGTAGGCAGTGGCAGAGCCAGGAATTGAAGGAACGGGGGGCAATTTTTTTGGAGCAAAGGAATGATGAACGGGGGTTCGGGGGGTAGCGCCCCCGATTTTTTTTTATTTTTTTTTTAGTGTTCTTTTGTATTAGTGCTTCCCAAAGATGAAAGTTACCCTTCAAGTGCGACAATTCAATAACGAATATCAACCTCTTCAAGTGAGACGAAGGTAGTAAAGTACTTAGACAATTTACTCCAAGTAAAATTTGGGGATTATTGGACAAGGTTGATGTTGCATTCCAAAAAGTGGCTAGTAGAAGAAAAATTATTCACACAATAACGGTATAACAACCAAAAGTGTAGAGTATAATGGTGGCCCATGTAAAGTAAAGCACCATCTTAGTTAGACCCGAGTGAATGACTTTTTCAACCTACAAAATACTCTCTCCGACTCAAAATATTGTTCACTTTTTTTATGTTAGAGCGAAGGAACTTTAAACAATAATCTGAATTAAATTAAAATTATTGCTCAAAGTTCGAATTAACCAAAAAAATTAGGGGAACAACATTTGAGACAGAAGGAGTAAGCAAATTAAAATAAAAGTAAAAGAAAAAGGGAAGTATACTTGCAAAGTGGTCATCATGGTCGTTAAAAAAAAAAAAAAAAAAAAAAAAAAAACTCAAGGGGGGGGGGGGGGGGGGGGGCAATTGCCCCTGCTTGCCCCCATGTGGCTCCGCCATTGGAGGTAGGGATGATGGATGAGGTAGGTGGGGTGTAGGGGTAGCAAATTGGGTGTTTTGGGTTTACCCATTAAAGTTAAAATACCCGGGTATCCAATGGATTTTTAACTTTAATGGGTAAACCCCAAACACCCAATTTGCCACCCCTAGTGGGGTGGGGGTGGTGGAGAGGATATATGTGAGGTGGTAGTGATGGTGTTGGTTTGTAAGAATATCGGATATACCCGGATAATGTCCATTAAGCAGTGGATAAATTTGGGTATTCTCCATTTATACCCATTAAGAATTAAATTTGGGTATTCTCCACTTTTGTTGGCATAAGGATTCTTTTACCAAACAAGAGGAAACTATACTGAAACGCAATTGAGCATCATGAATCAAACTAGGGGCGAGGACACTCCGGAATTCTCTTCTGCAATTGATTAAACGAATTCACAGCTGAGCTAACAAGTAGAACGACTCTACAGTATTCGTAATCTAGGGCAATAATCACCATTCCTTTCTCAGGTCATTTCTGAGCAAAATTCTTCCATGAAAAACAATTGTAGTGATTGTTGGGCATCAAACTAGCACTCTAATAGCGGTAGCTGCACTCTAAATTAACAGAATTGTGTTATATAATAAGCTTCAGTTGAAGAATAATCTAGACTATGATGCAGATTAAAACAAGTACAGAGCGATTGAATACATACCGGGATGATCATTAGGCAGAAATCGCGCCCAAATGTGTAGAGGGGACCCTTTTTGGATGACATTTATTTATTATAAAACGATTGATTGGTCATAATCCTCTTTTCAAATTTCACAAGCAGCTGCTTCGTAGTTCGTTGGGTTTAATCCATTTTGATGCTGTCCAAATTTTCCTTTTAAATCCATTTTTTATGCTACAAGTAGTTTGTCCAGTTTTTCATTTGATCCCCTAGAAATTCCTTAAATGTCTAGGTAGCCCCAAATCTATCAATTTTAATGCTACAAATCGTGTCCAATTTTTCACTCTAAATTATTTTGATGCTACAAATGATATTGGAATAGGGATGGCAATTTGACCGAACCGATCCGTTCCGATCCGAAAATTTAGGGTTCAATTTGCAATTTTATGATCCGTTCGGATTTCGGGTCGGATTCGGTCAGTGCCTCCGATCCGACCCGATCCGAAATACATGTATACATGAAATTTTTCTAACTACCCCTCCTAGTTTTAACATTTACACTACACCCCTACCTATATATACTAATATTAGGGTTAGCAAATCAAAAAACACGCCGCTCACAAGTCGTTCTCTTTCTCTCCGCTTTCTCCCCCGTTCCATTGGCCAGCATCGTCGCCATCTCCGATCTCCGGTGCCGTCTTCGTCGCCATCTCCAGTGCCGCCGCCGTCGCCATCTCCAGTCCCGTCGTTCGAGTCCTCTCTATGCGCCGCCGTTCGAGTCCTCTGCCGTTGCCCAGGCCCATGACATCGTTCGACTCCACTTCAAACCTAGATCTCAATTTTCAACGATTCTACTATATTTCTAACAAATTGCTGCTGTACTGAGGTATGTAACGAAAATATTTCCAAATCGTTTTGAAATTTTGATGATTCAAGCCTCACTGTTAGCTTTTTCTATGACTTCTTTGTTCTTATTTTGGTGGGAGTAGCTTTGCAAAATCGTGTAAATTTCGGTGTTGCAGTTACAGGGAGGAAAAAAATTGAAGGTTTGGTTTTTTTTCAAACAGGATTGTTGTTGTGATTTTGGAAAAAAGTGAAAGCCTCGGATCGGGGCACGGATCGGATCGCGGATCAGAGATCTTCGGATCGGATCGGGTTCGGTCAAGGGTCCCCAAGGTTCGGATCGGATTCGGATCGGGACTGATCCGACTCGAACCCGATCCGTTGCCATCCCTGTATTGGAAAATGGTACTCCCTCCGTCCCAAGTAAGAGTCCTACTTTCTATTTTGGTACGTCCCAGAGTAAGAGTCTCATTCCTAAAATGGAAATGAATCTTTACTATTCATCTCATTCATTCTCTCTCATACTCCCTCCGTCCCGGACTAAGGTTCTTAGTTTGACTTTACACGGAGATTAATAAAAAGAAAATGTTGTGAGTATGAAAAAGTAAATAAGAGAAAGTAGGAGAGATAAAGTGGGTAAGGAGTTTTTGTTGTGAGAATGACAAGTGGGTCCCATGGTCCATTTTAGGTAATAAAGCAACTAAGAACCTTAGTCTGGGACAAACCAAAAAGCAAAAGAAAGTAAAAACCTTAATCTAGGATAGAGGGAGTACTTTACTTTTATACTCACAACACCAATCAACTTACTATTTCCCCCCCCCCCCCCCCGCTCATTCTCTCTCTTACTTACTTTTACACTCACAACACTTAATCACTTCCATAATTTCTTAATCTCCGTGCATTTGAGAGGTAGGACTCATACTCTGGGACGAGGTAGTATTGTGTTTGGATCAAGGTGGGCTACAAATGTTCATATCGTAAGCTATAATTATAATTTAAGCTTAATTATGACTTGACAAAAACTCATACATCAGTTTATTGGGTTAACAAAATCATGTAAAAGGAAAAAGTTGGATGTAGAGTTGGGTTTATTATCGCTCGTGGATGTTTTTTTTTTACATGAAATTATGAATTGTAAAGCTAAATTGCTTTTAAAAGCATTAGTCTAAACAAAAAACGTACTCCAACTTTTAATTAAAGTGATAATGGCATATGCATGTTGATTAGTATATATAAATACCTCAACAAGTCTTCTCTCTAAGATTAATGTAAAACCAACATCCTACCTTTCTGCATATCTTTCTTCCAACTGAAGAAATGAGAGAATTATTATCGTGTCATAGACCAAATTATTTTACTTTTTTCCTTCTCACCTAATATATCTACTCCCTCCGTCCCCAAATGATCTTCATACTTTTTCCAACGTTATTGCGAATGATTTTTGAGCAATAATTTTAGGTTGAGTTAATTGTACTAATGAAAATCTAAAACTTGTTATTGACACATCATCATCAATACTATCAATAACAAGTTTTAAATTTTTATTTGGATAATTTAATCAACCTAAAATCATTGCTCAAATTCGTGGTAACGTTGAAAAAAGTATGAAGATCATTTTGGGACGGAGGGAGTATTATTTATTATTTGTTATTTACTAATGATCTCTGTATATTTCCATTTAATAAAATGATATTTATAAGTGTTAATTATATCATGAGTCATGAAGATATTGAATAAAGTAAAATTTATAAGCTGCAATTAATTCTCAGGCAAGCAAAAATGAATTAAAGGGGTTTAGTCAGGATTTTCTTTTTGCGGAGTTGGTACGTGGCATTGTCGACATCGACAAATTCTACTTAACTAATACTCTAACCGATTCAAAATACATGTTGCTTTTGAGTTTTTCTCCGGTTTTAGAGAATGAAATCATTACTATAACTTAGAAAAGAAAATAATAATCAAATTTACTCTTATTAATCGTTGCTCTCTCTATCATTACCTCACACAACAATGTAACTAATTGAATGAAATAAGTTGTAACTAAAAAGTAAAAGTTAAATTATACTTCCTCTGTCCCTAAATGAGTGTCCATTTTCAAGAAATATTTGTCCCTAAATGAGTGTCTTTTTTTAACATAACTTTCTCCCTAAATGCTTTTTTCCGAAAAAAATTTCACCGGTTTCTTTATACGTGCAAAACTAAAGGTTTGGAAAGGAGATTACACGATTATATATGAATCTTTGTTACCAAATTGTTCAAAAAGTTGAGATTTTCAGTTTCCCTTAAAATAAAATTTGAACACTCATTTAGGGACAGAGGTAGTAGTACATTTAACTTAAAAATGATAAGTATTTTGATTCAAAAGCGACAACTGTTTTGAACAGATGAGTATCAAATACATTACCGACCAATTTATTTTAATTTTCTCCAACTCTTCAATTAATATCTATCTTTATTATCTTAAAGTGCAAAAGTTAGAAATTGCAGTCAAGTGCTTGGGCTGGGCTGTGAGCCAAAGGAGTCCATAACGTACACATTTGAAGTTTCGAGCTAGGAGCCTAGGAGGTTTAGTTTTCCTGTACTCCATCCGTCACTTTAATTTATAAATTTAAAACAAAAATATTAATTTATTTATATTTTGACTAAAATTTCAAAGAAAAATTAATTATCTTAAAAATAAAATTATTTTTTATTAATTCACCATAGTAATATACTCATTAATATTTTTTTTATTTTTATAAGTTAATTAAATATTCTACAAATTATTGATCAAAGTAAAATGAAATTAACAATTTTTTATTTTGACTTTGTAAATTAACTCTACAAAGGAGAGAGAGAGAGAGAGAGAAGTATTAACTAAAGCATGAAAAATATGTACTCCTTCTGTCCCTAAATGAGTGTTCATTTTCAAGAAATCATTGTCCCAAAATGAGTGTCTTTTTTTAAGCATAACTTTCTCCCTAAATGTTTTTTTTCGAAATTTTTTTTCACCGGTTTCTTTATACGTGCAAAACTAAATGTTTGGAAAGGAGATTACAAGATTATATATGAATCTTTGCTACCAAATTGTACACAAAGTTGAGATTTTTAATGTCCCTTAAAATGAAATTTGGACACTCATTTAAAGACAGAGGTAGTACTTATTCAGTGCCTCACGTTTCAGCAACCTTAGTCAATACAATAATTTAGTCAATACAATAATTAATGGACGTAAGAACTTTAGTGTCAGTATGATATTACTTTCACGCTCTCATAATAAAATTTGCATTTCTTTCGTTTCAAAAAAGCGTTCCTATTTTCTTTTTGAAAGTTAGTCTATTTTTTAACATAAAAATTTCATAATTATTAAAATTTTAAAATTTATAATACAATTTTAAAGTATTTGAAAAGTCAAACGAGAGTATCATTGATTTGATTGAAGACGATTTGAAAACATAGTAAATATTTTTTTAAAAAGATTGAGAAATCAGGTGTAACACTTCTAAACAAAAAATATAGTACATGTGAAAATCGAAAAAGAGTATCTGGTTTACAAAATAATATGTCATGATTTTGTTGTTATTTTAGAGTGGCGACTCCATAATCGATACAATTAATGAAATATCGTCATCTCATTTCGTATCCATCATTTTATAAATTTATTTGGTACCCCTAACATTATCTTAAAAAACGATTTAAAGAGGAAAGGGGCTACATACCTCATGGTTATGTGACACATGGGAGCATGCTAGCAGAGGGCTGGCCCTCATCTATAATTATCTACGGATCATTGTATTTAGAGTGTATGACAGTTCAATTTCATCTCTAATTTTAGTCGTTACTTTAAAATTTTACTGTATACAATTGTTGTGGTTATTGAAAATTCCGCCATTCTCTAGGGAGTGATTTGTCCGAAAATTAAATTTGCGTCATTGCTTTATCGGAGTTGTTGTGCATATAAATTTCACAGGCCCAAATTCATCATCTATCATCATTGACATTGTGACTCAAAATGCATACAAAATATATATGAATGTAAACTTGTGCCTTATTAATTACGACTAGCATACTAATTTTGTAACGTATTACTATCATATACTATGAGTAGATCTTACTTTATAGCATACACACCCCCAAAAGAACAAATATTAATATAGCCTATTTATTTGGGATGCTAGCTAAGAGAAGTGAGGCATATTGAAGCTACAACACATCAATGGCTTTGCAACTCGACTCCCAATCCGAATCTGAATCTTTGTCACCTATAGACCATCTCATATTCATATTTGATCAACTACGAAGGTGGTTTGGATTTCTAGATGCAACGAGAGATCAAGATTATTATCAAGTCGCTCAACACAGTACCGATCTTTCTCGCTTCGCCAAGCATGTGATATGTATGGAAGAAGTACCTGAATCTGTTATTACACTTTTTTAAAAAGATCTACTTTAGTGATTTCAACTGATATATTTTGTTGCACACTTGCACTATAGTGAGATCATGATAAAATCAGGTTAGTTCTTAAGTAATAGTGGCTTACTTGATTGTTTAACCTCATATGTCTTCATTTTTGGGAGATTTTTTTTTCTATGCACACTTTTCCTTTCTTTTCACTGAGGAGCAAAATCTTGATGTAAACATTGTTTTCTAGAGATATAATAAGACGGATTTTAAGATGCATTAATCGTGCTTGTGGTTGTATTTTAAGATGCATTAATCAGGTAAACGATAATTTCATTTCATTCATAATTAAAAATGAGATGACACACCACAAAGACTGAAGGCTCACCCCAAATTTCAATAGCAGTTCATTTCGTAACCTACAACAATAATATTTCCGATCAAAATTTTGAGACGGTCGGATTCTTTTCCAAATGATGCTTAGACACTGCCTCAATCCAGCATTTACGAAATCTCCTCTCCGATAAAATATTGCACTGCGCACTAGATATGCAAAATCCTGGTTGACAAGAAAACGCCTATCATGCATCTCAAAATTTACGAACAATCCTTGTGCTGTTAGAACGTTGGAATCCACTTCATTGTGAAATTAATCCCAATAAATCAAACATCAATAAAGCTCTGTTTGTTTGGAGGAAAACATATTTCGTAAAATATTTTCTCCATTTCTCGGTGTTTGTTAAGCATCGGAAAATGGTTTCTTACTTTTCTAAGTACAAATGACTTACGGATTTCTCATCCGTAAGCCATTTTCCAGAAAATGTTAACTTTCTCACTCACACACTCAACTCCCCATACAACCCACGCCATCCACTCCACCTGCACATCCAACCACCCCCTCCATCCATCCCACCCCAACCTCCAACCTTACCTTCCCTCCCCCCTCCCCCACCGCCCACCCACCCACCCCCCTTTATAAATATTTTTTTTCCACTCAAATTAAAATTATCTTTTAACACCTCTTTCACCCCCGCCCCACCCACCCGCCACCCCCCACAAAAAATTACTCTTATTAAAATTATTTGTTTAACAACCCCCTCACCCTCACTCCCCCACCCCACCCACCACCAACCCTCCTAAAAAAATATTTTCACTCATTAAAATTATTTTTAAACACCTCACCCACCCCCGCTCCTAGCACCCCATCGCCTCAACCCTCACCACACGACCCCCTATCCCCTACCACCCCACCCTCAATCCCCCCCCCCCCGCCCCTTACCCCCATCACCCCACCACACATTGAACCTACCCCCTCCACCACCCCCTGGCCCGCGTCATTTTTCTCGTATGAAAATAATTTTCGGAAAACATTTACCAAACAACAAAAATATGTTTATGTCATTTTCCGGAAATTATTTTCCTTTCTGAAAACATTTTCTGCGAAATCATTTTTCGGAAGTCGTTTTATGCAAAACAAACGGAGCCTAAATTACATTGGGAAAGAAACATAATTATCCATAATTCTACCCCTAATACTTTCACATGTAAATCATCCATGGTTACAATTAATTTGACTCATGCAAATCTCGCATACTAATAAGCAAATCTCACCATTGGATATCATAAAGAAAAATATATAACCAACATTCAACTGTCAATAGTGGTGTCGAAGTAAACTTAACATGAGCAATTCTAATTTGAAGTACATAACCTTAGAGAAGGAAGTTGACAATGGGGAATGTCTAAGAATTGCAATCCCTCCATTTTTTATATGTAATGTTTTAGATTTTCTTACACATATAAGCAAATTTTTTTATACATATGAAAATGACTAATGTATTTTCAATAATCAGTTATCATTGGGATGCCCTGAATAACGTAGTACACGAATTAACGCAAGATCTCGCTAATTGCTTAGTGAGTCGAGGGTTTAGGGGGAATTCTCCCCCTAAATCAGATCTAATTTCATGTTATTAGTGGACCAAGTATTTTCTAGGAATTTTCCGATTAAGGTTATATAAGTACTATATACACTCTACTATCTTTATTGCGTTTGTAATCGGTAATCTGATGATGCCACAAAATTTGGGGTCGCTGTATATGGATGGATATCTGGTTTTGAGTCTGGTTCACCTATGAATACATCACAGCAAATAACATCGTTAAGACCAGAGCTAGGCTTGATCCCAGCTTAGGCTCTCGGGCGTGTGAGTAAGATCTCCGAGTGAACTAAGAAAAAAGCGTGGAATGCCTTGAAAGAGAAATAGGGTTCTCTGTGTTTAGGTTTGGACGTGATACCTGATGAGAGAGAACAAGATGTTATATATCTTTCTTTTACCGTGCGGAGGCAATCTATTGTATGGATAAAGGCATGGTCCGTATGGCCACGTGGCAGCTCCTGGTTGGTCTGAAGACTGGATAGGACAATGTGTAACCACCGCATGTCGTGATTGGACGTTAACTGTACTTAGGAGAGCACGTGGTCAAGTGACCCCATCGGCCATTTATTGCGATAGCACGACTTGTCCGCTTTGCACGTTACCGAGCTCGCCGAGGTTGTGACCTCGTCGATGGGGAGCTCGTGGCTTACCAGGTTTCCTTTGAGGAGCCAGAGGGTTACCTCATCAGATGAGATCGGGGGATGTTCTTGGATGACTTCAGATCTCGGGGTGAGCTTGATTCTAGTCTCTTTGCAAATAGACCAGTTGGATCTGGTTCGAACCTTTGAGCCCTGTCCGTGAGATGCAAGCTCTTCATAATCAGTAATCCGTAATCCGTAATCCGTTTCCATAATCTTTATTTGCCCATAAACATAACATTGTTAATGAAATACGTATACCTGTGTTTTTTATTTTGCATTTTTTTTCTCTAGTTTAACAACTATCACCAATGAGCTTATAGCTCAATGGTATCCGGTGGAAGGATAGAGTCCTCTCTTTGCAAGAGGTCTCAGGTTCAACTCCCGTAGGAAGCATGTGGAGAACCTTTATCCTTCCTTCTTATCCTTCAAGCCCCATAGAGTAGGGATGGCCAAACCGAACCGGACCGGAAAAGCCCGGAACCGGAGCAAACCGGGGAGGAAACCGGAACCGAACGAACCGGAATCGCAAGGCATCCGGGCCGGTTCAGGGTCACATATATGCCGAACCGGACCGAACCGGATCGAAAATCCCTTGTTTTTCAATAATTTTAAAGGGGGGACCAGAACCGGATTGTGCCAAACCGGAACCGGGGTAAGCACGGGCCGGTTAAGGGTCACCCTTTTGCCGAACCGGAACCGGTTTTGGCCATCCCTACCATAGAGGGTACCCCTTATGTAGGGGAGTTTGTGCCAACAGGCGATCGTTCAGATGGCGCGGGGACGTCTATGGCAAGGAGGCTACCAGATGGCGCAGGACGTCTATGACTAGCAGACTACCAGATGGCGCGGGGACGTCTATGAGAGATTACTAGAGATCCTTCAAGCCCCATAGAGGGTACCCCTTATGTAGGGGAGTTTGTGCCAACAGGTGATCGTTCAGATGGCGCGGGGACGTCTATGGCAAGGAGGCTACCAGATGGCGCAGGATGTCTATGACTAGCAAACTACCAGATGGCGCGGGGACGTCTATGAGAGATTACTAGAGAGGCAAGTATCACTGTCATAGATTCCAATATAGGAATTTGTAATAGATAGGGCGATAGATCTGTAATAGACTTCATAGGAGCCTGTAACACGATGACAATTGTCTTAAATGATATGATACAAACTTTCAAAAACAACTACTCCCTCCGTTTCGCAAAACATGTCATTTTAGGTGTTCAATTTTGTTCCAAAATATTTGACACTTTTTAATTATCTATGAACTTTTACCATTACTTACTAATTATACCCTTATTTAATAATTGACACACCCTTTGTAAATGCATTTAATTACCTAGATAAATGAATTGTTATAGGGGTGTTTGAGTCTTTCTTACATGTAATAATTGCTTTTAATCTAATCTAAGTGAAGAAGGTTAAAACGTCAAGTACTACGAAATAGATGGAGTATCAATTTTTTTATTTATTTTTTTCAGTAATACCTACAAAATTGACATTAAAATTGAGGGAGTAGGTCTCAAACTCCAGCAAGTACGTGGCATCTTAAAAGAGAGAGCGTGAGAAGAAAGGTGTAGGTATCGTCATCCCTAATCTGCTGTTACCAGAAATGGTTGGAGTGCGTGTCCGTCCTTCTTAATTTACCAATCGCTGACCCGCTGCCAATGTCAGTTAATTTAACGTCGACCCATACTTACTTTCCCCCACCTACCTTATAAAATTATCCTTCCCCGATTTCACGATCCAGTACTGTACTATAATCTCCCACCGTCTACAATCGCCGTCAGTTATGGCTACCGAGCTCAAATCCACCGCTCTATTGGACCAAATGAAGGTTCATCTTACCACCGACGCCGGCAAGGAACTTCTCAAGAAGATTGGCCTCGTTTATCAAATCAATATCGCTCCTAAGGTAGTATATCTCTTAATTTCTCCGCTCAGTTAGACTAGATCAATTTGTTTGGACAAAGCTCTGTTAAAATTGAAGTTGATGTGATTTATATTGATGTTTCGATTTGACAGAAAATTGGATTTAATGAGGAGATTTATGTTGTTGATCTCAAGAAAGGAGAGGTTACCAAAGGTTAGGGTTTCTCAATTGTCGAATTTTATCTTATTTGTCATCAGTTTGATCTTTCGATAACTATGCATACCAGTTTTACTTTCTTGTTCAATGTTTGATTAGTGCTACTCCCTCCGTCCCATTACAATGGGCACAAAATGACTCTTGCACAAGAATTAAGAAAAGTATAAATGTTGTGAGTATGAAAAGCGAGTGGGAGAGAGAAAGTGTAAATGTTGTGAGTGTAAAATTAAAGTATGAGAGAGAATGAGTGAGATAAATAGTAAAGATTCTTTCCATTTTTAGTAATATGCCCATTGTAATGGGACGCCCAAAATGGAAGTTTGTGCCCATTGTAATGGGACGGAGGGAGTATATGTTAAAAGTGGAAGCTTTTGTTAGAAATTGATGAGGATTGAAGAGAGAGTTTGACAGGTTGGGGCTTAGGGCTTATAGTTTGTTAGTTATAGCAAACTGTCAGGACCTTTCTTGTATGATTGTGGTTTTGCTTCGTAGTTACAATCACAACAGCTGTGCCGAATCGAGTTTTCTGTGCTCGATACTACCTTTCAACAATTTCCAAAACTAAGTTCTCCCATTTGGTACGCGATGATGACAGATCTTTTCCATGTTGTTTTAGTACTATTTCATTCCTTGATAGTGCAAATTTCATGGAATGGAATTACTGTAGTTTCTTACCTAAAGATCATTAAGAGTCTTGCTTACGAGTGCCAAAGTAGATCAAGCTGTCCCCTATAGGTGCATGAACTAAGCTTGTGTACCACAACCATAAAGTGCCGGTATTAACGAGATCTGAAGAGAATCGACATGAATCCGACAGAGTCTTGGCATACAAGCACCAGAACACCAGAAGTTATGTTGGGTGAGATACACTTAAAGCAAGTTTGTCACATAATAATAACCCCATTACGTGTTTTCTTTAGTTCAAATTTCAGTACATGATAGTGTAAATAGTATGGAAAGGAATAATCACGATTAATGTGTACCAAAAATAATATAATAATAATAAAAAACTTGGTGATTCAATCTTTCTATTTAGAGAACACTTGAAAGTTGGTGCGTCAGACATAGGGTGCTTGATATTTATTATGAATCTGTTCATGAGAGAGCTCTCCACTTGCAGTAGGCTCCAACAGCAACGGAGTCAAGTGGAGGCAAGCGGGTCCATTGACCCCCGTGGATTAAGAATTTTACCCAAGACCAATCTAAGTTTATTTGAAAAACTTACACAAGCAATATTGACCTCTTGTATTTCCATTAACTTCCCATGAGATCCCTTTAAGTTTATTAGAAAAACATGCACATGCAATTTGACACCCCTAAATTTTAGTAGAATACTAATGACCCCTCTTAATTTTTTAAGGCAAATAAAAGAGAAGTAGTATTAATATTTTGTCAAATGAGAAAAAGTTGAAACAATCAAAAGCAATGGGTTAAATTGTAAACTTGAAAATTAAATTTAGTAAAATTTTATTTTTTATATTCACCCTCATCAACGGAATGTGAACACTATAAATAGGCTCCTAATAACGGGCCCTGTTTTAATTATCGGCAATTTGCCAAGACCAAACATTAAGCTTAGAGAATTTGTTTGAAGTTTGAATTATAGTTGTAGAAATGAAAGGATTTTGAACTTTGAATAGCTTATATGGAATTTCTTTATCACGTTTTTTCGAATATCGAAGTGCGTATAGGGAATTATCAATACTTTATCGCAGCAGAGGAACATATCTTTGTATTATGTTTCAACAACAACAACAACAAACCCTTGCTCCCAAAATGATTTGAAGTTGGCTAACATGAATCCTCTTATGTAATCGTGAATGAAAAGATGTGAGAAAAAAAGTAAGTCAAAATAAGAAGTAGGTTGAAGTAAATTTTAAGAATAAGAATATAATAAAGAATATATATTATATATAATATATATATATATATATATATATATATATATATATATATATATAGGGTCGCGCTCCTGTGAGAACCATTTTATATGAGAACCGTGAGAACCAATCATAACCATTAGATTAGAAAAAAAATCAAGGGTCCAGATGTTAGATACATTGGATACACTTGGATATATTAGTTAATTTTCGAAAAAAACAATTGGATACATTAGTTTTTAACATAGTGTATCCAAGTGCAACACTTAGATACAATACTTATTAACCTATTGTATTCAAGTGTAATATCGATTTTTTTGTAATGTATCTAAGTGTATCAATTGTATCTAACATATGGACCCTTGATTTTTTTCTAATCTAATGGTTATGATTGGTTCTCACGATATTTAGGTTCTCATTTGAGCACCTACCTATATATATACATATATATATATATATATATATATATATATAGGTAGGTGCTCAAATGAGAACCTAATATCGTGAGAACCGTGAGAACTTAATGTATCCAATGATGTATCCAAGTGCACATTGGATACATTAGATTTTACCTAATGTATCCAAGTAATGTATCCAATGATGTATCCAATTCAAGTAATGTATCCAATGATGTATCCAAGTGAACCATTGGATACGTTAGTTTTTTTACCTAATGTATCCAAGTTCTCACGGTTCTCACGATATTTAGGTTCTCACAGGAGCACGACCCTATATATATATATATATATAGGGGGGGGGGGAATGAATAAAAATGCAAAGGAAAGAAGAGAAACAAATATGAGCAAAGATAAAAGAAATAATAGAAATTTAAAAGTATAAAAGGGAAAGTTAAGAAGAAATGTAAAAGCAAAATAAATGAAGATATGGGATTTTTTTTTAAAAAGCAAGAAGGACGAGGAGGAGGCAAGTCAAACCCACTCACTCACATGAATTTTTACCCTCCACTCCGGCCTCCTCAACGCCATATGTAACATACCATAAAAAAAATAACATTTTAAATGCATTAGTGTTCAATTGAGAGTTCGTCGTAATTACATCTGCATGGAAAAAAAGTTTGTAGTGGTTGAACAATGGGTTATGTTAGAAGAAGTTGAGTTGGTCTTTTAATGAAATGGGACATATGTATATTTTTATTGCTAAACATTTGGGTTATATGTAGTGTATTGTGCTCTCTGACTGGTCATGTTAAAAGCATGTATTAGAACCCAATTTGTACCAGCAATGAGCTTTCTTGAGTTGTTGTTCTGAAGTACCTTCCCTGAAAAAGACATCGGAATATGCTAACAGTGTCCCTCCCCATGTTACACTACCGATTAAGGAGGATGGTACAACCTGCTAATCTACCTAATCATCCATTATTGCCTTAAAAAAATTCCATGCATCTATCTCATACTTTTCTTAGAAAGGTTTTGAATCGTTTTACTCGAAATATCAGAGTGAAAATGTTGTTTGAATATTGTTTTTGTTGGGAAATATAGGTCCTTACGAGGGTGGGAAGCCTGATGCTATCTTTTCTTTCACGGATACGGACTTCCTGAAGATCGCGACTGGCAAGATGAATCCCCGTTAGCTTTCATGAGGTACTGATTTTCAAAATGTTTGTTTTTTGTTGTTTATTTAATTCCATTGTACTACTTCCGTCCAAAAATGAATGTCAGATTGATAAAGTGAAAATTCGAAAAAGAATTTTGGCATTCATTTTGGGATGGAGGAAGTAGTATGTGGTTGTTACAATGGCCAATATGTTCCTGGGTGCAGGGGTGCAATGAAGGTCAAGGGCAGCTTGAGTGCGGCCCAGAAATTCACACCTGACATCTTCCCAAAGCCTTCAAAAATGTGAGCATACATGTTACAGTGCTCTAGAAATAATTTTACGCAATATTGTTTTCATGGACGGAAGCTGTTAGCATGTGGCTTCTCATCTGTATTCCGACATTAGAGATAATCTAAAAAAGTTGATGATGATCTGCTCCGTTACGATGCTTTATGAATGGTCTATACACTACTCTTTACGTGTTGCTACGAATTGTGATTAATTTTTTTCTAATTGACAAAACCCGATGGCGATAACCTAAGGATTAAGGTAGGCGGGTTTCGTTAATTTGGTATGATCTTATTTTATCATTAGTGGATCTTTCATTAGGTTTTTCATATCTAATTAAACTCTTGTTTTGTCATTACCCCTTGGTCTTTGGACACCATAATGGCTTCTAGATGAATGCACATATACGTCCTTCACAAATACTCCCTCTGTCGATAGTCTCATTTTGACTTTTTATAGTCAACACTAGTGAACTTTGACCACACGTTAATGTCAATCTAATCTCCTCAATAAAACTTTAGAAATTATTATCGATAAATCGTTTAATGCTTTATCAATAACAAAATTTAAAATTTTATTGGGATTATTAGATTGACCTTAATGCGTGGTCAAAGTTCAATAGTGTTTGACCCTAAAAAGTCAAAATGAGACTATCTTTCTGGACAGCGGGAGTAATTGCCAAAAGGATGCCAACTTTCTTCTTGGCTCCGAAGTCTATGGATCTTTCAAGTTTCAGAGAAAAATTGCTTTAAACCTCACTTTTCTTTGGCTCTTGCAAATGTGGATTTACTTTGTCAAGTCAAGCAAAAGGAATAGGAGTTTATTGCCAAATTGCTTTGAGTACAATTTGGGGATAGTCAATGTCCCATGCGTAGTTTAGAAACATGAAATGTCACATGCGTACTTTTGATTTGGTTTCAATTTGACCCCATTTTTTAAACTGGCGTTATAAACTTAACATGTCAGTCCATGAGAGTTAAAAATTTAACGAACCAATTAATTTGAAGTTGATTTTTCTTTTAGGAGGTTTATTGAAAATTTTATAAGTAAAAGGGTGGTTGATTGAAACAACAAAAAATTGATACTCTAGGCTTAAACTGGGAACATACATTTGCTGGTTCATAACTTTTAGGACCAATTTAAGCATTTTTAAGGCATTATAATACGAAACCAGGGATTATGATTTTTAAATAATGATACTCCCTCCGTCCCAGAAAAATAGTCCACATTTTTTCGTTGTTACTACGAGGGAACTTTGAGAAGTTATAAATGCTACTTATAATTATGTTAATGTGAATCTAAAAATTGATATTAATAATATTTATAATGGTGTATCAAGAACAATTTCAAAAATTTCATTAGAGTAATTAAAACAGCCTTAATTATTACTCAAAGTTCTTTCGTAAAACCCATAAAAATAAGGGGACTATCATTCTGGGACATAGGGAGTATTATTTAATCTACATTGCTGGGTTCATATGGTATGGACCATCTCACCATCGCCACCCCACCTTGCCACCACCATCTCAGCATCACCGCCCAACCTTACCATCACCAACAATTACCTTCAATTGCCACCAACAACTACAACCACCATTCCACCAGCACCACAATGGACAACATCAAATGCTCAAGTCTAGACTTTAAAGAGAAATCGATCAACTATTAGGAATAACGATTAGACGATCAAAATCTGGGCTAATCTAGCCAACATCAAAATCCTAGAAATAAAAAAATAAAAAAACAAAAAAAAAACAGAAGTCAAAATCCCAGATCTGCAAATATTGAAAAGGGCGGAGCAGAGACTTTTTGAGAAGGAGCGAGATAGATAGAGAGAGAGAACGACGACCACCGCTGGTGTTGACAGATTGGCGGCCATAGATTTGCGAAGATGAAGAGGGCACGGCGACGGACTAGCAGTGACATCTTTGGGACAGGATGGGAGGCATCGGATGCGGCGGCGGCGTTGGAAGAGATTATGGAGAGAGGGACCGGAAACCCTCCTCCTTCCTGGGTTTGAAAATTAGTTTTTTTTCAAATTAGGAAATGACATTGGAGAAGGGAGAAGGGGGGAGGGGAAGGATGATTTGGTAATATTGATGTTATTGCAAGTTTCAATTTGGGTGCCAAAGATCGTCGGCCGGAAGCTTCAATTTGGGTACCGAACTAGGAGAGAGAGAAAGAAAGGAGATAAAGGGGGTTGATTTTTAAAATTGAGGAATAATGATTTTTGTTCAAACTTTCCCTCATTTTTTAAAAACTGTCAATTAACTCCCATAAAAATATGATGGTCAAATTTGAACAATTTGATTGTTGCACTGTTAAATTTTTAACTCTCATGGACTGACATGTTAAGTTTATAACGCCAGTTAAAAAATGGGGTCAAATTGAAACCAAATCAAAAGTACGCATGTGACATTTCATGTTTCTAAACTACGCATGAGACATTGACTATCCCCAAATTGTACGCAAGGTAATTTGGCAATAAACTCAAAGGAATAGATAGTTTGTTGTTCAGTTTTTGGGGATAACTCTTATCAACTTCCGTCCCTTGACAAATTGACTTAATTTGTTATTTTGGTTATTCAACTAAAAATAAATGAAAAGTTCATATTATTTCTTTATTTTATTCATATGATCCACTTGTCATACTCACAATAACTTTTCACTTGCTATTTCTACCTTATTTTCTCTTTCCTTCACACTATAATACTTACTTTTAAAAAACTCTTTCTTAATTTTCTTTCCCAGAATGAAATAGATCGTTGTTATGGGACGGAGGGAGCACAGATGGTGATGTTCAAAAGGGTTATCCGGCCCGGCCCGCCTAGCTCATGTCCGCGGGCTTGACCGGTCCGGCCCTTCCCACGGATGGATAAAAGCCCGGCCCGGTCCGTCGTTTTCAGTTGGGTCCGGCCCGTCCCGTCCGTTTGGTCCGGACCAAAAGGTTCACGGGCCAAACGGATTTTGTCAACTTTTTTTAAAAAAAAAAAAAAAACATATTTGATACCTTAAACTTTTTCCTTAATAATGATACTAATAAAAATTTAAAAATTGTTATTGTATCACGTTTAATACTAAACTAAATAACTATTTTTAGATTTTCATTCAGCTAATTATTTTTCTTTAAATTGTTGATTAACGTATAAATTATTTGACCAAAAATCCTAATTCGAGCGGGACGGAGGAAGTACTCACATAGCCAGCCAAGCCTGCCTAAGTGCCTGCCAACCAATGCTGCCACAACAGATACAGAGATTGAGACACTGCACTTAGTGTCTAAGTCAATGACCGGAAGAAAAAAAAAAAAGAGGGGCCAAACGGACACGGGCCAAACGAACCCAAAGTTCCGCGAGCTTTGGCCCGGTCCGTGCATCATTTCCACCATCCGGCCCAGACCGAGAATAGGGCGGGCTTGGACACGGGCTTGTCCACGGGCTTACGGACCCAAGCCATACGGACTCGAGCTGACGGGCTCAAACGGGTTCCATGGACTTAGGCCCAAAGTGAACATCACCAAGCACAGAGTGTAAATATCTAGTTTATATATGGCCTCCGTCCCATGAGACGCAAAAATGGGCATGCGCGGGACTTAATGTTGAAGTATATTCATATTAAAAAACATCGGTAGATGAGTAGGTGTTGTGAGGATGAAAAGTAAATTACGAGAGAAAGTGTGGTGGAGAATAATACTCCTTCCGTCCCAGAGTAAGTAAGAGTCTTGCTTTCTATTTTGGTACGTCCCAGAGTAAAACTCATTCCTAAAATGGCAAGGAATCTTTATTATTCACCCACTCATTCTCTCTCATACTTTACTTTTATACTCACAACACCGATCAACTTACAATTTACTTTTACACTCACAACACTTAAATCACTTCCATCATTTCTTAATCTCCGTGCATATGAGAGGTATGACTCTTACTCTGGGACGGAGGTAGTAAGTGAATAACTGTTGCGAGTATGATAAGTGGGTCTTATTATATAAAAAAAATAAAATCGTCACATGTATCTATTTAATTCCTTACAAAAAAAAAAAAAATACCCCCTATGTTTGAAAATAGATGTTTAAATTTATATTTTAAGAGAATTTTGAAAATGTGTGCTTTATGTATTCTCTCCATCTCAAAATAGAATTGTTGGGAGTGCACGGCCACAGAGATTAAGGAAAGTGTTGGTGGAGTTGGTGTTTTGTATGAAAAGTGATGTAGGAAAGAGAAAGTGATGTTTGAAATAATTAGTAGAAAGTTGTTATGAGTATGAAAGTGAGCCTCATTAGATAAAACATTTTCATTTTGCAGTTATCCTATTTTGAGTGAGACCATCAAAATGTCAAAATATTCTAATTTGAGTAGGGGGAGGGAGTACATTTTAATGGCAAAGAGCATAAATATTCTTGTTATTACTTTCTTAAGATTCAGCTTTACGATAATAAAATGAATAGCAACAAAAATGTTAAAAAAACATTTTTGGACAATTTTTTTTACAAAGAAGAATATGAATTTAGACATTATTTATTATTTAACGACGAAATGAGTACCTTTTTAATTGTTTTGAAAATTTGGCCTCATTTCTAAAAGATAATACTCTTTTTGCAATTTTAATTAAGAAAATATAAACAAGTACGTCTTCACTCTCTCTCAAAATATAGTCTCATTTCCTTTTTTTGTTTGTTACAAAAAGTTACTCCATTAGTCCTATTTATCTTGTCTACATTTGATTGTTTTGGTTATCACAAGTAAACTTTGACTATATATTAATGTCAATTTAATCATCCTAATGAAATTCTAAAAGTTGTAATTGATAAATTATTTAGTTATTTATCATTCATACTTTCTAAATTTTTGTAGACCGATTAGAATAACTTTAATGTTTGGTCAAAGTTCAGTTGTTGTATTGACTGAAAAATTCAAATGTGGACAATATATATGAGACAGAGTGAGTAGTTATATGTTCAATATTAAGTCTTCAAATTCATTAAAATTTTCCTAGATGTAATCTCATTTCTTTTATTTGTTTGTCTCAAAAAGTTATATTTCAAAACTAAGACTTCAAATGAATTTTAAAATTTATAAAAACATTTTAAAATATTTGAAAAATCAAATGAGACTATTAATTTGAGAAATAAAATAAATAACTTAAAATATTTGAAAAGTGAAAATAAAACAATACTTCCTCCGTCCCAGAGTATGTCCACCCTCTCATTTTCATGGAGATTAAGAAATGGTGAAAGTGATGTAAGTGTTGTGAGTACAAAAGTAAAGTAAGAGAGAGAATGAGTGGAAAAAATAGTAAGTTGATTGATGTTGTTAGTATAAAAGTAAAGCAGAAAATAGAATGAGTGGGAGGAATAAGAAAGAATTTTTGTCATTTTAAGAAGTAAACATATACTTTGGGACGGATTAAAAAGGAAAAGTGGAATATACTCCTAGGACTGATGGGAGAGTATTAGTTTGAGTCAGAAAGAGTATACTCCTCTGTCCCATAACTATGTGGACAAATAGATTGTGCACGAGAATTAAGGGATGAATAGTAGTAGGTAGTTGTTGTGAGTGTGAAAAGTGGAGTAGGAGAGAGAAATTGGGGTGGAGAATAGTAGGTTGATTGGTGTTATGAGTATAAAAGTAAAGTATGAGAGATGATGAGTGGGAGGAATAATAAAAATTCTTTACCATTTTAGGAAAGTGTAACTTATAAACAGGACGCCTAAAATGGAAATATGTTCACATAGTTATTATGGGACGGAGGGAGTATATAGAGCGTACAAAATTTTGTCTTCGTCAAAGTCAACTTTTTGTGGTAGACTGTGTTTGGAAAAGGAAGTTTGGGTCGTTTACCCCTACACGACAGCAATCAAGCAGTAATTAACTTTAATTTAGAAAATGGGAGGGAGGGTGCATGTCTTCAACTTTTCTTCAACTTTAAAAAACGTACTAAAAAGGGAGTGAGTTGAAATGTACGTACTATATTGGGATGGAACCTCAGACTTTATCATTCAACTTAAAAAAACGTACTAAAAGGGTTGAGTTGAAATGTAAACGTACTATTTGGGATGGAACCTCAGACTTTATCATTCAACTTTAAAAAACGTACTAAAAGGGTTGAGTTGAAATGTAAACGTACTATTTGGGATGGAACCTCAGACTTTATCATTCAACTTTATAAAACGTACTAAAAGGCTTGAGTTGAAATGTAAACGTACTATGAGGTTGAGATGAACGAAATCAGACGTTCATTTTCTGCAATTTCTCCTGTGTGGAGCTGTGTTTTTAGGCAGGCCACCACCTTATAATTACAAACCAAACTGTGAACTGTGTACCTTAACCATATCAATTCTTTCTGAGGTACCACAAACTTGGTGGTTGATGATGAAGATTCTTCGTTTCACTTATGCTTCTTATCTCTTTTCGGCTGCCTTGTCCCTCTTCACCTCCCTCCGTCTCTCCTACGTTGTTGTTCCAGGTATGATTAGTGTTTAATTATTCGTTATATTTGGGTCTGACAGATCAACCCCCCATAGTTGCTTTATATATACCTGTAAACTACAGAGGGAGAAGAACAAAACTTACTTGTTCAATCGTAATACGGAAAGCGTAGAATCGAGACCTTGAATTTGATCACCGAACTTGGTACAATGCTTTGCAGCGTAGGTCGGGAATGAAATCACAAGAAACGGAAATCACCCGCTTGATTCACAACACTAGTTTGCTTTGGTAGACTGTCGTACGATAGATAGATATCAGCGAGAGAGGGAGAGGGGCGGATTTATGCATTGCGTATCGTCGCAATGTCTGTTGAAGGAACGACACTTAATCCCAAAGGAAGCCGTCCGTTAGCTTCACGTCAGTTAACTTCCCTCTTATTAATTTATTTTAATAACTTGATGGGCTTGGACTTGTCTTAGGTTTGGGCCATCTTGGGCGGACCTAATCCAATGCCAACATCTCCACTCGCACATGATGGCCTCATCATCCATGGTCTATCA
>JAOWBW010001153.1:0-253165 GCA_026119855.1 Campanula takesimana | reverse complement strand
AGGAGAACTCGAGGGGACCACCCATTCAATCCCAATTGTGAATGGGGGCCCCAATGTTATGAATAAACTTGACAATTCTTGTTATGTAGTGACTTATGATGAAGTAATGAGGGAAGTACTAGAGAATAGGAAAAAGAAGCAAGATGGGAATGTCAACATGCTAACTCGATCCGTCGAGTCATAGCAAGCAACCCTTCCACTTCCTTCCGCACCGAGCTCCTCTTCTCAAAGGCCGCAAGCTCACACACTCCCGAAGATCCTCTACTTGTCAACTCAAGAAAACTCAAGCCAACATCTCTATTTGGGACCTCATTGCATCCTCAAAGAAACACCGAGATCTTATTATCCGCATCTCGATGATACATCAGTCTCTCTCTCCCGATACTACTCTCCCGAGGACCTCACGGCAATGATTGGTCACATTCATTTTAGCAACGTCATCACCTTTGCCGATATGGACCTTCCACCGTTTGGTTCCGACCACAATGAAGCTATTTACCTCAAGGTACGAGCAAGGGGGAGGCCCGTCTCAAGAGTCTTAGTGGACGGTGGTTTCCGCACTCAATCTCATGCCTGGTAGGATCATGGGCATACTGGGGCTTAAGGATTCTGTTTGAAGCCTTCTACTCAAGTAATCCGAGGTTATGACAGCACCGCCCGTACAGTCATGGTATGATCGAAATAGACATTGAGTTTGGGAGCATGATCATGTCCGTTCCATTCCAAGTGCTTGATATCCCGGCCTCGTTCAACTTACTTTTGGGTCGACCATGGATTCACAGTGCTAATGCCGTACCGTCAACTCTCCACCAATGTGTCAAGATCCGAAATGGTGATGAAATAGTGACCGTAATGGCTGAAAACATCACTATCCACAGAAAAAGGTGAGCCCGTCCACCAAGTTCAGCATGGTCTACCAGACTCCACTCTCTCCGGCGTCTCAATCAACGCCATTGACAAAGAAGGGGAAACGGATCATGGACCCCCAGCAATCACAAAGTCCTCCGCATGATGAGGAATATGGACTACTTCCCTGGTTTAGGCTTAGGGAAATATCAAAAAGGAATCCTACATCCCGTCCAAGTCCCATTTGTCAAGAACACCTTCGGTTTGGGGTATGAGCCTTCAAAGAAGACTTGAAACAAGAGCAAGCAATCAAGAACGAAAAGGCCCGAGCTCGTAAAGAAGGCCGTCGTTATGAAGTCCCTAATCTAAGGCCTTACCGCAAGACGTTGAATGGTTATTTTGTCCGCCAAGGGGAAGACGTTCCATACATGATCTTTCCCGAGCCGTGGTTAACAATAAAGGTGTCAAAAAGCCCGGCCTCGAAATCTTCTCGATTGTGAGATCTAGAAATCCGAAAGGGAACCAACTCCCATGTCGCCCCGTGAATGGTGGGGAAGGAAGATAACCATAGAGTCCGAGACAGAAATCACCGTGGGGGAAGAACTGACAGATTTAGCCTCCATGTTTGAAGAGCTTGCCATGATGAATGAATGCCAAGTTAACGCCATCCATGACACCGTCATCATGAACGAGACTATCAGTGAGATCCCGCCAAGCTCCGAGCCGATCAACAATTGGTATTCAACAAAAGGGCCCGTGGTATCCGAGGAATTCTTAGTATGGTTGCATACCCCGCACAGCAACAAAGGAAGAGCATCTCACACTTACTTTCGAGTCCGAGAGTGTCTCTAATACCCTCACCCAAGAGGATTTGGAGGCCATAGCCGAGCGTGTGTTTCCTTTCTTTGCTAATGAAAAATTTGATATTTCTGAGTACCCTGAGATTGCAAACATCATAAATGATGAATTAACTAATAATGAACTTAACAAACAAGTTAATAACGATTCAAATTATGATGAAATAGACCACGAAAACACAACATACTTAAATGAACTTGCTCAACAAGTCCGTAGTCGTGGCGAGAATGGTCCAAAGGCTGACGAAGAATTGCATGTTGATAATCTGGGTACCGAAGAAGAGCCAAAAGAAACCAGATTGGAAGCTTCTTCAAGGGAGACGACAGAGACAGATTGACTGCATTACTACGGGAGTTCGTGGATGTGTTCGCATGGTCATACAAAGACATGCCGGGTTTAGACAGAAAGGTAGCGGAGCACAGGATTCCGATCAGAGAAGATGCCAGGCCAGTAAAACAGAAGCTCAGAAAGATCAAGCCAGAATGGTCTCTGCAGGTCAAAGAAGAGATTGAGAAGCTCCTCAGTGTGGGTTTCATCAAGGTTATCGAGTATCCGACATGGTTAGCCAACATTGTGACAGTCAGGAAGGCGAACGGCAAGGTTTGAGTTTGTGTAGACTTCCGGGATTTAAACAAAGCTTCCCCAAAGGATGATTTTCCACTCCCTAATATCGACATGCTAGTCGACTCCACTGCTGCCTACGAGGTTCGCTCATTCGTGGATGGGTTCGCTGGGTACAATCAGATTCTCATGGCCGAGGAAGATCAACATAAGACAGCCTTCACAACACCGTGGGGTACCTTTTGCTACACAGTCATGCCATTTGGGTTAAGAAATGCTGGGGCTTCCTACCAAAGAGCCGTGACGGACTTGTTCCACGATATGATTCACAAAGAAATCGAGGTCTATGTGGACGACATGATCATTCACTCCAAAGGAACCGATGGTCAACACCTAATCGATCTCCGAAGTTCTTCGAAAGGCTTCGTCAACACAAGATGAGGCTCAACCCCGCAAAATGCACATTCGGGGTTATCCGAGGCAAAGTTCTTGGTTATATGGTCACTGAAAGGGGAATCGAAGTAGACCCCTCCAAATCAAGGCAATCATTGACATGCCTCCTCCAAAGACGCAGAAAGAGATTAAAGGTTTCATGGGCAGACTACAATACATCAGTCGGTTTGTGCACCAACTCACTTCCATGTGCGAGCCAATCTTCAAGCTACTCAAGAAGAATGTGGCTCTAGAATGGACCGACGCGTGCCAAGAAGCCTTCGATCAAGTGAAGCATTACTTAACGTGCCCTCCTGTTCTAGTTCCGCCGCACAAGGAGAAACCTCTGTTACTTTATCTCACTGTCAATAATGAAGCCCTAGGGGCTATGTTAGCACAAGAGCAACGAGAGTCCACAAAGGAGAACGCCATTTATTTTGTCAGTCGCCGATTCCAAGGAGGCGAAAAGAACTACTCTGTCTTAGAGAAGTCATGTGCAGCATTGGTTTGGGTCACTCAAAGCTCAAACACTATATGGAAGCTTTTCCGATCAAGCTAGTAGCAAAGGTGGACCTGCTCCGCTACATCTTCGAGAAGCTTTTCATGTCAACGAGAATAGCCAAATGGTACTTCATGCTCGCCGGCTATGATATCACTTACGTCACACTAAATCCGTCAGGGGGAAAGTGTTCAGAGACCAGCTTGCCGAATTCCCGTGTGACGAAGTGAAGGGGGAAGATGTACAGTTCCCCGACGAGCATTTAATTTGTACTGCAACCGAGGAAGACAAGTGGCAACTTTTTTTTCGATGGCGCCGCCAATAAACACGGTTTTGGTATGGGGTATTGCTTGTCGATCCAAAAGACATCTACACTCCCATTGCCATACGCCTGGAATTCGAAGCTACCAACAACATCGCCGAGTACGAAGCATGCATAGCAGGGCTCGAAGCAGCTCTCGAAAGAAACGTCACGGAACTAGAAGTGTTCGGCGACTCTTTGCCTTATCAATCAGCAATCGGGTAAATGGCGAACCCAAGACCCGACTCTCCAACAATATGGTCAGCACCTTGAAGAACTGGTTGAACAATTCCAAGAGATCACTTTCAACTACCTGCCAAGGGATAAGAATCGCTTCGCCGATGCACTGGCCACTATAGCTTCATTAGTTGAAATGCCCAAAGGGAAAATGGTGAAGCCTTTCAAAATTGCTCGAAGGAACAGTCCGGCATATTGCATGAGTATCGAGATCAACGAGGTTCAAACAAACTCTCCGTGGTATTCGGATATCATGAACTTCCTCAAAGACGGCACTTATCCCGAGAACATCAATAAAAAGTCTCAAGCAGCTCTGCAAAGGTTAGCCTCTCGGTACGTACTGATTGGGGACCGAGTCTATAAAAGGCACCACGACGGGATCAATCTCCTATGCGCCAATGAGACCGAAGCTCAAAAGATAATGTGTGAAGTGCACGAAGGAGAATGTGGACCCCACATGAATGGGTTTATGCTAGTCAAGAAGATACTTCGCATTGGTTACTATTGGAGCACTATGGAACGAGACTGTATCGAGAAAGTCAAAAGGTGTGCCAAGTGCCAATTCCACGCTAATCTACAACATGCTCCACCCTCACAACTTTACAACATGGTGACACCTTGGCCTTTCTCTTGTTGGGGGATAGACATCATCGGTAAAGTTCATCCTGCCGGGAGCAATGGGCAGTCATTCGTCCTAGTGGCAGTCGACTACTTCACAAAGTGGGTCGAGGCACAAGCCTATCGAACCCTCAACGCCAAGAAAGTGGCCGAATTTGTAAAGATTAATATCATGTGCCGATACGGTGTGCCCCATGAAATCATTTCCGACAACGGCTCTCACTTTGAGAAGGAAATGGATGCACTTTTGGTGGAATACAAGATCACCAAGCACAAGTCATCTCCTTACCGGCCCCAAGCAAATGGCGCAGTCGAAGCAGCAAATAAGACCATCGAGACCATCGTCAAGAAAATGGCCTCAACAGGAAGGGATTGGCCCGAGAAGCTACCATTAGCATTGTGGGGCTACCGCACATCCATACGGTCCGCAACAGGAGAAACTCCTTATGCATTGGTCTATGGTTCTGAAGCCGTACTCCCTATCGAACTTGAAGTCCCATCTCTACGGGTCCTCCTCGAGAATCAAGTCAACGAGGTCAACTGCATGCAAAGTCGATACGAACAGCTAGCCTTACTCGACGAGAAAAGGTTAAGAGCACTCGAACGCACGAGGGCATATCAGCAAAGGATGGCAAGAGCTTTCAACAAAAAAGTGAAGCCTCGAAACATCAATGTGGGAGATTTGGTCTTAAGACAACATCCTCCTAATGCCATGAATCCCCTGGGGAAATGGGGACCCCGATGGATCGGTCCGTACGTGGTCAAAAAGATACTAAGCGGTGGTGCAGTCCGGCTCGTGGATTTAGATGGTGACCAGCTGCCAAAGGAGGTCAACCTCGCTCAAGGTTCTACGCTTAATAGACAAAGACCATTAAAAAAAAAAAAAAAAAAAAAAACGCTCGCTAGGTTGAAAACCCGCAAGGGCGGCCTAGGCAAAAATTAGAGCACGTGCAAAAAAGAAGCCCGCTAGATTGAAAACCCGCAAGGGCGGTCTAGGCAAAAAACAGGGTGCAAAAAAAAAAAAAAAAATGGTCTTTGTTTGTTTGAACTACGGAGACCTGAGCCTCCCAACTGGAGGAACGTAGGCAACCTTCGGGTGCGGTCTAAAACTTATCAAAAATACCCAATTCACTTCAAATAACAAAATGCAATTTTATTCATTCAATGAATTATTCAAATCATTACAATGGATTTATTGAGCAACAAAAGACATCAAAATACTAAATCCTAAAACAAAGTGGTCTAATTGCAATCTCTTGAGGTACAAAGAAAAATCTAATCTTTCTTAGGTTTGGGAACCCATTGCTTCTTGTTATGCCCTTTAGTCTTCTTGGACAGGGACGGAACATTCTTGGGACCGCCAAGACGGGAGAAAACGCTAGAACGGGACGGAGCTTCATCAACGGCTTTCCCTTTACCCTTATCAAGCGGAGCCTTAGCGGGGACAACCATGGGACGCTTCCACACATAGGAGGAATTTCCGTTACCTTTCTTCTTCTTGGGAAAATGACGGGGTCTATAGTCCCGCACATGAACCACCGGTCTCACGGGGTCAACAACATCGTCATTGGGCCTTCCCAAACGATCAAAAACGCTCGGACGCTTCTCCACCATCGAGACGGACCCCACAGCTGGAACGGCGTTCACCATTGGAACGGACTTCTCACCCTCGGGGACGGAAACCTTAACTTCAAAGGAGAAAGTCATTGGGGCCATTATGACAAGAATTTTGTGGTTTAGGGGGAGAAATTGTTTGCAAAAGAATGCTGTGTGGCCATTCTGGTCGAAAAATGGTTCAAATTTATAGCTGTTGGAACATTCTGATCAGAAAAGAAAGGGCTGTAATTCAGCAGGCCAGAAGCGCGCGCCTCCGACCAGGGCTGCACAACGCGCGCGCCTCCCACAAGCAAGGCCCGACGCGCGCGCCTTTGACAGCAGTTCAGACAGAAACAGCCCTTGTCAGTTCAGAACAGAACCCAAGCACTTTAACATATCCAACCTGCAGCAAAATCAAATCCCAGCAACAAAAAGGAGTTCAAGCATCGACAACAAGCATCCTTTGGGCACACATTTGTTTGTAAAGAGTCGACATCTAAGATCGAGTCGCTAATAGAACATGAAATGAGTAGTAAGATAACTAGGATTGTAAATACATGTTAAATGTTATTACAGGCAAAAGTGAAAGTGTTTCAATCCCTCATCCTCTCAACCACAACGGCTCGGGCACGTCATCACCAACACTGTGCTCACCCCCTGCTACCGCTCTCGGTCTCCTCATCGTCATCATCATCCTCATCATCATCATCGTCATCATCATCCTCAGACTCAGATGTCTCAATCACAACATCAGGACGGGTCCTCTTGGCAGCTCTCCCTGATGAACTGGCGCCGCCCCGGCTCTGGCTACCCTCTCGGCTCAGACTTCTACTATGGCTCAGACTCCTGCTCAATGACTGCCTCGCCGAAGAGACAGCCTCATCAATGTCCAGTGCAGCATCCCTGCAGCCTCGTCCCATGCCCCGAGCACCTCGGGCAGCTCCTCTCGCAGCACCAGAGACAGTACCAGCAGCATCTCTAGTCATGGCAGCAATATCCCTGCACAGCTCCAGCACCCTCTCCTCCAGCTGACGGAGCCTCCGCCTCATCCCTTTGTTCTGCCTACCCAAGTGCCTATAAGCAGCTACGGGCACCTGTTGCAACAAAGAACAGGGAAAGGAAATTACATCAATACAAAGGACAGAAAAACAAGACTAGAACTGAGAAAATGTAAAGATGGTCAGAAAAACATACCACAGCAGCCTGAGCGGGAGGCTCTCTCTCCGGTGACATATCCTCGGGAACAATCTCCCTCTGCTCCTCAAAGACCCCGAAGTTTGAATAAGTGTAATAAAGAGGAGGCAAAGGAGGATCAAAACAATACCCGGCACCGATAGTATAAAACCGAGCGGAGGTCGAAGGAGCAGCCTGTGATCTCCTCGGATCAGCGAACATAAAGCCCTGCATCAAGTTGTTCTCCCTGAAGAGGCCATAATCCTGATCCAAGTGAATATAAGGGACGGCATCAACCCCTACCATATATGCCGCACGATCAGCCTCTGAAAGTGACCTCCAGTTACGAGGGCAGAAAGGAGGAACGTCTGGAACTGCAGGACGAGGAGGGGTGTAAAAGTCTGTCACCTGGGTACCATGCTGCCAAAATACTCTGTCTCCCAGGTACAGAGCCATGCACTCACCCGAACTCATCAAAAGCCGAGAACGGGTAGGAATAAGAGTGTGCTCAAACCAGTGCTGAACTGATCTCCACGGATACAAAGAAAAGGCAACAGACTCAGGCCTCAGGGTGTCCAAGTGCCATCGGGCCGAAGTAAGACTAATGGGATTCGTGCCAGTCTTCACATTCCTCTCCTTATATGCCCACCGTGCGCAGTCCGGATACTGGGGCTGGCCTTCCTTGGCAATCTTGAAATCCCTCAGATTCAGGATAGCAAAAGCCCAAAGCTGTAGACAAGAGGCAGAAACAAAGTTAATGACAGTCAACGAAAAATGCAGTTATGACTAAGGCAAGGAGAATATAAAAGGGACAGTAAGTGGATTACCTCCCACAGCAAGCTGAAGCCCGTAACAGAGCTGGTAGTCGAGCGGCTGGTCAAATCCATGCCGTGATAACAAGCAGCCAAGCCCGCTGCGCCCCAGTTATACTGGCCGATCTGGTCCAAGTCCACTAACAAGTCAAGCAGAGCCAAAGAGGCCGAAGATCCCCCGTTGGCAAACAGAGTGTGGGATAACAAGTACCAAATGAAGCAACGGGCCACAACATCAACCCGATCAGCAGTAACACCTCGAGCCTCAGCCATCAAGATACTGAAATAAGCCCGGATTCTCCCATATGTCACTCGAGAATTCTTAACCTCGAACCGGCAGTCAACCAAGGCCAGTAACTCGTCCGGAGTCCGAACAGCCCCTCTCAAACCAAAAGGGACAGGCACCCCCATGAACGGCAAGCCAGTCAAAGCTGTGAAATCAGTAGGCGTCATAGTCACCTCGCCCATGGGTAAATGGAAGGTATGGGTGGTATCCCACCATCTCTCCCTTAATGCCTGAACCACATCAGGGTCATTCTTCAAAGCTGGGAGGCTAGTGACAAAAAGACCAAAATGAGTCCCTGTGACTCGGGCCCGAACATTCTCGGGCAACCTCTTCCATATAGAGATGGGCCCATGAGCCCCACCGCGAATCTCTGTCAAACGGGTCCACTCCTGAAAGGAAAAAAGGAACAACAAAAATTTCATCAGCATGACTGCTAGAAAAACGGATGAACTCAACACAGAGATTTCAACGGCAGAACAATGTACAAGCAAGTGTGTGAACGTGAAAATGGACATCCCAACATGTTTCTTACAACAAATCAGCAACAACAAACAACATGCAAAGAATGATCAATAAAGCTGCTGCAGCAATATTTCGGGTAAAGAAAACAGAACTTCATAAAACCCGAAATCGACAAGAAGGGTGAGGCATTCTTACCAAACCCGAAGTCACGAAGTGAGAAATGTGGGTATGAGGTCGGAAAGTAAGCAAGCTCGGGTCCATAGCTTCAACCCCAATTTCGGGCTCCTCGCCCTGTGGCATCTCAAACGGAGGTGATTGCTGACGATCCGACATCGTTCCTTTGACGGAATTGATCCTAGAACAGCAAGAAAGTGTTTTGGGGTGATTTCTCTATGAAAATTGGGCTTGGAATTTGGAGGGTTCTTCAAATTTTTGAAAAATGGCCGAAAACAGCGAACAGCCTGTTTAAATATGCTGAACTTATGCGCCGGGCGCGCGCCTCCCGACATACTCATCTGAGGCGCGCGCGTCCCATAACGAGACCCGGACGCGCGCTCTTCCCATCATCAGACAGGTTCAGAAGCAGCCTTCCATGCAAAAGTCCATGCATCGTATCAAGGTTTCCCCACGGATTCCGAACTCCCTAAGTTCTGTCACGGGTGCCACACCCCCCTCAAGAGTCAATCTCAACATTTCATCCCCAGCAGGAACATTTTTCTGGTCGCGGTCAACTGTGCCCGTACCCCACAATTCAAAAAAGTCAAGTGTGACTCCAAATGGCACGAGACTTCAAAGCAATATTTCATCAAACGGATTCACTAACGGATTCGTCAACAAGGGTTCACCAACGGGCTCATCCAAGGGATTCACTAACGGATTCATCAAACGGATTCACCAACGGATTCGTCAACAAGGGTTCACAAACGGACTCATACAAGGGTTCACCAACGGACCCATCCAAGGGATTCACTAACGGATTCATCAAACAGATTCACTAACGGATTTGTCAACAAGGGTTCACCAACGGACTCACCCAAGGGTTCACCAACGGACTCATCCAAGGGATTCACCAACGGATTCGTCAACAAGGGTTCACCAACGGACTCATCCAGGGGATTCACTAACGGATTCATCAAACGGATTCACTAACGGATTCGTCAACAAGGGTTCACCAACGGACTCATCCAAGGGATTCACTAACGGATTCATCAAAGGGATTCACCAACGGATTCGTCAACAAGGGTTCACCAACGGACTCATCCAAGGGATTCACTAACGGATTCATCAAACGGATTCACTAACGGATTCGTCAACAAGGGTTCACCAACGGACTCATCCAAGGGATTCACTAACGGATTCATCAAACGGATTCACCAACGGATTTCGTCAACAAGGGTTCATCAACGGACTCATCCAAGGGATTCACTAACGGATTCATCAAACGGATTCACCAACGGATTCGTCAACAAGGGTTCACCAACGGACTCATCCAAGGGATTCACTAACGGATTCATCAAACGGATTCACTAACGGATTCATCAACAAGGGTTCACCAACGGACTCATCCAAGGGATTCACTAACGGATTCGTCAACAAGGGTTCACCAACGGACTCATCCAAGGGATTCACTAATGGATTCATCAAAAGGTTCACTAACGGCCTCATTCAAAACATTCAGCCGGCAGGTTCACCTAACGGATCATGCCACCCCCTCTATCAACAAAAGCCGCTCACACAGGGAGCGCACCACTATCTCTCGCGATTTCAAATTCCTGCTTTCATCGAGTCTTTGCTTTTTCTTGGCGATGTCCTCGGCGGGTGTTTTTAACTTTCGTCGACGCGTTTTGCTTTGCAGTCCACGTCGCCGAGGGGCTCTGTAGACACCCCGCCTTGGACCGCTCACCCCGATTGCACATTTGGTTTTGTGTCTCTCCCCATTTTAAGTGTTTCTCGTTAGTTTCTGTCACTTCCGTTAAGTTCCTGACTGACTTCGTTAAGTCCAGGGACTAAACTGAATAACAGGGCTGACTTTCTAGTCCATTCTGTCAAAATTGCCTTCTCTGAGTCGCGCGCCTCCCGCCCCCAAAGCAGGAAGCGCGCGCCTCTGGGCGTCAGTTACAGACAGATTTCTGGCCAGGATTCTCCCTTGCTCAATTTACAGGATTTTGCCCGGGAAGGTTGGTGACTGAGTTTTGGCACCAAAAACACCCTCTTTCACCTATAAAAACCTCTCTTCACCTCCATTTTCAGGGACCGAAAATTGAACTTACAAAAACTATACCAAAATCACTTTCTAAAAGTTCTCCAAGGATTTCATCAAGCAATACTTGAAGGTCTTCAAATTGTAGGTAAAAGTTCATCTTTTCCTTTCTTTTCTATTTCATCTCCTCTCTCTTTTTTACTCTAATCAAATGTGCAATCACCCAAATCATTTTGGGACATGACTCTAATGATCACCTCATCTCATTGAGGTTGGTTAAGGAGTTGTCTCCTACATTCCAAATCCTATTTTAAACCCCCTTTTTATGACTTAAAGAAGAAGAAGAAGAACATTTTCATTCATGTAGATTTTGATCAAGCAAGACCAACTTAAGTTGGTCGAGATGGGTGTTTCGGTACTTTCCATCTCGTAATATAACCCCCGGACCTCAAAACAAAGAATCTCTGTTTTCGTAATCAAACTTAGGCTACAATCAATAGGTTTTTCTTATGTTCCTCAAAACATAGGTGGCGACTCTAAACAATCTAAAAACAAGTTAGACATCCTAGGATAATTCACCGCTCTAGCCAAGCCGTGGTTTCCCCGGGGTATCTACAGTAACACTTCTTGAAAATAAAAGTAACAATCATCAAGGAGTAACATGAGTAACACATTTGTAAACATAAAAAAAAAAAAAAAAAAAAAAAAACATAAAATGCTTAACATATTTTTTTTTTTACCTCCCATCAGCATTTCCTTCATCATTTTCAATTTTCACCTTCTTCACATCATCAACTTCGTCATCACAAATAACAACCTTTCTTTTCACAACCTTCTTCTTTAAAACTTCCTCAGCAGCAACTTTTCTAACAACAATCCCTTTTGAAGCATTATTCTTCCCCTCAACAACACAATCTCCTCCAATCTTCTTCGTCTACTTAATAATAATTTTTGTTACATCATTCTGCTTTTCAACAGCAGCATCGCCACATCTAACTCCTGAATCATTTTTATCCTTCTCACCACTCTCCACAACAACCCTAGGATTAATGCGAACAATCAAAGGATTGTTTTCACTAGCGGTAACAGTAGTTTCTTTCAAACCACTTGCTTGTGATGCCCTATGATGCTCAGATACTAAATCGCAATCTACCTTCATAGCCAACAATTTATCCTCTGAATCTTCTAATTCTTTAAGAGCCGGATCAAATTTTTTCTTCTTACACACTTTTTTAATACGACCATATTTCTTCTTCACAGAAACACCTTCTTCTGTATTGCATTTATTTACTAATTCCTGAATCCTAGGTGATTGCCTTACAGGCGTTGTGGCAAAGTCTAGTTTTCTTTTCTTTACACATTTGTTTAATTCGGGAGTTTCTGGAAGTTTTTTTGATTCAACATCACGAACTTCTTGCACTTCACTTGACCCCACATTACAAACTTCCTGCACTTCTCTTGACTCAACATCAGGAGTAACTTCTATTGATTCAATCACAGCTGAATTAATTTCCTCAACCTTATCTTCCATCCTAGCTACTGTAGAATCTGAGAAAAATCATTGAAAATATGTCACCATATAAACTGGGAGTAACACTACAAAAACATAACAGTTACAATTGAAACCATAAAAGTAACAGATCTAATTCATTTAACAAATAACATTACAGTAACATTCACTAAAAAACACATAAAAGTAACACAAACAACAAAAAATGTTTCAAAGTAACAATTGAAACACATAAAAGAAACATATCGAATTCATTTAACAAAAACATAACAGTAACATTCACTAAAAACACATAAAAGTAACACAAACAACAAAAAAATGTTTCAAAGTAACAATTGAAATACATAAAAGTAACAGTCATCGAACAGAGTAACACATAAAAGTAACAAATCTAATCATTTAACAAAAACATTACAGTAACATTCACTAAAAACACATAAAAGTAACATAAACACTTTTACCCTTCGCAGCACTCTGCCTCGTCACCCTCGGCTTGAATTTACTTATTTGACAAATAGATTCAAAAATTTGATCAACAGTGAATTCAACATTAGTTTCATGGATTTGCTCATTTTCAATTGCTTTATCTGAAAATAAAACAAAAAACCAATAAATAAATTAACTCATTAAAGTGTTACAATGTTAGCATAAATCTCTAACAACATGCCCAAATCAAACGAGAGAAGGTTTATAAATAACAAACATACAAAATGCAAAATGTATCAACTAATATGCACCAGTCGAACATAATATAGCTCACAAAATGAAAAAATCAAAAACAAAAAGCTAGGGTTTCATGAACAACAAACAAAATCGGAAAAAACACAAATGTATTGACTAATATGCAACAATCCGACAAAAATAAGTAACAAAACATGAATTTCAAACATAAATCAGAAAACAAATATCAACAACTAAAGCTAAAACTTCATTCACATATTTTTTTAAAACTAAAACTTCGGCCGAAGCAGTACCTGCCGCCATTTGTAGTTCCGACACGAACGAGGAGACGAACGATGTCAAAATCACCGGCGACGAGCGTCGGAATAGAGAAATTGCACCGATGTAGAGAGAGGTTAGAGAGAGTAAGAAAATTACAGACGTTTAATGAAAGAAAAAAAACGAAAAAAAATTGAAAAAGGCAATCGGGTTGTACAAAGGCGGGTCGGCTTAATTGGCGGACGGGTTTGATCTATGGAGGGTCCGTCTCACATGGTGAGACGGTCTTATCTGAGAATTTGTCTTATTTATTTATATTAGTTTGCCTGTATTAAAGTAAAATTGCGTAAAAGCTGAATTGATGTACATATGAACTGATAGTAGTGAGAGAAAGCATGTGCAAATGAGAGGGCGAGGCTGGCGTGATGACAATTATGATTTTGTCTTCATACAAGTAGTTAACCTGTTAACTCACTGTCCCAATACCAATAATGGTATTGTTGTAAAAATAGAGTAAATAATGCATGTATGGGGATGAGCTAGTACTAATGTTTTTTTTTTTTTTTTTTTTTTTTTTTTTTTTTTTTTTTTTGAAAACTAGAATATGGTAATGAGTGTGTCTTTATGCGTTGTAGTGAAATCATGTTTCAAATAATGGACATTTTCTCCTAATTTATTCTCTCCATTTTTTTTAATTGTTTTCCTTTTTTATAATAAATTCTTATTTTTTCCAAAACTTATTTTCTTTTAATATAAAGTTTCCATATAAAATGAAAATTCAATCCTCACATAGTTACATACTTGTTAAGTATTGGACTTGTTGATTAAATTTCACTTTTGAACTTTTTGTATAAATGATTGCTTTTGAAACTTTGTAAATTAAAATATCTGCTTACATAATTACGTAGTTAGAATCTATAAGAGGCACTGTTTGAAGACTGATTTTTGAATTATTCAAAATGTTTGATTACTCTTCTGATTTCCCATCTGAACGTAAGATTACGACATTGAATGAAGTAGAAAAATGACGATAATAATTGTTTATATCAAGGTTCTAAAAAGCGTTAGGCGGTCGCTAGGCGCCGCAGCTGCGCCTAGCGCCTATGCGGGGTCTAAACGGAACTTAGGCGGGGCCGAGAATTCAGAAATACTTATAATATCTTAGGCGGGACTTAGGCGTTTCATGAACGCCTAGCGCAGGCCCGACCTTGAGGTAAGATAGGTGAGACTATCGTCTAGGGCTACCGAAATTTTTGTCGATTTTAAGGCCCCAAATTTGTGGAAGTATTATATATATAAAACAACTTTGTTTTAAACAATTTAGTTACTAGTGGTTCAGTGGTTAACAATACATGTTAGTTGTCCTTGTTTCCATTCTTCCTGGGTTCGAGTCTAACAATGGGTTTTTTCATTTTTCATTTCTTTTCTTTTATATCCTCTCTCTGCGTCTCTCCTATGTGGTCTTTCCATCATTACCTTACTCCTATTCTTCTCCTTTTTTAACTTCTCTCTCATTTTTTCCTAGTTTAATTAACAAGTAAGAATTTCTTTTTGTAGTATATTCTAATAAATTATTTACAACTAATTTTTAAGCACTATTGCAATATATTTTTTATTGTTATTTTCATTCACGACTAAATTATAGAGGATATTTCTTTAAATTTTTTGAAATCTATCAAATTATATCTTTTTTTGTGATGATCTCAATCAAATTAAATACCAAACCCACTTGTTCAACTCCAAAACTCAACAATTTTATTAATAAAACTCTTCAAACCTCGTTGCTAGTGTGCAATTTATTGTCCAACTATTAAGAATGTTAAAACCTAAAAATATAAACACCTCCAACAAAAGAAAGAACGACAGAGACGAAAATTTGAAGAGCGGTAGAAATTCAAAAATACACAACAATTGTTGCATGTGAGCGGCTTTAAGGGCCTCAATTAAATACTTCGCCTAGGGCCCCAAATTTCACAGGACCGGCCCTGGCCTAGCGCCTCGGCGGCTTAGACAGACGTCTTTTAAAACACTGGTTTATATAGTGTTTTGGTTGGATATTTTCAGAATTATGAGTTTAAAAAATAGATATATATGGAAAAAAAATCATAGGCCAATTAGTGACATTTTTACATCTGAAAATTAAGTGGCAATTAAGTGGCTTTCTTCCTTCGGGAGGTCCCGTGTTCGATTCCCCCTCCCCCCATTCCCCAGTAAGTAAGTGGCCTCCACTCTGGAGGTCCCAGGTTCGCTCCTTACGAGGAGTTTGTGGAGAACATGTGTTATCAGTTCAGCCCATAGATGGGTACCCCTTATGCAGGGGAGCTTGTGCCAACAGGGGATCATTTCTGAAGATGCGAGGACGTCTATGGCAATGAGGCTACCCCAAGCAGACTACCAGACGGCGCAGGAACGTCTACGAGCGATTTCTAGAGCGTCAAGTATCACTATGATAGATTCCAATATAGGAATTTGTAATAGGTAGGGCAATAGATCTGTAATAGGCTTCATAGGAGTTTGTAACACAATGACAATTGCCTTAAATGATATAATACAAGCTATTCTCAAAAAAAAAAAAAAAAATGTAGAAAAAAACGATCAAACTTACTTTTTATATATTCGAACAATTCAGATTTCAAACTTAATTAAGAACTGAAATGAAAAAACAAAGGAGTCATTTGACAGACTTAGGTAATTTTCTCTGTTTCCTTCGGGATTTATTAGCTAAAAGTGAAGAGTTGCAATGAATATAGAAATGCCTAAATACATGGATGGGTCACTTTTCAAAGTTTAAATGGACTGACTCCATCACCACTATTAATGGTGTTTATTTAATTTGGATGGAACCATAGATGGTTCTTACTACTCGGTACATGTTATTTGTCATATGAACATGAGCAATGTTAGGGGTATAAAATAAAATCACAAAATCTTGCTTATAAAATAATGTGACGATATTTTATTGGTTGCATCGATAATGGACCGTCACACTCTAATTAAAAACACCACTATAATCATTACACCTAAAATTTCGTGAACAAATTTTTGTGACTTTTTTGTATCTCTAGTATTATTCTATGAACATTTGTGGATATGAACATTTGTACGTAAAAGATAAAGCGAGTAATAATGGCTTGTCCTCTTAATAAAAAGAAGGGGCCACTTTGATCGAGGTATTTCAGTTTTCAGTTTAAAGTTTTTTTTTTATGAGCAATGCTAGGGGCACAAAATAAGGGCAGAAAATCTTGCTTACAAAATGAAGTGGCGATATTTTATTTGTTGCATCGATAATGAACCCGCTACACTCTAATTAAAAACACCAATAAAATCATTACACCTATTATTATACTCACTCCCTTCCTAATTTAATTCAGTAGCTCAATTACTCAGGGAATGTTGGGTATGCTTATTTCTTAACCCTCCCAATTATGTTAGAATTGATTGATACCATCACCTAATTATTTTATGGACTTTAGGATCCTATGTAAGAAGTTTTATAACTTCTATTTTTAGCTAAGTCCAATTTTATAGAATAGGCTTAGCGGTTAGGGCTTGCTCGGAATTGAGGTTTCATTTACTGAAGACCAAGTATAATGCGCAGGACATTTCGTGCGCAGCATATTTCATGCGCAGAGCATTACCTGGTCAGTCTCCGCGCGCACATAGCATTACCTGCTCATTCTCCGCGCGCATAGCATTACCTGCTCATTCTCCGCGCGCATAGCATTACTTGCTTATTCTCCGCGCGCATAGCATCACTTGCTCATTCTCTATATGCATGACTTCTATGAGCAGAGCAGATTAACTTGGTCCTTATGCTTATCTTTCAACAACCTCATATTCTTGAAACTTGGAGCGAAAATGAATGATCTAAGCAAGACTGTGGTCTCTGTGCAGGACTTCCCTGCGCAGGACATCACTGCGCAGGTCTCCTCTGCGCAGCATGCATCCTTGCACAGTTTTCAATGCATTCAGATCACATAACTTGGAAAGCGCTTAGAAGATGCACGCTTATTAAAAATGCTGAGGTGTGCAGAAACGACAAAGCAAGCACACTCAGCAGATCCAACGGTGGATACACGCTCAAGAGAAATATTTCAAATGAAGACAGCTGTCAACCTTCTAGAAGAAGCTTTTGAATTCGGTCTTCATGCTCAGTCTCCAACGGCTCTAAAACACCTGCGCACCAATCATATTGTGCCAGGTCATCAACTTTGATCAGAGCTCCAACGGCTATAAAGACACCTGCGCACCAATCATATTGTGCCAGCTCATCGTCCTTGCTCAGAGCACCAACGGCTAGTTTTAAGCTATCTGCTATAAATAGCCTGCTCATCTTCATTTCCAAGTTGCTTGAGTTCTTGCTTCCAAAAGAAACTTTGAAGATTTGAAGATTGCTTGCTCATTTCCAGAATTCTCAAGATCAACCTTCATACCTTCATACTCAACCAAGCCCAGATCCTATAAGCCTTGTATCACCCAGAATTCTTCGTGCTCTTCATCTCATAGATTCATAGAGCCCAGAATTTCTGAACACACACACACCTCTTGAAGCTTTGATTATTTCGATCATACTTCTTGAGATACACCGGTTTAGTCTAGGATTTGTTCTTCATAGATTATAGATATTTGAGATAGTTGTGTTTCATTGTTGTATCTTGTAACTCTCTCATATAATAAGATCTCCATTAGAAAATCCAAGACTAACCATCTTGGTAGAGGACGTAGATCTTTCATTGATCGAACCTCTCCAAATAGCTTGTTCTTTAATCTCGCTATTTACTTCCTGCTTAATCATTTCTGAATTACTGCTTTGTTTGATCTTATCAGATTGCTGCTATTGCTGCTGTGTTTGTTATTGCTTATTGCCTTAGAACATTTTATCCAACTCTTTAAGCCAAAACTTAGCGCGTACGTTTTTATCCTTGCGCAGCTTTTTACTGCGCAGGTGCTGCTTAAAACTTTATACTTAGCTTATTTGAGAACTGTGCGCATAAGCCATTGATTTGCAAAAGGGTTTGAAAAGAATTTTAAAACGCTATTCACCCCCCCCCCCCTCTAGCATTTTTCATACCCTTGTTGCCCCTTTGGGACCAACAAGTGGTATCAGAGCAAACACCTTCATAAAACTTGTTTTGTTTTTCAAGCTTAACAGCTTGGGTGCCGATTCAAGATGGCTTCAAAATCTTGGGCAATGGCTAACTATTCACATGTCCCAGTGCTGAATGAAGATCACTTCGAAATCTGGAAGCACTGCATGCTCACTCATTTTTCTTCTATCGACGAGATCCTCCACGACATAGTTCTTGAAGGACCCTACATTCCAATGAAGGCCAATCCAGATGCTGCTACCAACAAGGATAATCCTACAATCAAGAAGGATAAAGGGGAATGGACCGATGAAGAAAAGAAATGGGTTGGTTACGATGGAAGAGCTAGAAACATCATTCTCAGCACTCTAGACCTCTCCACGCACAATCAAATTGTGAGCGGTGGAACTGCAAAGGATCTATGGGATGCTATTGAAGGCTATGTGAATGGTGACAAAGTAAGCAAGGAAAACAAAAGATTTGTGGTGCAAAGAAAATTCAACTGCTTCATGAGAAAGGATGGTGAAACCTTGAGACAAACTTATGACCGCTTCTGTGCTGTTGTTAACTCTTGTAAGTCTCTTGGAACTACCTTCACCAATAAAGAAGTAAATTCTCAATTCTTAGATGCGCTAGGTTCCAGATATGTGCACAAGGCAAGTCATCTGGAAGATTCTGGATTTTTAGATACTTGGCCTCTGCGCAGCTTATACGCCAACTTAAAAGTGTATGAGCTTAAGCTTGATCGAATTGATGAAACTGAAGGAATAGGAAAAGCAATTTCTATGATTGCTCAAAGAGAACCTGCGCCTGCTCAAACCTCAGACAAAGTCTCCACTTCTTCTCTGCTTGAAATGGATGATGATGATTTCGCTATGTTTGTTAAGCGATTCCAAAAATTCAGGAAATTCTCAAAACCTGAATCCTCAAGTAAAGCTCCAGCTAAATTCTCTCGTGGCAGAGACTCAAAGGAAGAAGATGACTTGGTTTGCTACAACTGTAGAAAGCTTGGTCATTTTGCATCAAAATGCCCTACGTCAAGATTTGAGTACATAAAGAAGAATACTGCGCAGAGATTTTCAAAGCAGCGCGGAATGGTTGCTGAAGAAGACCATGCTGAGAAGCAACTCAAGACCTGGATAGAGACTGACACTGAAGACAGTGATGATGATGACTCTGAGGATGGACTGCTCTGCTTAGTGGCCAATGCCGATGCTGATAGCAATTCAGACAATGATCCCAAAATGGACACAAAGGCTGCGCCAAGTACTATTCAGAAGAAAGGTCCCACCATCATAGAACTGGCAGAAATGGGACATCTAACTCCAACCAGACAGAATGGCAAGTACTTATTTGCCAGAGCAGACCTAACGAAGAAATTTGTTGCTGCGCCAATACGCAAAGAATCTCTTGAAATTCCTGCTGAAATTGTAATAGAAAAGGATGACTCTGTTGCTGAGCGCGAGTCTATTTTTCAGCAAGCTGAAAAGGTAATCAAAAGATTCAATTCTATGAAAGAAGCAGTGGACTTATCAATTGGAGAAATTTCACAGCTTAAGACGGAGAAAACTCTTTTAAAATCTGAGATCACCCTCCTTAAGGAGCAGATTAAGAGCATGACTCCCCTTACTGAAAAGAACCGTTTTCTTACAGATCAAAATGCGCTATTTAAAGTAAGAAACGAAGAATTGGCTGCTCAAGTAGATGATCTCACAAAGATCACTGATGAGTGGACCAAATCTCGTGTCACTATGGATCAAATTCTAGAATCCCAAAAAGCCAGTGGAGATAAGGAAGGCTTGGGGTTCTCAACTAGTGACAACTTTAAATGCGCCGTTTGCTCTGAAAGAGAAAAGGATTTTACACCACAGCAAACTAGTGAAATTCCTAAAGCAAAGCATTCTGCTTCAATGGGTAAAGGACAGGAGAAAGTCCAGAGACAAAATTTCCATTATGTCTACCCAAAGAAGCAAACTGGAAAAGCCAAGGGTAAGGCTAAAGTTGAACCTGCGCATGACAGTTCATATTCTAACTATGGCTGCGCTTCAACTTCAAATGTCAAATTTGCGCAGAAGGGTCATGCGCATGAAAGCCATGCGCCCCAACGCCAGATGCACATTCTTAAGAAAAGCGCACCCAAACCTCAGAAAATGATATTTGTCAAAGCAAGTTCATCTGCTCCAGTAAAGAATGCTGCGCCAAAGAAAAGTAAAGAGTTTGTAAAAACCCAATCTATAAGTGGATTTCATCATTGTGTTGTGTGTGATGGTTTAGGTCACAAGGCTGCAGAATGCCTTTTACGATTTGCTCCTAATGCCAAGGGACGTAAAAATCCTAAGGTCAGACAGGAGTGGGTTGTCAAAAGTTGCTAACTCTAGGACCCAAGAATAAAGGGGACCTGCGTTTTAATGTCTATTTTTCAGGTCTCCTGCTTCACTGCGCACTCTTCACAAGCTAAAGCGCATATATGGTACCTCGACAGTGGATGTTCTAGACACATGACTGGAGATGTCACCGCTCTTGAAGATGTGCATGAAGGAAGAGGTCCCTCTGTAACTTTTGGAGATAACAACAAAGGGCACATAGTTGGATATGGAAAAATCAGAAAAGATAAAGTGTGCATTGAGAAAGTTGCGCTCGTTGAAGGTCTCAAGCACAACCTGCTCTCCATATCACAATTATGCGATAAAGGTTTGGAATGCCACTTCACTGCAATGCACTGCTACATCAAAGATGGCATATCCGGACTAACTTTGCTCACAGGGACTCGTAAGACTAATGTTTACATTATTGATCTTACTGCTATAGATTCTATCACTAATCTCTGTTTTGTAGCAAAGAATGTAAGTGAAAGCAGCTGGCTATGGCATAAGCGCTTAAGTCATTTGAACTTCAAGTATTTGGCTAAGCTAGGAAGGGAAAATCTTGTCAAAGGACTTCCCAAAGTAGCTGACCATCATGACAGAAAATGCGCAGCATGCCAGCTCGGTAAACAACCTAAGCAGTCTTTCTCCAGCAAGATTGTCTCCTCAACTTCCAAATGTTTACAACTGCTTCACATGGACTTGTTTGGACCGGTCACCACTGCGAGCATTGGAGGAAACAAATATACTTTAGTCGTGGTGGATGACTACTCAAGATACACATGGGTCGAAATGATGATATCCAAAGATGACTGCTATGATATCTTGACTGCGCTATTTCGAAAGCTCCAAACTCAAAAATAAGACGACATCGTGAGCGTGAGATCAGACAACGGAACTGAATTCAAGAATAACGGTGTTGCTCAATACTGCGATGACCATGGAATTGATCACAATTTCTCTGCTGCTGGAGTTCCTCAACAAAATGGCGTTGTGGAAAGAAAGAATCGCACGTTGATTGAGGCTGGAAAAACAATGATAGCAGAAGCTAAGCTTCCAAAGTATTTCTGGGGAGAAGCTGTCAACACTGCCTGCTTTACTCAGAATAGATCCCTCATCAACAAAGCCTACAACAAGACTCCATATGAGCTATGGAGAGGAAGAGCGCCCAACATTGCTTTCTTCAAGATCTTTGGCTGCAAATGCTATATCCTCTACAATGGCAAAGATCATAGAGGTAAATTCGACGCCAAAGCAGATGAAGGTATTTTCGTTGGGTATGCCAAACATTCTAAAGCTTTTCGTGTTTTTAATAGAACTACTCTAGTAATTGTAGAATCTGTACATGTTACTTTTGATGAGCATTCTCTCCTTGAGCCACATTTGGCTCCAAATGATTCTAATGATTCTGCTGAGCATGTTGAGACAGGTACGCAGCCTCAAACTGCACCTGCGCAGAATGATAATCAAGTTAATCAAAATCAGAATCAAGCAAGTCCATCTCATGCGCATACACCATATGCTGCGCCAGAGGTTACTACTCCTGATGCGCAAATTCCTCCTCCTGCGCATGATGTTTCTCCGCTTCAGCAAATCACTTTTGATGACCTTGATGCTGGATCAAATGAAGTACCCATTGAAGATCTTCGTATTCCTACCACTCAACCTAACTTACCTCCCGAGGTTCGTGAAGTTAGAGATCATCCAACTTCAAACATCATTGGTGATCTCAATGTAGGGGTTCGTACTAGGAGAGCATCAAACTTTGATGATGAATATCACTCCTTTATCTCTCAAATCGAACCAAAGAAGATTGATGAAGCGCTCCAAGATTCAAGCTGGGTTACTGCTATGCAAGAAGAGCTTAACCAATTTGAGCGCTGCAAGGTTTGGACTTTGGTACCCAGACCTCATGACCAAGGAGTTATCGGTACAAAATGGGTATTCAGAAACAAGATGGATGAGAATGGAAGCATCACAAGAAACAAAGCAAGGTTGGTTGCGCAAGGCTATAGGCAAGAAGAAGGAATCGACTACGACGAAACATTTGCGCCTGTAGCAAGACTTGAAGCTATAAGAATTTTCTTAGCTTATGCCTCTCACAAGAAATTCAAGCTTTATCAAATGGATGTGAAGAGCGCATTTCTCAACGGAGAACTCCAAGAGACGGTCTACGTAGCTCAACCTCCTGGATTTGAAGATAGCAGATTTCCAAATCATGTCTTCAAGCTTCAAAAAGCTTTATATGGACTTAAACAAGCTCCAAGAGCATGGTACGATACGCTATCAAAATTCCTGCTAGAGAAAGGCTTTAAGCGCGGTAAAATCGACACACCTATTTTTATTGCTAAGTATAATGATCATTCTTTACTTGTTCAAATTTATGTCGATGATATTATATTTGGTTCTACTAATGAGTTACTTTGTAAGCGCTTCGAGAAGCTCATGAAAAGCAAGTTTGAAATGAGCATGATGGGAGAACTCACTTTCTTCCTCGGGCTTCAAATCAAACAATTGAATGATGGCATCTTCATAAATCAAGCCAAGTACACAAGGGACTTGATTAAGAAATTTGGACTTGAAAATGCTAAAGCATACGACACTCCAATGGCCACTGGCAATAAGCTTGACAAAGACTTAAAAGGTAAGAAAGTTGATCAAACTTTATATCGAGGTATGATTGGCTCTCTTCTTTATCTTACTGCAAGTAGGCCAGATATTATGTTTAGTGTTTGTGTCTGTGAGCGCTATCAAGCGGACCCTAGAGAAGCGCACTTAGCTGCTGTTAAACGCATTATTCGTTATCTTTCTGGAACTGTTAACCTTGGACTTTGGTACACCAAAGATTCGAATTTCGATTTGCTAGGTTATTCAGACGCAGACTACGCAGCATGCACTATTGACAGGAAGAGCACAAGTGGCACTTGTCATTTCCTTGGAAATCGACTTGTTGCGTGGGCAAGCAAGAAACAAGCTGCTGTGTCCATCTCCACTACAGAAGCTGAATACATTGCTGCTGGGAGCTGCTGCTGCCAAATCCTATGGATGAAGCAACAATTAGTGGACTATGGAATTAATGAATGAAACTGCCCAATTTTCTGCGATAATATGTCCACCATAGCAGTCTCCAACAATCCTGTCATGCATTCAAAGACAAAGCACATCGACATCAAATATCATTTTCTCAAGGACCACGTGGAAAAAGGAAATATACACTTAGAGCACGTGGGAACAGATAATCAAATTGCTGATATCCTCACAAAGGCTCTTGACGCAAAGAGATTTGCTTTCTTGAGAGGGGAAATGGGTATGCTTGAACTTAGCTAATTGTCCATATGATTTGTCAATACTAATGATCTTGTGTTTACTTGAAAATTCTCTAAGATAGGAAATGCCTCATGCGCCTGCGCATATGAAGCGCACAAGATGTTGCGCACAAGGCAAAATATTTATGAGTTTTCAAAGAAACTCTGCACATTATATTGATGCGCATGAACCTCACGCGTATACCCCGTGGACCTCGGTATATCATTCTTCCGGTGTCTGCTCCCTTAGATCCCTCAAGTGGTCACTGTGCAGGCAAAGATTCAAGAGCAACTGGATGCGCAGGATGCTAGGCTCGATGCGCAGGCCAGTATGCTATAAGGCATTGATTGTGCCATTAAGGGGGAGAGTTATCTAACAAAGGCAAATAGGGAGAGAACAAAGGCATTAATGGGGAGAGATTAAGGGGTAGAGTAATCTATCAAAGGCAAAAAATTCTAAATTGATGCTCCCACTTCAAATAATTGAAGCTCTGCGCAAAGCAATTTGGGAAGTTACAAGATGAAGTGTGCAGAGCTCTCTCAAAGGTGAACTCAACTTATAATGCATCATTGCTTTTCCCAAAACCTTGTTCAATTCAAACTTTTTGTTTGTGGAACAATGAACGCATTATTTCAAACTTCATGCGCATATACTTAACTGCTCATATTTTCTGTGCATGATGTTTTAAACATTCAGTTTAAACGCATACCAATCCTAAACTCATATTATCTGTATGCACTGAATGATATTTCTGTCTTTCTCATATTGTAAGTTATATCTTTTGGATAGTCTAGAAATCTATAACATTGGCTAGTGTGTGCATTGACTTGAGGCATGATTTACCATTCACATTTTATGGACATGTTATTATCAAGTAAAATGAATTGCCTTTGTTATAGTAGGTAATGGCATCAATCATTTAGGGGGAGATTGTTGGGTATACTTATTTCTTAACCCTCCCAATTATGTTAGAATTGATTGATACCATCACCTAAGTATTTTATGGACTTTAGGATCCTATGTAAGAAGTTTTATAACTTCTATTTTTAGCTAAGTCCAATTTTATAGAATAGGCTTAGCGGTTAGGGCTTGCTCGGAATTGAGGTTTCATTTACTGAAGACCAAGTATAATGCGCAGGACATTTCGTGCGCAGCACATTTCATGCGCAGAGCATTACCTGCTCAGTCTCCGCGCGCACATAGCATTACCTGCTCATTCTTCGCGCGCATAGCATTACTTGCTTATTCTCCGCGCGCATAGCATCACTTGCTCATTCTCTATATGCATGACTTCTATGAGCAGAGCAGATTAACTTGGTCCTTATGCTTATCTTTCAACAACCTCATATTCTTGAAACTTGGAGCGAAAAGGAATGATCTAAGCAAGACTGTGGTCTCCTCTGCGCAGGACTTCCCTGCGCAGGACATCACTGCGCAGGTCTCCTCTGCGCAGCATGCATCCTTGCATAGTTTTCAATGCATTCAGATCACATAACTTGGAAAGCGCTTAGAAGATGCACGCTTATTAAAAATGTTGAGGTGTGCAGAAACGACAAAGCAAGCACACTCAGCAGATCCAACGGTGGAGACGCGCTCAAGAGAAATATTTCAAATGAAGACAGCTGTCAACCTTCTAGAAGAAGCTTTTGAATTCGGTCTTCATGCTCAGTCTCCAACGGCTCTAAAACACCTGCGCACCAATCATATTGTGCCAGGTCATCAACTTTGATCAGAGCTCCAACGGCTATAAAGGACACCTGCGCACCAATCATATTGTGCCAGCTCATCGTCCTTGCTCAGAGCACCAACGGCTAGTTTTAAGCTCTCTGCTATAAATAGCCTGCTCATCTTCATTTCCAAGTTGCTTGAGTTCTTGCTTCCAAAAGAAACTTTGAAGATTTGAAGATTGCTTGCTCATTTCCAGAATTCTCAAGATCAACCTTCATACCTTCATACTCAACCAAGCCCAGATCCTATAAGCCTTGTATCACCCAGAATTATTCGTGCTCTTCATCTCATAGATTCATAGAGCCCAGAATTTCTGAACACACACACACCTCTTGAAGCTTTGATTATTTCGATCATACTTCTTGAGATACACCGGTTTAGTCTAGGATTTGTTCTTCATAGATTATAGATCTTTGAGATAGTTGTGTTTCATTGTTATATCTTGTAACTCTCTCATATAATAAGATCTCCATTAGAAAATCCAAGACTAACCATCTTGGTAGAGGACGTAGATCTTTCATTGATCGAACCTCTCCAAATAGCTTGTTCTTTAATCTTGCTATTTACTTCCTGCTTAATCATTTCTGAATTACTGCTTTGTTTGATCTTATCAGATTGCCGCTATTGCTGCTGTGTTTGTTATTGCTAATTGCCTTAGAACATTTTATCCAACTCTTTAAGCCAAAACTTAGCGCGTGCGTTTTTAGCCTTGCGCAGCTTTTTACTGCGCAGGTGCTGCTTAAAACTTCCGCTGTGCATTTCACTCTCTCACTGCGCGCTATACTTAGCTTATTTGAGAACTGTGCGCATAAGCCATTGATTTGCAACAGGGTTTGAAAAGAATTTTAAAACGCTATTCACCCCCCCCCCCCTCTAGCATTTTTCATACCCTTGTTGCCCCTTTGGGACCAACAGGGAAAAAGAGAGAGATTAATAATTTTAGATCTAGGGTTTGTACAGTCAAGAATTTTGTGATCAAAATTCGTGCAAAGTAGATTAGTGTGATCATCTTTTGTAATTGTTTCTCCGCCATATTAATAATATATATCTCTCTTTTGTCCGTGGATGTAGCCAATAGGTTGTTGGTGAACCACGTAAAATCTGTGTTCTTACTTGTTGATTTGCGTTCATTATTATCTGCTATCTCTTGAGTCTGATTTACTAACATTTACAAATAACAATTTTTTTATAATTTATTGTGATCACTAAATTGATACCAACGTATGGTCAAAATTAACAAGTGTTGACCAAAATCAGTCAAAATAAGACAATCTTTTCGGAATAGAGGGAGTATCATTAAGAGTTAAGATTTTCACAATTTCGCCAAGATCCTTCGTATGAAAATACTTCCAACTTATGTTTCCTGCAAAAATTTCAAGCGGTTTATGACAGAACTCACAAACATTTTGTGACACAAAACCCAAACATTTTGTGACACAATTCTCAGATACTCTTTCCGAGACACAACCCACACTTTATGATACAACTCACAGACACTTGTGCACAACTCTCATACAATTTTCAGGCCAAACTTAAAAAAAAAAAAAAAAAAAAAAAAAAAAAATAAAAACAAAATAGCTATGTGACACAACTCTCATACAATTTCAGATCGAGAATTTTTTTTTCCCCCTAATTATATTTATGTTTTTTGCTTTGTTTTTTTCTCTTAATTGGTGGTGACGAAGGCCATAGTAATGCCGGTCACGGTGTTGACAGTCAGTGGTGGGCGATGGTACGATGCTGGTAAGATGGTGGTGGGTGGTGGGTTGAGATTGGTCATTGTATTTTTTAAAAAAATCTGAATTTCAATTGGGGATGCATTACTATTTGAGTATTAGGTTAAAGGCTAAAAATGGTGTTTGGTGGTGGTGGTGGCAGATTAGGGGTGGTGGCTGCGGTTTGGTGGTGGTAGGCATGTTGACAATAGGGGTGTGCACGGGTCGGTTTGGTTCGGTTTTAGGCCAAAACAGACACCAAACCAATAGTTATTGGTTTATGAAATTCAAAACCATTAAGCTTCGGTTTCTTAATGGTTCGGTTTGTTCGGTTTCGGTGTGATTTCGGTTTGGTTTGGTGTCAAACCAATAGAATGGACTGTTGGGTTGTGGGTTTGTTGGGCCGCCTTAATGGGCTACATTCAAATGAGGCTCAATTTGCACATAATAAATAATAAGATCAAATAAGGCACATTTTCTGGTTGAAGTATGAATTGGGCCGATAGACCATACTACTTGGACCAAAAACTACAAATTAAAGTTTACAACTATTAATTCAAATAATAAGCTATGAATAAAACGACATAGTTTTAGGTAATCGGTTCGGTTTCTTATCGGTTCTAACAAGATGGAAACCTAAACCGAACCACTAATTTCGGTTTTCTAATTTTTAGAAACCGGTCCTAACCAATAGCTTATTGGACCGTTTTTCAGTCCGTTTTTTTCGGGGGTTTTTCGGTTTTTTTGCTCACCCCTAATTGACAAAGACTTGAAAGTTTTTAATGATTAAATGACATTTATGCCCTTAAGATTTGTTCGTGAATGACTATATTGTTCTTTAAATAGTCATGTGAATGACATATGGTTTCCAATCCGTCAATAATTTAACGAATTCGTTAGTTTTTTTACTTTCTTATACCGGATTGCAAAAAAAATACAAACTCAAGTTACCTATTTGCAAGATTTAAAGTGGTGTACGGCTACTATGTGTAAAACTTAGGTTTCCAAATTACAATTTGCCCATTTAATCAACTAAGAATCTACTGGCAATTTGGAATAAATACATACACAGGAAGCCCATCAGGTTATTCATGAATACCAAGCCCAACGTTTGGAAGTGGGCTTTCACAATTTTCAGTTTGACCCTTTCACGTATACTACTTGTTATGTTGTCAATCTCATATTGTTGTTGATTGATCTCATCCGTCTAGAAACCCTCACTTTAATTTTTAAAATCAATTTTAGCAAACTTTAATCATAATGAAAAAAAATACTAAGTACTATCTGTATAACTTTGAAAATGATTATTGGTTCACCATAAATTTTATTATAATAATTTTAAATCTGCTTGAAAATAATTAATTTTTTAATAAAATTTTAATCAAATTTTGCATGAACTGACTATAAAAATAAACATTAAAGTATCTTCGGAGGATCGAGGAAGTATTCTTATCCTAATGTCCTTACAAAAATGAATGACTTCCATTCACATTTTGGTTGATATAGATAACAAAAATACTCCTTTCGTACTATTCAAATGCTTAACTAATCCCTCCGTTCTATTTTAAATTATAAAATTTATCATTTTGGTAGTCTTACTAAAATTACAAAAAAAGCCAAAAAATATGGACAAAAACTTGTGTGAGAACACTCCAACCCGTCTCATGGGTGAGACGGGTCATTTTTTTGACCCATTACCCGACCCACAACCCTGCTCCAGGACCCATGGGGGGGACCCTGCCACGTGGCAGCCCCTCATTGGCCCCCATTTTTTTTATTTTTTTTTTAAATTTTTATATTTTTTTTTTTGGTTTTTTTCGGTTTGTGAAAAGTAATAGTTACCATCTCTTAAAGTAATAGTTACCATCTCTTAAAGTAATAGTGTATATTCCTATGTTTTCTTCGTTTGCCAAAAGTAATACTTATTATAACTAAAATGTAACAAACGCGTTATTTATATGTAATAGTATTTGTAAATAATTGTAATACATATGTATAGATATCTATTTGTTTTCAAACAATAAGTTACAATGGGGTCAAATTTATCATGATACATGTAAAAGTATTACATTATCTATAGAAATCTGTTACAATTTCGTCAATCAAAGTGTTACATTTACTTGCATAAACTTACTATTACATTCATATACATAAGTTATTACTTTTCAAATGGGTAAAAACGAGCTTTTGTTTTTTTAAAACAAGTATTACGTTTACTTATGAACAATGTTACTTTAAGAGATGGTAACTATTATTTTTTGCTAAACCACTGAAAAGCCGAAAAAAAAAATATAAAAACTAAAAAAAAAACCAAAAAAAAAAAAAAAAAAAAATTTTTTTTTTTTTTTTTTTCCGGCCAATGGTGGGTTGCCACGTGGCGGGTTCGGCCCATGGGTCATGGGGCGACCCGTCTCATGCATGAGACGGATCCCCTTGTTCTCATGGGAGACCACCTCAAAAATATGAAGTACTCCCTCCGTCCCATTTTAAGAGTTAAAAAATGGGTGAGTTCAAAAATTAAGAAAAATGTGATGTGTTGTGAGTGTTGATAGTTTGATAGGAGAGAGAAAGTGGGGTAGAGAAGAGTTAGTGGATAACTGTTGTGAGTATGACATGTAGGACACACTTTCTATTTTAAGATTTTGACTCTTAAAATGGGATGCCCTTTTAGGAAATTTTTTACTCTTAAAATGGGACGGAGGGAGTATATACTAATGTTTTTTAATTAATGAGACGCACTTGTCATACTCACATCAACTAACTCACTACTATTCTCTATCCCACTTTCTCTCTCCTACCCAAACGACCTACACTCACAACACATCACCTTTTTCACTTTTTCCTTAATTTTCCATGCACAACTTTAATTTTACAATTTGAAATGGGACGGAGAGAGTATATACTATTGTCATTGTCATGATTATTTTTCCGTAAAGTTTAATCATTACTTTTGAATAAACTCTCTTTTACCACAAGTATGCATTATTTATTACATTCATCATGTAGTTAGGTTTGAAAGTTGATAAGCCCGAGCCTAATAAACCGAATCTAAGCTCGTGTGGACCGGACAGATCGGGCTAATATAGATCGAGCATGATGGAGAGAACCGAATCGGCTGAAACTAAGGGGAAGCCCTAAATAAGAACCGCCCCGGGTTAACAAGCCCGCAGCGGGGAGATTTGCCTCCCGCTACCCCTTGGTTAGATTTTTATCGACCAAGTAATCTCTCCGTAACCCGTACAGTTCAGCTGGCATATACGTCCAACAGATGTTAACGCATCGTACCTGTCGAACCATAACTAAGAGTCGTGGAGCCATGCCTCACCAACAATATCCTACTTTTAAGTGTCTTTTCCTGGCAAAGCCAATGAGCTCGCGACACGTGGCAAAGCAAGGACAGAGACGTTTGATGCTCATATCTTATCTCCTTGTTCTCTCTCTTTACCTATAAATACTCTTTAGCGCTCCCAAGAGCAATGTGCGTGCTCCAACCCTAATCACACACACAAGGCTTTCACAGGCTACTTCATTGGGTTTCCTCAGAGATCTCATTCTCACACCCGATGGCTTAAGCCATATTCAAACACGGCTCTGGTTCTAACGGTGTTCTTGTTTGTGTTATGATTTAGGAACAAGAGACATCAAACCGGAGATCATTCTTCTTGACCCCAAATTTCAGGGCGTCATCAAAAGTCCAATAATTTTAACATACCAATTTAAGAAATAATACCAATTCAAGAAATAAGACTAGAGACTATTGAAACGTATTGAGAAAAAGTATATAAATCAGGTTTAGAATGAACAAAATAGCACTCCCTCTTCCCTCTGTCTCAAAATACTTATAGTTTTAAAGATTTTATACATATTAAAAAATGCAATATACCAATTTTTTTTTTTTTAAGAAATCAAATATCTAGATAATTAAATGTTTTTACTATGATATATAAATTAGAGTATAACGTATAAATAAAGGTAAACATTTCTTAATAATAGTAAAATAACAAATATTTTGGGACAAATATAAATTATTAAAACAACAAGTATTTTGGGTAGAGGGAAAGAGTTCTTCATATTATTTATTTTAAGGCAAAATTACACCAAAAATCACTCAACTATAGGCCAACTGTGGATTTCATACATAAACTATTTTCGTTCCATTCCTTGCACTAAACTATTTTTCTGTTGCACGGGAAATCACTCAAGCTAACGACATCCAAATTTTATTGTTAAGTTGTCACGTGCCTTGCACATGACAAGGATTCAAGGGCGAAACGGGGAAACTACATTGCCTTCTTCCTTACCTTTCCCCTAACTTGAGTTAAATACCTAAAAGACTTAACTTTTTGAACTTTTTTCAACTAGCTCCTAAACTTTTGTTTTATTTTTACTTTAATTTCTTATTTATCTGTTAAAGCCAACGAATTTTCCTTTTTAAAATTGACTATTTATTAATTGTTAAAAATTACTAACATTTTTCACTTTTTTTATTTTTTTTTATTTCCATTTCCCCCTTTTTTCAATGCATTTATCACAAATTAACCTGTTTATCACTTCCATTGAACCCAACCACACCGCCACACCACCGTCTCGACTGCCATCACCGCCACTAACCATCACCAAAGCAACAACAATTCAAGAACCCATAAAATTCTAATTACAACCAAAATAAATACTAATATAAAATACTCACAATAGCAACAAAATAACATAAGAAGAAAAGGGGGGTTGGAGAGGAAGACGGAGGAAAATCTACATGCAGGAGATCGTCAAGATCTAGGGACCGCGACCACCACTTTTCCACATTATGAGGGCCAAGCCCGACCACCACCACCACTCTCCCACATTAGTATATTGTCCGCTTTGGGCCAAGCCCGACCACCACCACCACTCTCCCACATTAGTAGGATTTGTTTTTGGACATCCCAAAAAGACCTCATACCAATGAAGTGGGTGGGTGCTCTTATATACCTTGTAATTATTTCCTCAATTGCCGATGTGGGACTTTGGCCCAACACAACCACTCGAAAATTTAAGGAAATCTCCGTGGAATCATAGTCAAATATCAAGGAAATTTCAAGTAAAATCGAAATTCTGAGTAGAATCGCGAAAGAGAAACCGATTTCTACCTCGTCTGTAACCTGCACAAATTGCTTGAAAATAGAAGTCGATAACAATTCTGGGCATAACACAGGAACACGGTGGGAATTCAGAATTGAAAATAATCTTCGAAGAAAAGATAAAAAATAAATCGCAAAAAAACAATAATGAAATCGTCATAAACAAATCTGGTTTTGAAATGAGATGGGGTGCGGCTGGGAAGTGCGGTCTTGGTGGTGTAGGTTTCAATGGAAAAAAGAAGGTTGGCCATCATTGAGAACAATCGCCATCAATTCATACTCACCTCCATCACCAACATTACCTGATTTCTTAAAAGAAAAAAAAAGAAACCTTTTTTGATTTAGGTGTGAATTAAGTCAGGGATGAAATAGAAGGGTGTTGTTATACACCCCCGTAAATCTTATGAAGACACCCCTAAGGTTAAACCCACCCCTAAAATATAAAACAAAATCATCAAACTTCCTATTATACCCTTCAACCCTTAAAACACAATACCCCATTCATATCCGCACAATCAATTGCACACACCCATTTCACACACCCAGTTTCGCACATGACGGGTGATGAACGAGTTTTCATACTCGTTTATTGGGTACTTTTTAGACTTATTCTTAGCAAAATCCTTGGGGGTTTTGTGTATTTAATGTGTGGTTTAGTGTTTATTTAGAAAACAGGTGGAAAGAGCCTAACTCAGAGGAGATATGGCAAAATTTGCAAGTCCAGGGACTTAATAGGAATTTCCAGAAGAGATGGGGCTGCTGTGAAAAATATGGACTATTCAGGGAACAATCTGTCCATTCTGAAACTTAAAGACCAAACTGCAAATTTCAAAAACTACAGCGACTGTTCTGTAATTTATGGAATCTTGAGGACTAAACTGTAATTTTTCTGGAAAGGTGAGGACTGAACTGTAAATCTCAGAATGCAGTCCAAGAAGGACGAGAAACACAACCACAGCACGTTTAGTTTGTTGGAGAATAATTAGGATTTTTAGTTTTTTTATTTTAGTTTAGGATTTCTTTTTAGTTTCCTTTTCTTTTACAATTCTTTTTCCTTTTAGATTTAGGTTAGTTTTTCTCCTATAAATACTAGATTAGTTTTCTTGTTTTGATCATCAAACAATGTAGTTAGTAAATATTTGTAAGGGTTACAAGGTTGGAGGTAACTTTTATCTTTTTATTCAATTGAGGTATTTTTATTTTCATCTTTTGATCTCTATTCATAATTTTACTTGTGATTATTTTAGATCCGTTGCTAAGGTTTGTAGACTTGATCAATCTATTTATCTGTGTTATGGATCTCTGCTAGAATTTTCTATTTACTGTGCCAGTGTAGAAATTCACAAGTAGCATCTTCATAGTTTATGCATGTGCCATGGTAAATTGTAAAGTGGGTAAAATTAGACGATTATCTATATGAAATAATGTAGAAAGCGTTCTTGATCTTAGTTTCTTAAATCGTTCATCAATTAATTCTTAGATCTAGACTGTGCCAGTTAGATTTGATTATTGATTAGGGTTTCTAGTGAGTGTGCCACTGCTAGTAACTACTCTGAAAGAAGAAACAGAGATTGAAATAAATCTCGTGATCGAGTGAATAGGGTGAAAAGTGAAAAGATGTGCCAATGATATTTGAATTAAAGACAGAGATATCTTTTAATTTTGTGATTCCTATCATTTATATGCTTGCTCATGTTGATCACCTATCTTTTATTGATGTTTTGTTTTATTTATTGCTTTTAAAATAATTAAATAATTTGGAATTAATTCAAGTCCCTGTGGATCGACCCTTGTGTTTGCATATTGCTATGACGATAGCTCGTGCACTTGCGAGGTATTATAATTTAGCCTATCAAGTTTTTGGCGCCGCTGCCGGAGACTTGCGCTTTAATTCTTAGTTATTTAATTATATATCTTAGTTTAGTGTTTGCGTCACTCGAAAGAGTCTCCTTGAGTTTGTGGGTTTATAGAGGAGTGTATATAGTGTCACCCTCCAAAAATATTTTTATTTTTATATTTTAAAAGTGCCTCCAATTTTTGTAAACCTTACAATTTATTTTTATTACTAATTTTGTTAGTTTTATAGTTTTTTTTTTTTTTTTTAAACATTTAACGTGGTTTGTTAGTGTTTCTGTTATATTCTTAACGAATGCAGGTCAAGATAATGATAACTGGGGCTTAATTGCTGAAGAAAACGGACGGTGGGACTGAGTTACTTTCAAAAAAAGTTAAAAGCGGTGAGGGAATTGAAAATTTACAGAAGGGGTTATGAGATCGCATAGAGTAGCTTAATGTGTTGTGCGAAAAAAAAATAATAATAATAAAAAAAAAAATCCATAATTAGGTCGGGAAAAAAGGAATCCCAAATCCCTTTCTCTCTGTCTCTGGATGGATTTCTCCACCGATCTCCCTCTCCGTTCGCCTCCTTCACCACCGCCGTCGACTCTCCTTCAACCTCAGCACAGGCGATGTCACTCAATCCCAACAACGCCAACACCCATCGCCGTTCAGCACACTCTGTATCCGAGCAGTACCCGAAGCCGCACCGCCCACCTTCACAAATCCGGCTCCATCTCATCCCGTGCATTCGACCATGCTCCGTCTATCCTCCATAGCCGCCGACCGACATCCATCTCAGTTCATACTTCCTTTGCTCCGATCGTCGTTCTCTGGGCAGATATGGGTCGACAGATTCAGCAGATTGTGGTCTCTATTCCCTTGGCGAAAACAACAAATCTGGTCTCCGAATTCTCCACCCACTTCAGTTGCAGTTTGAGGTACCATTTTTCTATACGTATGAATCCCAATCTCTAATTTTGTCGATCAATTGTTCTGAAAAGTGATATTTTAATTGGGGAATGTTGTGATTTGAGTGGTACATGTGGATTGTTGTGGGAGTAACAATTGCTATGATGGTTCTATTACACTGTGAAGTTGTTGCTGGGGAATTGGTGTGTTGAAGGAATAGTGATCTGGGTATGGGTATGTTGTTCTATTATGGGATAAGTTAGGTGCCTTTTCTTGTTGGCAATATGTTAAACGAGGCATGCTTTGTGTTTTACCCCCTTATATTTTCCCACAATGAGGACATTGATCAATTTAAGTTTGGGGGTGGGATGTTATTCTTGTGCTCGATACTTGTTTACCTGGTTTTCTTAGTTATTAATTTTCTTTTATTTATTTATTTATTTTTTTACAAAAAAAAAAAAAAAAAAAGCAATTTTTTTTAGTTGAATTTGTTCCTAATTTTGGGTTGGTTCGAACTACGGTGACCTGAGCCCTTCTATTGTGGGTTCGGTTCACTTTAAAGGGAACGTAGGCAGCTTTGGTGCGGTCAAAGTCTTGAAACATTTGGTATTTTCCCCCATAGTTGTGTGTGTCTTAAAACCGTGATGAGGATAAATGTGTGATGTGATCAATCTATTCTTGTCTTAATATAGATTGGATTAATTTTGGTTCTTTGCTTAAGTATTGTAGTTATGTTGTGAATCTCTTAAATAAGTGCACTATCACCGAGACTCCTTTTGTTGATAATTTTGATTTACTTTATCGAGTTTATAGTACACTGTCATCCCTTAGGTTAATGAGTTTGTGTGCAAATAAAGCCTCTTAAAACTTAAAATATGGATACTCTTTAGACATTTGAGGTTGATTTATATGTGTTGGCACCCCTAGTTGTTATAAGTAATTAATGGAAAATGTGACTAAGGGAAAAGTGGGAGCAATGGCAAAAAAAAAAAAAAAATAAAAAAAAAAAATAAATAAAAAAAATAAATAAATAAATAAATAATTAAAGTTGCAATGTTGCTTTGGTGTCACCTCCAGACGCGTAGGTTAGCCGGATAGGGGCTATTCTAGCTTAACCAGATTTCTGGGTATGCAGTAGCGTTATGGAGGGAGAGCTTTTCCGCCGCGATGGTCCGTTCCAAGCTTGAATCCGAAGTAAAGGCCAACTCCCTCCCCTTGAGTTCATCCTAATCATGTGCGAAAAGCACTTGAAATATGCGCTTCAATTGTCAATAATTAAGTTTGGGGGTGTTTTGTTGTTAAGTGCCAAGTGCTAAAGAATATTCATATTTTGTTTTTTTTAAGAATGTTTTATAGAATAGACAAAGTCAATAGAATAAGGGATGACTGGTGTACTTGGCTTTATAAAATTAGATCATATTTGAAAACATTGGGAGAATTGGTATTCACACACACACAGAGATTCACCGCTTAATTATAATGCATATGCAAATAAGCAAAATTAATTGTAATATATATTAGCACTTGCATAGTTAGATCTATTCATATCCTGAAGCGTAGTATTATTTGTTACATGCAATTGTGGGGGAATACAAAAATGTGTTGAGCCAAGTAGTTAGTTTTATCCATGTTTCATGTTTTAGCTTAGTTTTATTTCTTTTAGTATAATTTTGTTGTTTGCTCGAGGACTAGCAAAGTTTAAGTTTGGGGGTATTTGATGAACGAGTTTTCATACTCGTTTATTGGGTACTTTTTAGACTTATTCTTAGCAAAATCCTTGGGTTTTTGTGTATTTAATATGTGGTTTAGTGTTTATTTAGAAAACAGGTAAAACAGGTGGAAAGAGCCTAACTCAGAGGAGATATGGCAAAATTTGCAAGTCCAGGGACTTAATAGGAATTTCCAGAAGAGATGGGGCTGCTGTGAAAAATATGGACTATTCAGGGAACAATCTGTCCGTTCTGAAACTTAAAGACCAAACTGCAAATTTCAAAAACTACAGCGACTGTTCTGTAATTTATGGAATCTTGAGGACTAAACTGTAATTTTTTGGAAAGGTGAGGACTGAACTGTAAATCTCAGAATGCAGTCCAAGAAGGACGAGAAACACAACCACAGCACGTTTAGTTTGTTGGAGAATAATTAGGATTTTTAGTTTTTTTATTTTAGTTTAGGATTTCTTTTTAGTTTCCTTTTCTTTTACAATTCTTTTTCCTTTTAGATTTAGGTTAGTTTTTCTCCTATAAATACTAGATTAGTTTTCTTGTTTTGATCATCAAACAATGTAGTTAGTAAATATTTGTAAGGGTTGCAAAGTTGGAGGTAACTTTTATCTTTTTATTCAATTGAGGTATTTTTATTTTCATCTTTTGATCTCTATTCATAATTTTACTTGTGATTATTTTAGATCCGTTGCTAAGGTTTGTAGACTTGATCAATCTATTTATCTGTGTTATGGACCTCTGCTAGAATTTTCTATTTACTGTGCCAGTGTAGAAATTCACAAGTAGCATCTTCATAGTTTATGCATGTGCCATGGTAAATTGTGAAGTGGGTAAAATTAGACGATTATCTATATGAAATAATGTAGAAAGCGTTCTTGATCTTAGTTTCTTAAATCGTTCATCAATTAATTCTTAGATCTAGACTGTGCCAGTTAGATTTGATTATTGATTAGGGTTTCTAGTGAGTGTGTCACTGCTAGTAACTACTCTGAAAGAAGAAACAGATATTGAAATAAATCTCGTGATCGAGTGAATAGGGTGAAAAGTGAAAAGATGTACCAATGATATTTGAATTAAAGACAGAGATATCTTTTAATTTTGTGATTCCTATCATTTATATGCTTGCTCATGTTGATCACCTATCTTTTATTGATGTTTTGTTTTATTTATTGCTTTTAAAATAATTAAATAATTTGGAATTAATTCAAGTCCCTGTGGATCGACCCTTGTGTTTGCATATTGCTATGACGATAGCTCGTGCACTTGCGAGGTATTATAATTTAGCCTATCAAATTTTGACGCCGTTGCCGGGGAACGGTGTTTATTTGTTTACGTTCTTATTTTAATTCTTGTTCTTGTTCTTTTTATTTTCTTTGTATTTTTTTTTTGTTGGTTTAGTTTAGTTAATTTAATTTTCTTTTTAGTTATTTTTAATTTAGTTATTTGTTTTTAGTGTGGAACCTTGTAAGGTCCACACCTTTTTTACTGACAATCTGCTTGGAAGTCTTGAATTAGTAAACAGATGGCAGATCAGACATTGAGGCAGAAAATTGCCCCGAATTGGAGTGAGCAACCTCATGCAGTTCAGTTCCCCACTCTGCCGACTGGGGTTACATTTGAGTTGAAGCCGGGTTTGTTGAGCCAGTTACCGCACTTTACTGGGATGCCCGGTGAGAACCCGAATCAACATATATCCCAGTTTGTGCAGATTTGTCAGAGCATGAAGCCAGCAGCACTTTCGATTGAGCATCTCCTCCTTAGAGCATTTTCTTTCACTCTGAAAGATGATGCTAGTGCATGGTATTACCATCTGCCGCCTAACAGCATTACCACATGGCAGCAGATGAAGGAGGTGTTTCTTGATGAGTTTTTCCCACCGGATCAGATCAATGTCATGAAGCGGGACATTAGCAACATGGAGCAGAAGGTAGATGAGACTCTATACGAGTATTATAATAGGTTCCATAAGTTGTGCAGGAGTTGCCCGTATCATGGGTTTGATGATAATCAGCTGATAATATATTTCTATGGAGGGTTGACAGTCATGGATAAGCGGTTGGTGGATTCTTGCTGTGAGGGCAGTATTCTGAACAAGACAACTGAGGAGGCTAATGAGATAATTAATGAGTTGGCTAAGAGCACTCGGACACATGGCAGGAGATCGAGCTTCAGACAGGTCAGTGCTGCGAATTCTAGTAGCGGTGTGACAAATAAGCTTGAGACTGATGTTGAGGACCTTAAGGGGATGATGAGACAATTGTTGATGGGTCCACCACAGAGTCAGCAGTACCAGACTAATCAGTATCAGTACAGACCACCATATGGGCAGCAACAGCAGTATCAAAGTACCCCTCCGAGACAGTCTACAGATGACATGATTCACTCCTTAGCACAATCGGTGAGCATGATGAATAGCAACTTCCAGCAGTATCAACAGAAGACCGATGCGAGTATCGGTAATCTAGAGAGACAGATTGGTCAGATAGTGGATGCAGTTGGGAGACTAGAGGCTAGAGAGGTAGAGAAGGTACATTCTAGATCAGAATCGAACCCTAAGCAGAGTGCATGTGCCATGACTTTACGCAGTGGTAAGGAGATTGGGAAGGAAGTTGTACCGGAGGAGCCAATGACTGAGGTTTAGGAGGTTGTGCCTACTGAGAAAACCCCGGAGGAGGAGAAGAAAGCTACACCAGAGCCCACAGTTTTTGAGCCGGATGTTCCATTTCCTGAGGCATGGAAAAGATCGCGAGAACATGAGCCTGACAAGGCTATCTTTGACACTTTCAAGAGGATTGAGGTAAACATCCCATTTTTAGACTTGTTGCAGACTGTCCCGAGATATGCCAAATTCCTTAAGGCATTGTGTACGTTGAAGAGGGATCAAAAGGCGAGAAGTCAGAAAAAGGTGAAGATGAAAGAGCATGTGTCTGCAGTCTATCATGAGAAGATGCCCAAGAAGTGTAGTGATCCGGGTATGTTTGTGATACCGGTGTCTTTGGGTGATGATAGTGAGCATAATGCTATGCTTGACTTGGGTGCTTCAATCAATGTCATGCCTTATGCATTGTTTGAAAAACTCAAGTTGGGACCTTTACAGGATACACGGGTTGTGATTCAGTTGGCGGATAGATCCAATGCATACCCTAAGGGGAAGGTTGAGGATGTTCTAGTCCGAGTTGGTAAATTCATTTTTTCCGCTGATTTTTATGTGTTAGAGATGGATACGGATCCTAAGGCTCCCATTCTGTTGGGGAGACCATTTATGTCTACGGCTCATACTAAACTAGATGTGTCTAATGGTTCATTGACTATGGAGTTTGATGGGGATTTAATGGAGTTCAATATTTTTGACTCCAAGAAAGACCCTGAGGATGTTCGTGGTTTATGTTTCATGGATACAGTTGAGCCAAAGGTAGAGGATGTGTCCACTATTTGCAGTGGGGATGATGATATAAAGATTGGTTTGGAGATTCCTGCGGTAAAACATGGACCAAGAAAGGTGAAGAATCTTCCTGAGCACCGAAAGCATGCATTTGGAGGTGAGGAAGAAGTGATGATGGCTAGTGGTTCGATTGAGAAGAAAGGAGGTTTGAGCACGATGAACAAAAAGATGAAGGGATTCATGGAAACAATTCGAGCTCAAACGGGGTGGAGTGTGCACTAATGAGGTACCATTTATTCCCTTACGTTTAAACTGTCCTTATTTTTATTCACTTTTACACATTGAGGACACTGTGTAGTTTAAGCGTGGGGGAAGGATTTGTAGTTGTACAGTATGCATTTTTCATTCTAGATAGTTAGTTTTTTTTTTTAAAAAAAAAAAAAAAACACACAAGAAAAGAAGCCCGCTAGATTGAAAACCCGAAAGGGAAGTCTAGGCAAAAACCAGGGTGTGCATTAAAAAAAAAAAAAAAAAAGTTGAAAAAAATAATAGTGGCTAAGTGAAGACACCCCTAAGGCTAAAACCACCCCTAAAATATAAAACAAAATCATCAAACTTCCTATTATACCCTTCAACCCTTAAAACACAATACCCCATTCATATCCGCACAATCAATTGCACACACCCATTTCACACACCCAGTTTCGCACATGACGGGTGATGAACGAGTTTTCATACTCGTTTATTGGGTACTTTTTAGACTTATTCTTAGCAAAATCCTTGGGGTTTTTGTGTATTTAATGTGTGGTTTAGTGTTTATTTAGAAAACAGGTAAAACAGGTGGAAAAAGCCTAACTCAGAGGAGATATGGCAAAATTTGCAAGTCCAGGGACTTAATAGGAATTTCCAGAAGAGATGGGGCTGCTGTGAAATGAGATGGGGTGCGGCTGGGAAGTGCGGTCTTGGTGGTGCAGGTTTCAATGGAAAAAAGAAGGTTGGCCATCATTGAGAACAATCGCCATCAATTCATACTCACCTCCATCACCAACATTACCTGATTTCTTAAAAGAAAAAAAAAGAAACCTTTTTTGATTTAGGTGTGAATTAAGTCAGGGATGAATAAGAAGGGTGTTGTTATACACACCCGTAAATCTTATGAAGACACCCCTAAGGCTAAACCCACCCCTAAAATATAAAACAAAATCATCAAACTTCCTATTATACCCTTCAACCCTTAAAACACAATACCCCATTCATATCCGCACAATCAATTGCACACACCCATTTCACACACCCATTTCGCACATGACGGGTAGAGGCGAACTCTCGCGCGCAGACGAGCGACGACGGAACAATTGATCGGTCCCAGTTGACGGCGGCTAGATCTAAGGCTGCCGGCGGTGGGGAAGGGGTGAACGAAGACCGGGAAGGTAAGAGGTGGGGTGGGGTGGCCGGAGAAGACAGATCGGTTTGCCGGAAGTGGGAAAGGAGAGGGTTTGGGTTTGGTCGGCGTGTGTAGGGTTGAGAGAGATAGTGAGAGTGGGTAAGCGGGTTAGATCTAAGGCAGTCGGCGGTGGGAAAGGGGAGAACGAAAACCGGCGAGGTTTGAGGTGTTGTGGGGTGGGGTGGCCGGAGAAGACAGCGGGTAAGTGGCTAGATCTAAGGCAGCCGTCGGTGGGAAAGGGGGAGCACGAAGACCGGCGAGGTGAGAGGTGTGGTGGGGTCGCCGGAAAAGACAAAGCAGGTTGCCGGAAGGATTCAGTCGTCGGTTGGGAGGAATGGTGGCCGGAGATTTAGAGAGAGAAAGTAGAGAGGGGTAATCGTGCGTCTTGGAAGGCGAGGTCTGAAGAGGGGGGTTTTGTTTAGGTGTATTAAATTTACGGGTGTCTTTTAACATTTTTGGTAGAAGTCCATAATTACGGGTGTACAAGGTGGGTGTGGGTGTACAATACATATAAAGGTTAGTTTGGACATTTCATTCAATGGCATTTTTTAAAGAACTTGGATTACGGGTGTCTTCATAAGATTTACGGGTGTGTATAACAACACCCAAATAGAAGGGGAGGGAGGGGGTAATTTGTAAAACTAAAATTTGTAAAAATGGTCTACACTTTAATGTTTTACAATTTTACCCCTCTTTTGTTTGAACAAATGTTGTTTTGCTTTAAAATTTTATGATTTTCCTGTTTTGCCCTTAAAAGTCCTAAGATGTGCATTGCACATGCCAGCTTAACGGAAAAAAACAAACGGTGTTAGGAGTAGTGACCTCTCATGCAACAAATAAATAGTTTAATGCAAGGAATGGAACGAAAAATAGTTTAGGTATGAAATCCACAATATAGTTGGGTAATTTTTTATATTTTAATTAATTAATTAATTTAAACGCCACATTTTACCACAGTAATAATCAAAATGATGGAGAATTCAAAAAAATGAGAAGAGGCTCCATTTTTCAAAGAAATGCAGAAAGTGGAGCCCAAAAGCAGGCTCGCCAGTTCCGTAACACTGAAACGTGTCTCTTCCCAGAGCTCTTTTCACATCAAAAATGCGAAGATCCCCAAACACTCTCCCCGGCGCCGGAGATTTGACGTTCTCCACCACAAATTAACCAACCCGCCGGCATCCACTGTCTGTGTGAAAGAGTTATCGGAGATAGATACAGAGTGTATATGCAATGCTGTCGGTTGGCATGGCAAATAGTTGCCTCCGGTGGCGGTTGTGCTCAGTTTTGTTCGTCGGTTGGCTCAGTGTTGCTCTTGGAGGCGATCCTTTTGTGTTCTATGATTGGACTGTTTCCTATATTACTGCCTCCCCGCTCGGTGTTAAACAACAGGTTCGTTCCCTTTCCCATTCTCTCTAGATCTCTTCTTCAATTTCACTACTTAGCATTCGCATTTACTTGTTTGTCTTGATTCTGTAAATGACCTAAATTGGCGACAAATTGTATTTTTATTTTGTTCTTCTTAAAATGGCGGATAAGGATTAAGGTAGCGCTTCAACTTCAAGTAAAGGGGACAAAGGCCGAGTTGAGTTGAATTACATTTTGTTCCTGAGAAAGGGAATTTCAAATGCTAGGGATTTCAGCAGAGTTAGTCAATTGTTGGGAATTTTGGAGTTAAATCATGTAGATAGTGATAATGAGATTGAGAGCTTCGAACTTTTAATTAAGTCACTAATTGCGCAGTATGATAGCCACACTATGCTCCTTAATCTGCTGTCTACATTTGCTGTGGCATAATTACTTGTTTTCCATTTTCGTAATGCATTGCACACTGCTGCTCTCGTCTAGAATGATTCCATATTTCTGTTTCCTCCTACTATCTTACCCGATTTTAAGTTTCTGGTGAAAAGAGTCTTGGCAATGAAGTTTGTAATAATGTAGCTATGGTTGTAATTGGATTCTATACGATTATTTTTCGCCAAACACTTGAGCTGGTGTTTAATTGCAAGTGTGAAACGACAAAAAATTAAGTGGGTCACGCGTGGAGGTTCAAGTGATTGGTAGGAATTGACATGCATATCAAAAGATGGTGGAAGTCTAATCATTTGCATTGAACGCCTCATAACTTGTTTGTAGAACTCGTGTGCCCTTGGGGATTATTTGATGTCAAAAGTTCTGTGAAGAAGCAACATTTATGAGGGAAGTTACGATGTCCGTTCCATGTTAATAGACCACTAAAATTTGTGACATTCCATTTTAAGAGTCCACTTACAAAATTTAAGCTTTAAATATTTATTTATTTTTCACAATTTTTTTTCTTTAGTACAAATTACAAGAAATAGAAAAGTGTAAAAGCACAAATAATAAGTCAAACATTCAAACATGATCTCATTGCATGAAATGGAGGGAGTAATAAATTGTTGGAGAATGTGATCCATTTGGATTTGCTCTGATGCCATTCACTAAGTAGATGGATTTTGAATTGGAATGGCATTTTATTGCTGCCCGAAGAACTTTGAAGGAAATCCGTTTTGGAATTGTCCTGCACGCACTCTCTCTGCCTTTTGTTAAAGGACTTGATTCATTGACTTCATTTATGCTCAAGGTTTTTGCTGTCATGGCTCAGATAATATTTTGTTTGAGATCATTTTGTTTCAGATGTTCCTATTTTTGGGCTTTTACTTGTATGTTACTTCCTTTATTTCTTAATCAACTGATACCTTTATTCACTGATGTTTCTTGGAATCTAACTAAGGTTATTGGAATAGACGGGAAATTTCCCGGACCAAGTCTTGAAGTGACTACTAATTGGAATGTTGTCATCAATGTCAAAAATAATCTTGATGAGCCTTTGCTTCTTACGTGGTATGCACAAACCTTACACCAAACAACTCAGTATATTTAATTCAAATATTATGCAATTGAACTGATCTAAATGCAGGAACGGGATCCAACATAGAAAGAACTCATGGCAGGATGGTGTATTAGGGACAAATTGTCCTATTCCTGCTGGTTGGAATTGGACGTACGAGTTTCAGGTTAAGGATCAAATTGGCAGTTTCTTCTACTTCCCTTCCCTCAACTTTCAGAGAGCTGCAGGTGGATATGGAGGGATCATTGTAAATAACAGAGACGTAATTGCAGTACCCTTTGGGGGTCCAGATGGAGATATCACGCTCCTTATTGGTGACTGGTATGCAAAGAATCACAAGGTCAGTGTAGATGTTATATTTCTTGCTGCTTTTGCCATGTCAATTGAAAATGTTCTTCAAATTGTTGTATTTTCGTGCTAGTCTTTAATTTTTTATTATGGCTCTTGCAGGATCTCAGGAAAGATGTTCAAAATGGAGTCAAACTTGGAGCTCCTGACGGGATCTTGTTTAATGGATTGGGTCCTTATCGCTATGATGATACGATAGTACCTGATGGTATTGCGTACCAGACAATAAATGTTGAACCAGGTAATAATTTTGGATTTGTATGTGAACCACTGAAAACACGCATAACCAATCTTTTTAAATAGCTCATCTAAGATTATTTGTTTCTTCACTCTATTTTCATATGATGGTACTGTTGGGTTTCCAAGACACATGCGCAGCGGAATATAGCAATTAAAATTTTAAGAAAACCCAAAGCCATGGATCCGTTCATATGATTAAATCAAATACAACAAGATGAATAGAGGAATAACTAACCCTTGATGGCTATGAATTTTCTCTTGGTCTTTGGTGGAGATTTTGAAACTTGATCAAGAACGCGAACCTTGAAGATGATGAGCTTCACCCTCTAGCGGTATCCACACCACGAACGAATATCAAGCAACTTCTTGATCTTGGTTGCTAGACCAAATTGTGAAACACACTTTCACAATTGCAAGAACTATATGGAATTATGAATATTCTTGTTCTTCACTTTTTGGGATCTTAGAACAAGAAAATAACCTCTCAAAACCTTATGGAGGCACTCACAACAACATGTCTAATGGCTGTAAAAGGGATCCTTAAATAGGTCCTAATCCTTAACCCTTAAGGACTTAGGAAACCTAAATCCCGTCACCAAATTAGGCAACAATGAATTCTGGCCTTAAGCCCAAAACTGTTTTGACGCTTAATTAAGTCCAACCATTTTAAACGCATAGGAAACTCTTATTCACTCATCTTGCTCAAACATGAATAAAATCAATGCACCTCGCTTTGGCGAGCCCACATAGAATTACTCATGTCTAAACAAGTGTTTTAATCATGGCATGGCAAAAGGACTTAAAACTTTCTTTGAAGGTTCATCACATATAGCATATAACACATTTATGAGCACATAATATAAACATGTTACACATCAAGTTTAGCCACTAAATTAATCTCCATTAATTTAAGCATGATATTTATGTGTCATTAGTTTCTCTATAATTATGAGGATGAGACTATTTCAACTTCGGTTATTATCTCCAAATCAAGACAACAAGAAGTGCGGTCGAACTAAGCCATTAGGCAACCACAATCCCGCACTAATTCAAGAAACCAAGAAAGTAGTCCATGTGGCCGAAACTAAGCAATAGATGGTCTCGATGAACGTAGGCCAATTGCATTCACAATTCCACATGGATCTCCAATCATTGAATCAAGAACTTTGTTTCTCAATTTTAGCAATTATGAACTCTTCATAATTCTAACTTCGTTTTATCTTTGAAACTTTGATTGCGATCAATTTTGGGAAACACAATCTCGATGAACGCAGATTAGCCATCCAAAACTTGAACCAATCTAGGAATCACAAGACTAAAACAAATAGGAAAATCAAACCCCAAAATCTACACACAAACCAACTACCCAAAACCCATTCCAGATCAACAAGTATGGACTGGTTCTGTTACTGGTTTTGTCGAATTTATCGAAAATTCCATATTCAGATTTTAACCAAAATCAGAACAAATCTTGACCACCGAGCGCCCGCCTGCAAAGGACCAGGCGCCCTCTTGAATGGCCAGAATAGTATAGAATTTTAAAGTTCGAAAATTTTGTCTCAAAATTATTTTTCCCCGATTATTAAAACTTTGATCCAATCAAAAATCAATAATCGAAATAATTCAGAATCCACCATAATTTTTATTGCGATTGAATCGTGCGATTAAAGTTGGAAAAACAATAAACCACATAAAATCACAAAACACATAAACATCATATATTCCAATATTCATATCATGCAAGGCACATAAACAATTTATATACACATAACATGATCCAAGTATTGAATTAATCAACATGAACGGGGCTCTGATACCACTGTTGGGTTTCCAAGACACATGCGCAGCGGAATATAGCAATTAAAATTTTAAGAAAACCCAAAGCCATGGATCCGTTCATATGATTAAATCAAATACAACAAGATGAATAGAGGAATAACTAACCCTTTATGGCTATGAATTTTCTCTTGGTCTTTGGTGGAGATTTTGAAACTTGATCAAGAACGCGAACCTTGAAGATGATGAGCTTCACCCTCTAGCGGTATCCACACCACGAACGAATATCAAGCAACTTCTTGATCTTGGTTGCTAGACCAAATTGTGAAACACACTTTCATAATTGCAAGAACTATATGGAATTATGAATATTCTTGTTCTTCACTTTTTGGGATCTTAGAACAAGAAAATAACCTCTCAAAACCTTATGGAGGCACTCACAACAACATGTCTAATGGCTGTAAAAGGGATCCTTAAATAGGTCCTAATCCTTAACCCTTAAGGACTTAGGAAACCTAAATCCCGTCACCAAATTAGGCAACAATGAATTCTGGCCGACTTGACTGGCACGGTCGTGCCCTACAATCTAGCACGGTCGTGCCATCTAGTCCGCGCGAATTCCCCAGCCGCCCATTTTCGGCACGGTCGTGTTTGGTAATTTGGCACGGTCGTGCCAATCATGTCGATAGGTTTGCCTTGGTTTGGATTTATGGCACGACCGTGCCATTTTAAGGCGCACGACCGTGCCAGAGCCAAACACTGATATTTTTCCATAATTCCCATTTAGTCCTTTACAATTCGTTCTATTTGTGTGTGACCCTCTAGGATTATACTAAGTTGGCAATGGGCTCAAACATGATCCCATAAGATATGATTAGGTTCTAGCAAACCGTCATACCTACCCAAATAGTATAACTAGATACAAGTTCGCATTCCTTTAGAATATGTCATAATCCCTTTGTCCTCGACGTCATTGAACACAAGTCATGGTCAAACAGTCAACTTGTTTTGTTCAATACTTTCTCGATTCCGAATATGTTGATAATCCAAATGACATTGATCCAATCAATTCATTTGAGTCCGGCCGAACATTTCATCAACATCATTCCTACGAGAGGCCCAAGCTTGACATCTCTCCGAAGAGGGACAAATCCATTTAGCTTATTATTCTTCCCAACGGGAATCCGATTATGCCAATCATACCCTTTATAACTACCGTGTTAAGGTAGCGTTTGAATATGTCAAACACAATGTTCATCAAGTGGAAGACTATAATAACTTCATGTCTAAGGATTCAAATGACATAACTAATATGAGATATATGTACGACATAGACCATGACATAAATCTCATACAGCGGGTCATGTCCAGTACCTTGTTCCAAACAAGTACCCATAAATCTAACATGATCATCCCATGATCATTTAGCCTTTATACTAGTGCTTAACAAGTACTAGGGACGGAGATTATTATAAGTGAACATGAACAACAATAATAATCAAAACATCTCTTTATTGATATGAAATAAATGATAACAATTACAACGTTTATTAAACGTGCCTAGGGCACCACTACCAACAGGTACATCTTGCATTGATCTTGTAATGTGCTAAATTAACTCAGTCAATTTTGTTTTCATCTTAAAACAATATCGCAATTTTTTATTTGTTATCGAGCTATTACAAATATGTAGTGATAGTTATTCGAGGGTATCTTGAAGGAAGTGTTATGAACTGTGGATGCTTCTTGTTTGAACATTCAGCTGATTGGGAAGTTTTCCTTCAAGGGCTCTTGGGTATATCAAAAGAAGTCCTCTGGCTTGGTATAGCATTAAATAGATGAAGCTCCTATATGTCACACATCAGCCTAGAAGCTCCAAAAAAGACTTCCCACAATTTTGTCAACACGTTTTCTATCTGTTTTACTCCAATTAATGGCTTTTTTTTTTAATCAGGAAAAACTTATCGCTTGCGTGTACACAATGTCGGTACTTCTACTAGTTTGAATTTCAGAATTCAAAACCACAATTTGCTTCTTGTTGAGACTGAAGGTTCATACACAGTACAACAGAATTACTCAAACATGGATATTCATGTGGGCCAATCTTTCTCTTTCTTGGTGACGATGGATCAAAATGCAAGCACTGATTATTACATTGTTGCTAGTCCTCGCTTCGTCAATTCGTCTGCTTGGGCAAAAGCTACTGGAGTTGCCATTTTGCACTACTCCAATTCTCAGGGGCCTGCTTCAGGTCCTCTTCCAGACCCCCCTAATGAATTTGACACATCTTTCTCGATCAATCAAGCAAGATCCATAAGGTTGTAGACATGCAGTAAATCATGTTTATTTCCATGTCATATATTACTACCTTCTTCCCAAAATGAATGTCCAAAAAATTTCAAATTTGCTCTTGATCACGAGCGAATATGATTTTTTTTTGGACATTCATTTTGGGACCGAGGAAGTAGAATCTTTGAGAAACAATTTAGAATCTTTCTCATACAAATGATACCTAAAAAGGTGGCTGAGTGGGAGGTCAATAGAAGTAACTGATCTAGAGGGATTGAATATTATGTTATAATCTAAAATCTTCATATTTATGAAGTAAGATTTTAATTTCGTTGCTAATTGGGATGATGTTATGCAGATGGAATGTTTCAGCTGGTGCTGCTCGACCGAATCCACAAGGGTCTTTCAAATACGGTCAGATTACAGTGACGGACGTATATGTTATTCACAATAGACCGCCGGAGCTTATAGATGGAAAATGGCGCACTACTCTTAATGGGATTTCATATTTACCTCCTTCAACGCCCTTGAAGCTTGCCCAGCAATTTAACATTCCAGGAATATACAAGCTCGATTTTCCAAATAAACTGATGAACAGACCTGCAAAACTTGACACATCGTTAATTAATGTTACACACCGGGGTTTTATGGAAATAATACTCCAAAATAACGATACTACTGTTCAAAGCTACCACCTGGATGGCTACTCATTTTTTGTTGTGGGGTATGTTTTATTCATTTTTCTTCAACTTTACAGCATTATATTTGCTAATATTTCATTTTATCAAAATAAAAGAGGGATACTAATTCGATCACCAACTCGGACTGCAGGATGGATTATGGAGTGTGGACGGAGAACAGCAGAGGTATTTATAACAAGTGGGATGGGGTTGCTCGCAGTACTACTCAGGTATTCATAGTCCTGATATCTTGGCTCCTTTTTTTCCCCCCTAAATTTCTTTATTTAGCAGAAAATTAGTAAAATCGTTTGAAATTTCATCCACTTGCAGGTTTTCCCGGGAGCTTGGACAGCTATATTAGTTTCTCTCGACAATGTGGGCATGTGGAATCTTCGAGCTGAGAACCTTGACTCATGGTATCTAGGTCAAGAAGTTTACTTGAGTGTAGTTAATCCAGAGATAACAGAAAAAACAGAACAACCTTTGCCAGACAACGTTATCTATTGTGGTGTACTCTCATCCTTGCAAAAGTAAGTAGCTACACAAATACTCCCTCCCTTCTGGAAAGATGGTCCCACTTTATTTTTTATGGTCAATCTAGTTGAACTTTGACCAAACATGAGTGTCAATTTGATTATCTTAATGAAATTTTAATTTTTGTTATTGATAGTGTCTTAATGGTTTATCAATTACACTTTTTAGATTGTCATTGGGATAACAGATTTTCATAAGTTCTACGCCTATCAAATTGACCGCCAAAATCAAAGTGTGACTATATTTTGGGGACGGAGGGAGTAATTTTCTTCTGCCACTACAGATTGAGCTTAGAGATATCAATACTCGAAAAATAGCTGATTTTTCCGTGTTGCAGGGACCAAGCTCATAGAGTTAAGTTTTCAGGGGTACCTCTTTCTCCCAAGGGTATTCGGGTGATTTTAGTCGCATTGGTTCTGGCATATTTTGGATGTTTATAGAGGTAAAAGACTTTCTGCGAATGATAAATCCATATTATCCGAGAAAGTGAAGAGTTACTCACATTTGATCGTATATGTAATGTTATTGAAACTTGGTCTGACATCAATGTTGTGCTAATTCTTAGTTTGGACCATAGAGTTAAACTGCATGTGCCCAGTCTAGAGAACTTGTTTATGTAATTTGGAATACAATGGGCAATATAAATGGTCTACTCTATTATTTAACCCTATGTTGTATCACTCATTATACGTGTTAACACAATCTTATTCCTTCCGTCCCAAAATGAATGTCCACTTTTATTCTTAGAGTAATTAATATCGAGATTGTTTGCGGTTTTCGTATAATGTGGATGTGGACTACCAAAACCTGGAACAACATTTCTTTGATGTTCTTGGACTCCTAGCGTCAAAAGAAGACTTCACTCACCTTTTCTAACCTTGGTCCAACAAATTTACCTTTCATTTTTCAGAAGAAATATATTCTCGCAAACAAATCAAAGATGCACACTTGAGATACTAAAAAGTAAAATTTGACAAATTTGTTGCGACCTAAAGTCATTAAGAAAATGTCAAGTGTAAATTCCAAATATAAGGAAAATTATTTTAGACATATTTCAACGTCGATATATGATTTCAGTTTAATCACCAAAAAATCAACTGCGGGGGAGAAGGAAGAACATGATGAACATCTAAACTGCTGGACTGCATCTGAAATGGATGATTCTGAGTTACAATTCTTCAAAAAGTTAACGCGAAAGGGTTAATTCTTCACCATCATTAAAGCAAGTTAATAGTATCTATGTACAAAAATAAACATCCATTTTTATCATTGAATCAAGAACAAAATAAACATTTATATGAGGACGGAGGGGGTATGAAACTCAATGAATAGCAAATGGCCTTCAGAACAGTGCTTAAGTGCAGTTGCAGGTCTATTGAAATTCGGAAGAGTAGCAGGAACAAGGAAGGATGTTTTGTCTGTGTTCGGAATCCCACATCGTATTGGAAAGTAATGTAGTTGGAGGGAGGTGGGTACAAAAACGAAGGCCCAAGTGAGGAGAAGGCATACCTTTCTCGGCCTTTTGGCTAAGATCAAGTGTAGTATCTGTTCTTATCAGTTTAATATCTGATATGTGGGCCATCGGCTCACACGATATTAATCTTATTTTTTGAGGGGGAAGGCCTACCACAATAGCTTGCTATTGGGGTCTTCATGAGTCGCCCATGCCTTACACTATTGCAAGGGCCTGGCTCACCCCACCATTGTAGTTAAAATGGTTCCATCTTTTTTGGCCATTCCGCCATGGTCGTTTATCCTACCATATCATTCTTCTTCTTAACCAAATGAATACTAACTCTTGTACCGGAATTAAGATTTTTGGGTTTGCAAGGTGATTAATGAAAAAGTGTTAGGAGGCTTTTTTTTTTTTTTTTTTTAAGTGTTAAGTGCTGAAATCTGAATGCATATCTGAATTGATAAGAGGCAGCGTCTGAAAGCTGATTTCTGAATTATTCAAACTGTTTGATTATTCGTCTGAATACACATCTGAATTTAGGATTACGAATACACATCTGAATTTAGGATTACGACATTGAATGAAGTAGAAAAATGACGTGGATAGTTGTTTATATAGTGTTTTAGTTGGATATCTTTAGAATTATGAGTTTAAGAAAAAATATAAATTGAAAAAAAATCAATTCAGAGGCAAATCAGACTTCATTTTAGGTCTGAACATTAAGAGGTAATTCAGATGCTCTTAGATCTGAATCTGAAAAAAAATCAAACAGAGTTAATGCCTTAAGGTCTGACTCTCTCAGACATTCACCCCATTAAGTGGCTCTGAATGGAAAAACAAACAAGGCCTTAGTGGAGTAGGTGTTGTGAGTAGGAAAAAGTGTTAGTGGAGTGGTGAAGTGTTAGTTGAAAAAGTGTTAGTGGAGTAGGTGTTGTGAGTATGAAAAAGTGTTAGTCGAGTGGTGAAAAAGTGTTAGTGGAGTGTGTGTTGTGAATATGAAAAAGTGTTAGTGGAGTAGGTGTTGTGAGTATGAAAAGTAAGGAAAAGTGTTAGTGGAGTATGTGTTATGGGGATTAAGGAAAAAGTGTTCGTGGAGTAGGTATTGTGAGTATGAAAAGTAAGGAAGTGTTAGTGGAGTAGGTGTTGTGAGTATAAAAAGTGAAGTAGGAGAGAGAAAGTGGGGTAGAGAATAATAAGTGGAAAGTTGTTGTGAGTGTGAATCTGAGTCCCATTAAACAAAGCACATCCATTTTTTGGTTGTCCTAATTCGAATGGAACACCCAAAATAAAATTTTGTCCTAATTCGAGTGAGATGGAAGGAATATACGGAAAGTGTTGGGTATTGCAGAGATGTATAAAGATAGCTTAGAGTAAAATAGGGTGAAGGTTTGTATGAATGATTGGAGGATAATAATCCATAGGTTAGGGATGAAGGTCCAAGCATTGCCACACTATTTATTATGCAACACTTTGTGAAGGACAGAAACAAAGCTACTGATCCTCACTTGTTTTGAGCTTGTCTTTGCTGAATTGGACATAGAAGTGTCTTAAAGTCATTTATCAGAAGTTTTTTTTTTTTAATTGTTCAATCAATTTAATCATAAAAAATAAAAATGAATATTTTTGTTTATTTTGATAAATTTTATTGAAATTCAATCAATTTAATCGTCAAAATAAAAATGAATCTTTTTTTTCTTTAATTATTTTGATAATTTAGTACAGTACTAAAGGTTTTGTTATAGTAATAATCTTATAATTCAATCAATATCACTGTCAAAATAAAGACGAAATTATTAACTCTGGATGAAGGACTTTCAAAAAAAAAAAACTCTGGATGAAGGGGTGCAAAAAAAGAAAATTATTACTACTATAATACATGTTTTGTTTTAGTAAAAAAAATAATTCAACAAGATAAAAAGGTACTCAAAAAGTTGTGTGTGAGGCACACATGGGGTTTAATGCCATGGGCTGGTTAGGGGAGTTGGTATCCGACCTAAGATTTCAAATTTCATCTTGAAATGCTTGCACACCCATAGTGTGTCTCAATAACTAAGAATGAAGTCGAACTTAATATAACGACTAGTACTTTAGTTTTAGAAAGATGTGGGATTATATAACTTTGAAAGCCGCAAGAAGCCTTCAATCATGTCATGTGGACTTTGAAGCAGAGTCTTGAACGGGTTCGAATCAACACTAACAAACATTCAGAATGGGAAACACCTTGCTGAAGCAGCCCGTCTCAATGATTATTGAGGCCCTGTGCTAAATGTGAACATTGGACCCTTGATACTTAATTATACAGATGAAAAGTGACATTCTTGTCATGCTAAATCTCTCTAATTGAATTTGATGCAAAGTATTATGGAGCGGAGGGAGTACTTAAATTGCACACATGGTAAAAAATAAGCTTAATTAGTTTTATGTTGATTGAGATACTAATCTACAAATGGGTAATAGCTTAATAGTCATGTGACAGAGTATCCCTCATTCCAGATACTAAATGATCATCCTGGCTGACTTTGAACAGAGTAGTTAGGTTTTCCCATTTGATTGTAATCCGAACAAACTAAAGTTTCAACGCGGACCCGGAACCGCTCCACCAAAGTTAGCTCCACCCCATGGTTCAGATCGAGGCCACATAGGCGAGCTTATCATATATGCGGCTAAGATGATTTCAATTTTTTGTGGGTCCCACCGAGCTCGGCTACATCTCAACCGTTGGGTGTAGCTAAAATGAGGTGGCTCCAATTGGAACCATTGGGTGGAGCTAAGTGGTGGGTGCAGCGGTTAAGGCCCCATGCGCCATGCTAAATCTCACTAATTGAAACCTATTCTTATTAACTCAAGTCACAGTTATGAATATTCCACAAGTTTTATCAAGCAAAACATAACCCAGAGAACTTAAATTACTGAAAAAATCTAACAAAAACAAGAGGGTATAAACAAATCACTAGAGTTCATTTTCATTTATTTAACTAGAAATTGCATATTTGAAAGAAAAAAATAGTAAATAAAACAAAGAAAACCTGCAATTTGTTTTCGTTTCTTAAAATTGTGATCTCCGCCACTTGAACGGGAACTGGAACGGTTCCGGGAATCAAGATGCCGACAAAATTGGGGGAAGGAACGGTGTTATCATATGAGAAGTGAAAGATGGATTATGAAAAAGTTCTAGTTTATTTATTTATTTAAACATTGTAGTGAACTGGAATCGACATAACTACTGATTTATTGGAGAGAGTTCCTGAATTGTAGCTGTAATTGTGATTTCCGAGATCGGAGGCTGAGGGGAGGAAACCGTAAGAAAAGTTTGGAACTCGAAAATTGGGTTTCAATCAATATACTACACACAATGGATCTAAGCAATTTGGGGGCCCTTCATTTTTGGGGGCCCTGTGCTGTTGACCTTGATGCACAGGCTATCAGCCGGGCCAGTGAAGCTGTAGAAGAACTTGCATACAGGAAGTACTAGGGTTCGGTTTCTCAGTTCCTGTAATATATCTGCTTAAATTATTCCATTGACCAAGGATCCCATTTCGAGCTCGGGACGGAAGGAGTATACCTTGTTTTTTTTTTTTTTTTCAAGTAAACATAATACTAACAAGATAACCATTGCTACGTACCCTAACTTGTTTTAAACTTGTGTTAGTTGGTATTGGAGACAGAGGTGTCTTATTGTCAATCATAGCCAGAAGGCTGCTCTTTGAAGCTTATCTTGGAGTCTACATGTCAAAGAAAGATTCGTATTACCTTGGTCTTGCTCTGGTGCCGCATTTCTTAGTCGACCAAAAATAGATTATTTTTTTTAAGCTATGCTATTTCTTAGTCGACTAAAAATGGAAATTTGTTAAGCTATGCTATGTCATCGTTCTGGTTGTGGCGAGGAATAAGGAACCGATTATGATTGTTGCGTTTGTTAGCAAAGATGTACATAGTGAAGGTAGCGAATTCAAATTCTGTTGAGGACTTGTGCTGTACCTTTTCACAGTAAACTTTCATTGGGACAACCAATTTTTTAAAGTCTAGTTATTACAGATCTTCTATAGATCTACTATTTCCGTCCCAACATAGTGTAAACAATTAAATGTCTAGTTCTTAGAGGTCTTCTATAGATCTGCCATACACTCCCCCCACTTTTGGTATATTATAGCCAATTTGATGTATTTTAAGAGCAATTTATCTATCATTAATAAAAAAGTGATAAGAACGTTATTAGCAATGGCACACTACCTAATTTGCATCATAGCAGATGGTCATTGCCAGCACCAGCAAATAGGTATGGCCATGGTCTTAACTCTTAAGGCCATCTGAAAGACCTCTGACATCTTTTTAGCTATGCAATCTCCATTTTGAGTGTTATGAGAAGCAAATTCATGTCTTCATTTCACCACTTTGTGTTCATAACACTTCTTCCGTCCCGGATAGTTAGTCCCTCTTAGTTTAAATGATCGTGGAACAATAATTTGACATTCGATTATAAGTGACTTAGAAATATGCTTAAATCTTAATGTTCAAGAGGGGAACCTGTTGAACTCTAAATGTTCTAGATGGAAACCGTTTTATGTATCGCAGAGATGCATAAAGATACTGATCCTCACTTGTTTTATGCTTGTCTTTGTTGTATTGGACATAGAGGTGTCTTATAGTCATTTATTTTCAGAAGTTTTTTTTTTTTTTTTTTTTAAAAAAAAAAAATTGAAATTCAATCAATTTAATCATAAAATTATTATTATTATTTTTTTGATAATTTTATATTGAAATTCAATCAATTTAATCATCAAAATAAAAATGATTTTTTTTTTTGATAATTTAGTACTGTACTAAAGGTTTTGTTATAGTCTTATAATTCAATCATCAAAATAATAATCTTATATTCAATCAATATAACTGTCAAAATAAAAACGAAAACAAAACTATTATTTCTGGATGAAGGGGTGCAGAAAAAGAAAATTATTACTACTCCTACAATACATGTTTTGTTTTAGTAAAAATAATAATCCAACATTCCAAAAAAAAGATATACTCACAACTTGGTGTGTGAGGGACACATGGGGTTTAATGCCCATATGCAAGGTTAGAGAAGATGGTAGGCAACTCAAGCTGCCTAACATTCCAATTTTCACGTTGAAATGCTTGCACACCCTTGGTGGGTGGCAATAATTAACAATGAAATCGAAGTTAATATAACGACTCGTATTTTAGTTTTGGAACGATGTCGGATTATATAACTTTGAAAGCCGCAAGAAACCTTCAATCATGTGGACTTTGAAGCAGAGACTTGAACGGGTTCAAATCGACGCTAGCAAGCATTCAGAATGAGAAACACCTTGCTGAAGCTGTAGAAGAACTTGCATACAAGATGTACTAGGGTTCAGTTGCTTAGTTCCTGTAATAAATCTGCTTACATAATTTCAGAAACTCAGAACAATTTAAGTTAACAGTATCAATAATTAATAATCGTGGAATGATAAGAATGTGATCTGATTTTACTGCACTTTGTTGTTTTTGCTTATGTTTCACTCAGTTGTGAACACAGCATCTCGGATCGTGTTTTTTTTTTTTTTTTTTTTTTCAGTAGGTAGATAAAATTCATTTGCACAAAATGGAAGTGTGACATTTACTATAATTTAAGCTTAAATGTGCATTAACACAACATGGTTAGTGAAGCAAATATTCATATCCTTAAAAAGTTTGAAGGCGGAGCGATTTTTTTTTTTTTTTTTTTTTTTTTAAGCCATGCTATTTCTTAGTTGACTGAAAATAGAAATTTGTTAGGCTATGCTATGTCATCGTTTGGTTGTGGTCTTGTAATAAGAACTTCATTACCAAAGAAATTTATTTTTGATAATATTCTGTATTAGCTTTCATAGTGAAGGTAGCGAATTCAAATCATGCGAAGGGCTCAGTGCTAGACTATTATAGGCAATTTAATGTAGCCTAAGAGTAATTTATCTATCATTAATAAAAAAAAGCGATAAGAACGTTATTAGCAACGGCACACTATTACCTGATTTGCATCATAGCAGATGGTCATTGCCAGCTCCAGCAAATAGGTATGGCCATGGTCTTAACTCTTAAAGCCATCTGAAAGACCTCTGACATCTTTTTAGCTTTGCAATCTCCAGTTTGAGTGTTATGAGAATCAAATTCATGTCTTCATTTCACCACTTTGTGTTCATAACACTTCTTCTGTTTCGGGTAGTTAGTCCCTCTTCTCTCGTTGTTAGTTTAAACGTTGAACAATAATTTATTATGTCACAGTACTTTTTGTTATTCTAATGAAAATCTGAAACTTGTTATTGATACACCATTGTCAGTTTTATCAATAACGAATTTTATATTTTCATTAAGATAATTAAAAGTAACCTAAATTAATGCTCAAAAGTTAATCAAACTAACAATGGATTGAGAGGGACTAACTTAACAGGATTAAGGAGTAAATTAATTTACTGATCTTTTAGCAGATTGGATGAATAAAACAACAACTGAATCTTATTTGATTTCCATGAAAATGCAGTATGCAAGGCGATTGATAGATGTAAAGCCGATACAATCTTATACAACCCCAGGTCGATAGTCGAAATTCGCAGACTTTTAATCTTTAAATATAACAATACAACTTTGATTAAAAGAAAGAAAAGCCAACAATATACATAATTACACGAAATCAAATAAAATCTATTACATTAATATAGCAAGTATTAGCTTTGTTCACTCAAGGCAGCAAAGCCACCACCTTTCATCATCTGCCTGAACTCTCTGTAATTAACCATCCCATCTCCATCCACATCTACCTTCTTTATCATCTGCTTACAATCCTCCGCCGTCCTCCCTTGCTTCAACCCCAACGACGTCAAAACCGATCTCAACTCCTCCACCGTTATATATCCGTCCCCATTTTGATCAAACACATTAAACGCTTCTCTCATATCTTCTTCCTCGTCTTTCTCGTCCATTATCGTTTGGTACAACGCCCCAAACTCCTCGATATCCACGTTTCCGTCCCCGTTGACATCGATTTTCTCGATCATTTGCGCGAGTTCTTTGTCAGGTATGAATATACCTAGGTTTTCTAATGAGTTGGAGAGCTCCTTTTTTGTGATTTTACCGTCCCCATTTCTATCGAACATTTGGAAAACCCGACGTAGCTCCGCCGGATCCATCGATTTGATTAGGATTTCTTGATGATTATCTCTCTATTAAGCTAACCTAGGCTGGTTCAAAGATAAAAAAAAAACCTTAGGGAATGTATTTATATATCAACAGCGTTGCTTGTACGATGATAAAGAAGAGAGGCTAGGGAAGAAGAGTTGAGAGAATAAGAGAATACTAGCTTCACAAGTTTTTGCCAAAATGGAAAAATGGCTTGGCACAATAGTTGGGGAGATGTATTAGAGATGGTAAACAATATGTGGTGAGGGAGGAAAATGTGGAGCAAAATTTGTGCCCAATATATTCTTCCAATGGCTCACATTATCTTCAATCTTGAATTTTCATAACACAATTTTAGTTGGTTGGGTTTTATGACAACAATAGGTAACAAAATCACTCTCATAACAATAAGATTGGAGTGATTCAAGTATTTAACAATCTGCTATAACTTAATAACTTTTAGTTTAATTTTCAACACTAGAATTTGCTTATCCATTACTCCCTCCGCCCCAGCACACAAGTATGACTAGAGGAGTGACACAATAATTAATACTCCCTCCGTCCCAAGTAAGAATCCTACTTTCCATTTTGGTACGTCCCAGAGTAAGAGTCCTATTCCTAAAATGGCAAAGAATCTTTACTATTTACCCCACTCATTCTCTCTCCTATTTTACTTTTATACTCACAACACCAATCAATTCACTATTCTCTCCCACTCATTCTTTCTCCTACTTTACTTTTACACTCACAACATTTACATCACTTCCAATATTTATTAATAAGCGTGCAAATGAGGGATACGAATCTTACTCCGGGACGGAGGGAGTAGATAATTAGTGTATGTGTGGTAGAAAATGAAGAGAGAGAATGAGTGGGGTCAATAGTAATGTTGGTTGAATAAATTGAGTGGTGGAAAATGAAGAGAGAGAATGAGTGGGGTTAAATGGTGGGGTTGGTTAAATATAAATATATTAAAACATTTTCATTTTAGGTAGTCTCAATTGTGTTGGGACGGCCTAAAAGGGCAAGAAGTCCTACTTGTGTTGGGGCGAAGGGAGTACTTAATTTTACATATAGACACAATTATCCTTTCCTTGTTTTCTAAACAAATACTTCTTTTATCCTATTTTAAATTTCAAAAATTTTCATTTTGGTTATTTTATTTTAAGCTTCAAAATTTAAAAAGGTAAGTTTTTTTTTTTTTTTCTAAAAATAAAAAATAGTGGACTCCACATATTATCCTCATGACAATTATCTACTAACTATTTCACTACCAAACTATCTACACTTACAACCCATCACCATTTTTTTGTACACAATAGATAACCTTCTATTGGTTCTATAAGTAACCCCATTACAAACCAAGAGCATCAATTTTTTTTAAGCGTCTTATTAAGTTACATTACCAAAGAAAGCTTTTAATAGTATTTGTTTACTCATAGGACTCGATTGTCAAACTGACATCATTTTTTTTTTTAATTTTTGTACCGATTTTTTTTTAAGTTTAAAAATACGACGGAAGAAGTATACTAAGAGGGGTATATTATTAGGAGAAATTTCTTTATTTTCAATAATAATTAGATTGGATTAATTTATAGATTTGTAATTTTTTTTGTTTTGTCACTGTTAGTTAAATCATGTTGCTTTACTTCGCGTTCCATTATATGTTATCTACACGCCTAAGTACATCGGGAGCTTTGTTGAGAGCTTCTGTCTTCTCTCCTTTGTGAGAGCCTTAGATTGATTTGAGATGTTTGATTGCGCATATGAGATGAGATACTCGGCACCACAATCTGTGTAACATTTGTGTATCACAAGTGATCTGACGGCTATGCATCATTTGTGATATTATAATTATCTCAATCTTAATAAGATATAGCCATTGGATCACTTGTGGTACACAATAATACACTAAAAGTGATACAGGGATTTCCTCTCTTGCACATATACTGCAAAATTTTAACCGTTCCAAGAGATTCCTAAAGGACAGTGTTGAACATCACAGGTCACCGTTCGTGGGTTTCCTAAAAGCCAATGTTGAGCATGTCCAAATATTAATTGGTTGGAGAAGCATTTGTACATCACTCGTTATGGTTCCCAAGAATATTCGACAATCCGTATGTAAATCTTAATTGCAACTATCACACTATAAACAAACCTCCATCATTTGTAAAACACCTGATTTCTTAAATTTTATTAATGCAATAATGTATTTTTTGCTTAAAAAATATGAGGGACTCTCGAACTAGATTGTGAGGCTTGGACGAAGTGTATTTGAGCAATAAGGAAATGGAATCAGGTCTCTTGAAATTAAATTGTATAACTATCTAATTCCTCTATATTTCTTCATTTTGATTACACCCCTTTTGAACTCAAATGGAATTTATGATTCAATCCCATTCAAAATCGTTTCTTATCAATTACTCCTGTCTCAAAATCAATATCGTTTTTGAAGTATTTCACACATATTAAGAAACATTAATGCATGTAAAGAAATCTCAAATACCCTAAAGTATCCCAGCTCACTTGACACCTTTCGATCAAAACTGGTCAACTTAAATCATTTGATCAACACTTAAAATTTTATGTTCCAAAAAAACATTTAAGAATTGTTATTGAGAGGATTTTTAATGGTGATCATTTTACATTTTTTATATTTTTATTCGGATCATAAATATTTCTATAAAATATTGGTCAAACCGACCTTAAGTTGACCGCCTAAAAGTGTCAGCGAGTATACGTGAATATGCTTGCTTGATCTTTCAATTCCAATTCAAAGGGTAGGTGACATGGGTATGATCTTATCCAGTTGTGCTTGATGCCTCCCGCTCATAACTAAATATATTTCCAAACATTCATTAAAAAAAATAAAAAAGGAAAAAAAAATTGTTTCAAAAGAATGGATATGTTTTAATTCAAGAACAAGATAAATTGTGAAAAATAATGTAATCCAATCTTGTGCCAGCTATGACCATGAATAACATTGAAATCATAAAGGCGAGTAAAACTGGATTTTTAAATCAATTTCGCAAACGTAGAAATTGCCTCAAAATATTAAAATGATTTTGGGACAGAGTGCGTTTGCTTGTTATAACAAGTGAAAAAACATTTGAATAATCACAAGAAATTCATAAAAATAAATATACGGAGATGGGAATGAATTTCAGAGGCGGAGCTATTCATGGTGTAAAGGGGGCAAGTGCCCCCATTGGTTTTTAAAAAATAAAAATTTACTAGTGCAAAATTTACAAAAAAATTGGGGATTTAGTGCAATTTGTTAAAATTTGCCCCCTTTGAGATAAAAATAATAATACACGAATCTTTTTTTGCCCCCATTGATGAAAATACACTTAAAATTTTCTTGTTGTATATAATCTTTGCCCCCATTGATAAAAATTTCTGGCTCCGCCACTAAATGAATGTGCCAGTAATAAAAGGGCCTGAAAAATCAGAGAATCGTCAGGTTCAGGCGAGTGATACTGGGTGAGATTTGATATCGCAAGTTTAAAGTAAAAATAATTGGTTGGATCGTTGATAAATTCAAAATCCAATCAAGAAGCTGACTTGCTTTCAAATTCAAATAAATAGACCAGAAGACTAATTCCAAAAATAAAAAATAAAATATAGAAGGATGAATAGAAGGGCGATTGACTATGATCGTGGAGTGAGCTAAAGCCGCCGGACGTGAAGAACTAACTTGAACCGAAGCCGCCGGACGGAAAGAAGGAAAGTAGGAGAGAGATGAAGCTTTGTGAAAAAATAGTGGCGAATGATCGTTGTTTATATACACCTGTTTATGGAGATTAGGGTTTTCACCATCGCCGCTTGAATTGAACGTTAATTGGGCCCTAATTTATTTTCTGAATGGGTTGTTCATCTTATTGGACTCGTCATCTTGTCAGGCCCATTGATAAATGACGAGATGTTTTTTTTTTTTTTTTTTTTTATGTAAAATAAGAACCCAATATATGAAAAATGCTTTTTTCTGAACGCATACAACAAAACATACGACAAAGACGTGAGACTCAAGACGGATCCACTCATGGATCATGCCCGCAACCCGTCAGTCTAACCCGTCCAGCTGTCCTCTTTGACCTCCCAGCGCGACACGTGTCACCTTTAAAAAAAAATCTCTAATAACTTTAAAATGCTATATCTTGAGATTTTGAAGTCATTTTTTTTAAAAAAAATACGTTCAAAACTAGATAGGTCATGATATGGTTTGATTTTTTTTATTTTATTTTTTTTTAAAAAACATATTTTTAACACACAAAAAAAGTGAGTTGCTCGTCTCCTTAGATGTAGCACTATGTTCTGATAAAAGTAACAGTTTCATCTTCAAAAAGTAACACTTTTACTGTCAAATGTAAAAACAGTTTTGCAAAAAAAAAAAAATTGAAAATAGTTGATAGTTTTTGTGGTTAGAAAAAGTAATATTTGAAGTGTAACAGAGTGCATATATGATTATAATTTTCTATATAAATGAATGTAACATTTTTTTTAAAGTAAATGTTAGTACTTTTTTTCTTAAAAAAAATAGAGTAAAAATTCATGTATATAATCGGATTTGCATTTCTATTGAATGTAAAACCCTAAAAAAGTGTTACAATTGAGAAAAAAAGGTTACATTCATTTATTATAAAATGTAACATTAGTTTTAGTTGTCAATCTTATGCTATCTTTAATCTATTTTCAGCAAAATTGTGGTATATTTTTGAAAAAAAAAGGTGGTACATATGAGAAAAAAATGTTAAATTTCTTTATAAAAGTGTTACTTTTGCTGGCAAGCAAAAAGTGGCAGGGAAAAAAAAGTTGGAGGACAAAAAAAATAAAAATAATAATAAAAAGGCTTGGCTCGGCTGACTCGGCGGTTTGGCTGTGAGCCGTCTCACGCCGTGAGACGGTCTCACAGGAGTTCAGCCCAAAACATGCTCCCTCCCTCTGAAAGATAATCTCATTTTGACTTTTTATGGTCAACAGAAATGAACTTTGACCAACAATTGGTGACGATCTAATCATTTTAGTGAAATTCTAAAATTTGTAATTGATAAATCATTAAGTGATTTCTCAATAACAATTTTTATAATTTCATTGTGATAATTAAATTGACACCAATGTTTGGTTAAAGTTCATTATTGTTGACAATAAAAAAATAAAACGAGACTATCTTTATGGAACATATATAGAGTATTTTTTAAAGTACTTGACACATGTTTTAAAATAGATAGTAATATTTTTTTAAATAACTAACAAATATGTATATACATCATAAATATCAGTTCTAATGTTTGTTTTTTAATAATTGTCAATGTTACAAAGTGCCATTTGTTTTTAATGGCATTATAAATATTGATAGTGCTATTTTTAAAAAATGTCAGCGGTAATATTAAAAATTATCAATTATTTAATCACTTATACTGATATTTATAATCAGACACCGATAAAAAGCGTCAAAAGAGGGAGGTAGTGCTAAAGAGGAGGTAGGTAGGGTTAAAAAGTGTGAGCTATTTTCACAAAGATTATTGGCAACTGACCTTAGGGTCCTCCAGACTAAGAGTCCAGATCCCCTGTGCCCTTCTAATCTGAACCGTTTATGTTGATATTATAAACGATCCAGATTAGAGGGGCATAGGGAGGGGCACAGGAGATCTCCTCTCCCAGACTAAGCATAATACCATAAGAAATCGGCACAAAGATTACAAAATGCCATAAAGGGCTCCACTATACTCATCTATTTACACTTCTAGCAAGCTTTATCACTTTTAGCCAAATACCAGCGGCTCTTGAAGTTCAATTACAAGACCAAGTCCTCCTCTTGTAGTTTTTTTTTTTTTTGGAGCAAATCCTCCTCTTGTAGTCGAACCATTAAACCCAGTCTATCCAGTATTGACACATTAAAACTTCGTTATATGAACCTTTATATTATACTCCCTCCGTCCCAAAACCATCTTTCAATGTCTCAAAAAGTTTTTCTCATTTCTACAAGTTAGGCTTCAAGGTGCATAAACAAAACATGACTAGTGAAGCAAATGTTCACATCCTTAAAAAAGTTTGAATAGTCAAAGAGAAGATCATTATGGGGGCGGAGGGAGTATTTACTTATAACACCGACATTTCAAGACAAAGACAATGCGAATTATGATAAAAACCAACGTAAGTCCTATAAATGAGCTATCATAATCAATTTTCAATTGAGAAATTACAAAAGAAAAAAAAAAGGAAAACCCACTACAAAACTCCAAAAATAAAATAAAATAAAATAGATGAATAAAAAGTATGAAAAATTAAATATACGGGGTAGAGAAGGCACTACTCGTTTGCCCTTCACGGTTCGTGTGTAATCGTGACGCATATATCCAAGTTCATGGGTAGAGAAGGCTACTACTCTTTTGCCCGTGCAATCATGACACATGTATTAAGGGAAACATACTTCTTAAAAACGTTGGCAAGTCAAATGTAACATTTATTAAGGGACGGAGGGAGTAACACATGTATACACAATGAACCACAAAAGTATACAAGCATGTATGACATACCATAACATCAAGAAGACAAAATCAACATTTTTAAGAGACTTGAGACGTTTCCTGCAATCATCCAGACATCATATGCTTTCTCAAGTTGGAATAAAGAATAGTACGGTCAGTTATGTACAATAACCATACAATAATCTGTAGTGATGCGCATAGCAATTTCTACGAAGAAAAACATTTGCCATTAAGGAATCTTCGTGTTGATAGGATTCTAAAGGAACACATATACTATTATATAATAAAATATATTAAGAAAAACATTTGCCATAAGGCAAATTAGACGCCAATAATATCAATATCCATAAGGAGTAATACACAATAATAATATTTTTCAATTGCCATTGCAACATGGTTAACAACACAAATAAATAAGAACTAAATAGAAGCCTAACATATTCTCACACATCATCTGAAAGTTTTCACTCTTTCTACAACCTAAAGATATACTAGTATGGAAAGCCAGTCATATATATTCGAGTATCATTTTGTTTCAAAATCATAGTCATTATGAGACATGAGCTGATTCAAAGACCCAAAATAGACACCGCGAGGAAAAAGAATTGGCAACAAATGCTTTCATGCAAACCAAGCTGCCCTGATACCGGGAAACTACTCAAATAAATAGATCATCAGCTTTAGATGGATAACAAAGGAGTGAAGACGAATTCAAAGTATGTGAAGAAAAATCCACATAAGTTAGCAGAATTCTCTTGTATCCGCCTCAAGATGCCTACTATTCACAAGAGTTGACTTTGACTCACAACATGACATAACAAGTTTGCAGTAACTTTCAGAAAGATAATTAAACAAATATTACTCACCAAGAAAGGTTAAAACAATCGAGCAAATTCGGGTATTCATTTTGGGACGGAGGAAGTATAAAGCAAATAACAGTTAGGAAAAAAAAAAAAAAACCCTACAATGTGAAGTGATATATCTAGTACCATCATCCAACAAACCACCAGGCATTCATCCTATCTATTGCTGACATAGCTCTACATCACTTTGCAACATAGGCTGGCTTTACCGCAAAATGTTAAACAAAACCCGAGAAATTGGCAAATATCAAAATAAAATTTCATTCTGGACCACAACCTACAGAAATATGTGCAGGGTTTCTACCAAACTTAAGCATTCTTCCTAATGGTGGCCATTGGCCAACACATTATTCAATGTGATTAAAAACGTTCACAACAACCAGGTTAATAGAACAAAGCAGAAATCAACAACCAACATGAGTATCAATTCTACTAAAACAGCTCCTAAGTCACATATACCTATGAGACAACATCACTTCCAAGCATGACTGATGATCAATTAGACGACCAACATTCCAGAGAAAACAAGGGAGTGAAGACAAATTCAAAGTAGGTGGCGAAAAAAAAAAGCACATTGGTTTGCGAAATTCTCTTATATCCCAATTCTAATGACTCTTAAAACAAACTATCCAGATCAACTTTTAATACTGAATCAAGGTATTCACCTCAAGATGCATACTATTCACAAGATTTGACTCTCAACAGGAAATGTTTGCAAACGATAATTCAACAAAAATTACTAACATAGAAATACAATCCCCACGAAAGTTTAAAATACTCCTTCCGTCCCAAAATGTTTTTCCCATTTTTTTGTCGTTACTATGAATGAACTTTGACCAATTGTTTTTGGTTGATTTAATTGTACTAATGAGAATTTAATACTTGTTACTGATAGTATTGTTGATGGTGTGTCAATTACAGGTTTTAGATTTTCATTAGTATAATTAAATCAACCAAACGCTCAAAGTTCATTCATAGTAACCGCAAAAAAAAGTGGGAAGCTCATTTTGGGATGGAGGGATAGTAAAAAGAAAATGCGAGCTAAAAAGAGAACATATTAGAAACAAAAAATCACTATTACCACACTCCAACACCATATAAACAAGACATTCCTATCTAATTTCGACATAGTTATACATCATTTTCTACCATAGGATTGCTTTACTGCAAAATGCTAAACAAGCCGAAAGCAATTGGCTTATAACTAAATTAGATCCATACAAGCCCACTCTTTTCAGATATTTGATTACGATGTATACTAAGCTTTAGCATTCTCCACGATCAGGTTAAGCAAAAATCAACGTATATCAGTATCCATTCTACCCCATGTATTCATAGAATTTTCATAGATTTCTGACTATATTCAACACCCTCGAGCACTTATCCAAAGCCTATTTCATACTCCCTCCGTCCCACCCAAAATGAATGTCCAAATAAATTTCAAGTACCTCATGTATTTGATTACGATGTATACTAAGCTTTAGCATTCTCCACGATCAGGTTAAGCAAAAATCAACGTATATCAGTATCCATTCTACCCCATGTATTCATAGAATTTTCATAGATTTCTGACTATATTCAACACCCTCGAGCACTTATCCAAAGCCTATTTCATACTCCCTCCGTCCCACCCAAAATGAATGTCCAAATAAATTTCAAGTACCTCATAGCTGCTCCAGTCAATCACAATAATTTTGCTTTGCCAAATTGTTCTTTTATAAATCAAATAACGGAACATAAATCAAACATTACAAGCAACAAGATATTAACTTTGAAATCCAAAATTACAGCAACAACGTTCAAAATTGTAACATTAATTAGAATATTTAAATGCCAATTGTGTTTATATTATTCAATTCAAAACCCTAAGTTTTCACTCGAGGTAAACAGACAATTACACATACTCAATTTCGAAAGGCATTACTTACGGAATGTCCCAAGGCTTTGCCTCCGGCACCGCAACGACCATCCCCTGATGCTCCTGAGAGAGAATCACCTGGCACCCCAACCTGGCGTGCTTATTCAAAACCCTATTCCTCGAATTCCTCTTCAAAACGTACTGCTCGTCGTAGGAAGCCGGTGGTAATTTCTCGAGCCACTCCTGAGCTATGCTAACCTCGCACTCCGACGAGCAGGCGTCGATGTCATCGAGCCGGTGAGAAGCCGGATCGATTAGGTTGTGGTTGGTTAGGGCTCTGAGAAGGGTTTGACCGGTAAGGCCGATGATCTCGTGCTTCTGTCCTTCGGGATCGATGGCGAAGAGCTTGACGATTCGGTCAGAGACTTTTCTGGATGGGGAGGATGAGGTGGGCGCCGGTGGAGTTGCGGTGGTGGAAGATCTGGTGATGACGGCGCGAGAGTAGTGAGAGATCGAAGGGTTCCGGGTGAGAGAAGAGAGTTTTCGTAAACCGGCGATCGCCATGGTTGAGTTGAAGTAGGTTGGATGGATGTGGAAACGATGTTAATGGAAACAGAGGCGATATTCACACCCCGAATTTCAACGATTAAACGACCAAAATGACCCGTGTGTACTATACGAATACAACCAAAATGACACGCGTACTATCTAAACTACCAAATCAACCAGCGTACTATGCATAAATCAACCAAACAACCCAAATTGTTAGTACTCCCTCCGTCCCACCGAAAATTGCAAAACTTACCAAAATGGGCGTCCCATAGAAATTGCACATTCCATAAATGGAAAGTTTTTAATACTTTTTAATTAATGGGTCCCACTTCTCATACTCACATCCACTAACCCACTAACTATTCCCTACCCCACTTTCTCTCTCCCACTCAACTATCAACACTCACAACACATCACCTTTTTCACTTTTTCCCTTAATTCTTGTGCCATAATTTTTTTTTGAAGTTTCCGGCGGGACGGAGGGAGTATGTGTTAAAAAATGTTAACGAATGTTAAAAACTTAACAGCAATTCCAATCAAAAGAGGTTCATATGTTAATTATTAAACTAAAGATATTGAAATTGAAATATAATCTACAACCACACCCCCTCATCCCTTTTAAACTTACAAATTCCTCTGTTCCCTTACACTTTTAGAAAAAGGAAAAAAGAAAACCCTAATTCATTAGCTTCCCCGTACCCAGCCTTCACCCCTTTCCTTTCAACGGCTTCTCCTCCAGCAACGAGCTGCTCCTCCGGCAACGGCCTTCTGGACCGAGTCTCCCTCTTTCATCAATCCCCCACAACCATGGCCGCCTCTTCCTCCCCACACATCACCCACTCCCCGATTTCCTCTCAAACCCGCCTTCCCCTGCCCCATCTCTTCCCTTCCACAACGTCTCCCGCACCTTCTCCTTCTCCCTCACCAATGCTCCTCGCCATTCTGAGGCCTCCTCTACAACCTCTCACCCACCTCAGATTTTGACTTTTTTTTTCCTGTACGTGTATCGATTCGATCTTTTAATGGGTTTGTGTGTGCGTTTGATTATGGGTTGAATGTAGAAGTTGAAGCCGAGACTGTGGATTTGACTTCTAGTAATTTGAAGGTTTTTTTATCTGGGTTTGAATGCCATAGATTTTGAAGATTTTGTTTTTATCTGGGTTCTTAATGTTTTGACTTCTAAAGATTTTGATTAATCTAAAGAATCTTTCTATTTTGGTTGTTCAGCCATGATTTTGGATCTTATGAAGCAACACAAATCTATGGCTTCTTGTTTTTTTTTAAAACAACTGGAGATGATTTTATTTTTTTTCTAAAACTGGTGATGGATGTTGGTTCTTGATTAATCTTCATAATCTGACATTTTGTAGAACATGAAAAGTAACACAAATGGTATTGATGGTGATGATAGTGCTGGTGGTGCCTAGGGTCGGTGAAGATGTTGGTGGTGAACATGATAATTGGGTGGCTGCAGGATGGTGAGGCTTTAACTGATAGAAGCAATAAAAGTTTAGATAAATACTCCTCCATCCCGGTTTAAGGTTTTTAGTTTTGACTTTGCACGCTTATTAAGAAACTTAGGCAAATTTGAGTAAAAAATAGTAGTGGGTGAAGGATATAATTGTCAATTCATAATGCAAGTGGGTGAAAAGTAGATGTGTAAGTAATGGGTTTTTTGTAATTTATGAACTTTATGAGGACAAAAATATCCAAAACACTATTCATCATTTGCCATTTAAGGAATAAAGCAACTAAGAACCTTAAACTGAGACATACCAAAAAGGAAAGTAAAAACCTTAAACTGGGACGGAGGGAGTATATAATTATATTACTCTACCAGTCTATCTTCTTGATATTCTATTTTAGAGAAAAAAAAATTGTGGTTTTTAGTTCAATTATTTACATTTGGACTCTTTTGATCCGAATACCCGTTAAATATTTAACATTCGTTAACATTTATTAACGTATGCTAACGATTTGGGTTGATTTGGTTGATTTATGCATAGTACGCAGGTTGATTTGGTAGTTTAGATAGTACGCGGGTCATTTTGGTTAGATTCATATAGTACGCGGGTCATTTTGGTCGTTTACTCGAATTTCAATATGCATCCCCCTTAATTACACTAATTTTTACTTGCAAAACTATATACCCATCTTACCCCTATTGAAAAAAGTCTACCAATTCCGCCTCCACTTGTACACCTTTCTAACATTTCAATTCGCAAAATTTGTTATTTTAGTCGGTCCCATTTTTAATTGCAAAATTTATTATTTTAGGTGTTTTATTAAAAATTAAAATATTTAAAAATATATTTTTTTAATACTACCTATGTCCCTAAATGAGTGTCCAAGTTTCATTTTAAGGGACAATTTTTTTTTTTTTGCACAATTTGGTGGCAAAGTTCATATATAATCTTGTAATTCTCTTTACAAACATTTAGTTTTTGCAAGTATAAAGAGACCGGTGAAAAAAAAATCGAAAAAAAAACATTTAGGGACAAAGTTATGATCAAAATGGACACTCATTTTGGGACAAAAAATTTCTGAAAATGGACACTCATTTAGGAACAGATGGAGTAATTTTTAGTGAGACTCACTTGTTATACTCACATCAACCAGTTCTCATGCTCAGATCAACTAACGCACATACTACTTCACTACCCCACTTTCTCTCTCATACCCAACTATCTAAACTCACAACACATCACATTTTCTATTTATTTTTAAATTTTCATGCAAAACCTAAATTTTTACAATTTGAAATGAGACGAAAGGAGTACAATCTTTATTCGACAAAGGAATCACGAAGAGAGCGTATACATACATATATTCAAAAAATTTGAGAAAGGGGTTGTGCATGTGATGAATTGAGATAGAAACCAATTAAAGCGTGCATATGACAAGTGAGGTAGGGTGAATAAGAAAAGAATAATGTTGGCCATTTGAGAAAAGTGAAACTCACAACCCGATATACAAACATAAAAATAAAAATGAAGTTGTTAAGAGATGGATGGAGTATTTCTAAATGATCGAGTAGGTTTTTGAGGGGAAACTAGTTTCTCCATAAGTTATAAAAAGTCCAATTTTTAATATTAGTATTACGCTTAAATCATAAATCTTAAACTTTAAACCCTATAAAAACAAGACTTTTTTTTAACTTATAGATGAACTAGTTTTCCCCAAAAAATTTATGTTTCTAAATACACCTATTGATACTTTATACACCCACAAGCATCCCAGCGCCATCCTCCTTCCATCCTTCTTCACAAATTCTACGAGGCGGAGGATCAAAAGCAATGAAGATTGACAAAAATGGCGGAAGAGGTAATAATTGTTCAGTTACAAACCTTCAAATAAACGAAGGTTCTAAAAAGCGCTAGGCGCCGCAGCAGCGCCTATCGCCTAGGCGGGGTCTAGACGGAACTTAGGCGGGGCCGAAAATTCAGAAATGGTTATAATATCCTAGGCAGGACTTAGGCGTTTCATGAACGCCTAGCGCCTAGGCGGCCTAGACGGACGTCTTTTAGAACACTTAATCAACAAATTAAGGGTTCGACCAGGCGACATAAGGAGGACGGGAGGAGTTACAAGAAGTAGAGATGTTGTCGTAGAAGACGACAATCGTCTTCATTGTCCCAGCCATAACCAAGAGCAGACACAAGGCAATCCACATGGGTGCACGTGCATCCATTTGCTTTTAAACATTCCATGCACAAGTATATATTATACCATTTCCTCCGTATCATTTTAAATTACAAAATTTGTTATTTTGGATGTCTCATAGAAATTGCAAAATTCAACAGCAGAATTTTCTTATTAATTTTAATTAGTATGACCCAATTGCCATACTCACATTAACTAACACACATACTAATCCCTACCCCACTTTCTCTCTCCTACCCAACTATTTAAACTCACAACATATTACCTTTTTCACTTATATTCCTTAATTCTCGTGAATTTTGTATAAATTAAAATGAGATAGAGGGAGTACACTTTAAAGAACACACAATGAGAATTTAAGTGTTTATAATTAGACGGTAAACATCCTTAATATTTAGGTAATCAATAAAATTTTGCTGTAATTTTTATTTTGAGCATCTTATTTAAATTTATGAACTCGTACGTAGAAAAAGTCAAGACACTCACTTTGACATGTCGAATCCAAGATAAGCTCCAAACTCCAAAGAACAGCCTTCTAATTAAGAAAAAAACCTTCTGGCTATGGAAGACTATAATCCATGTTCAATACCAAGTAACACAAGCTTAAAACTAAAACTAGTTACGGTAAGTAGCAGTGGTTACCTTGCTGTTCTAAAAAAACAAGTTATGATATTAATAGACTTCTTACATAATCCCACATCATTTTATAATTAAGATACAAACCAATATATTAACTTCGACTTCTTTGTTAGCTATCGCCACACACCAAGGGTGTGTGAGCATTTATAAATAGATTAAAATGTTGGAAAGTTTAGCAGGATACTTGCTATCTCTCTAACTTGCATATAGGTTTTTAATCCTATGAGCACCTCACACACCATGTGTGAGTTCACTTTTTATTTTTACAATTCTTGCTAAAATAGAACCTCTGGTATATTGTACCCCATCCATTAAAAAAATAGATTCATAATTATTTTGATATTTGATATTTAAATTGATTGAATTTCAGGATTATCACTAAAACAAAACTTTTAGTTTAGTATTAAACTATAAAAATAATAGTTTTATCAAGAGTTCAACAGAGTTTCAATCTAAAACTTTAAAGTTGAGCATATTTACGTATCAAGAATAAACCTTGGCATATATTGGGTGCAAATTTTTTGTGAAGTAGGAGAGGATCTGATAGGACAATCTAACATGGCAGAAAGGCCCAAAAGAGGAAACTATAAAAAAAAAAAAAAAACTATTTTAGTTTAGTATTAAACTATTCTAAATAGCAGTCTTCTAATTAAGAAAAAAAAACCTTATGGCTATGAATGACTATAATCCATGTCCAATACCAACTAAAACTAGTTTCGGTATGTAGCAATGGTTACCGTGTTATTCTTAAAAAACAAGTTACGATGTTAAAAGACTTCTTACATAATCCCACATCATTTTATAATTAAGATACAAACCAATATATTAACTTCGACTTCATTGTCAGCTATTGCCACCCAACAAGGGTGTGTGAGCATTTATAAATGGATTAAAATGTTGGAAAGTTTAGCTGGATACCTGCTATCTCTCTAACCTGTACATAGGTTGAAACTCCTATAAGCACCTCAAACACCATGTGTGAGTTCACTTTTTATTTTTTTACAATTCTTTCTAAAATAGAACCTCTGGTATAGTGAACCCCTTCCATTAAAAAAATAGATTCATAATTATTTTGATATTTAAATTGATTGAATTTCAGGATTATCACTAAAACAAAACTTTTAGTTTAGTATTAAACTATAAATATAATAGTTTTATCAAGAGTCCAACAGAGTTTCAATCTAGAACATTAAAGTTGAGCATATTTATGTATCAAGAATAAACCTTGACATATCCTGGGTGCAAAATTTTTGTGAAGTATGAGAGGATTTGATAGGACAATCTAACATGGCAGAAATGCCCAAAAGAGGAAACTATAAAAAAAAACTATTTTAGTTTAGTATTAAACTATTCTAAATAGCAGTCTTCTAATTAAGAAAAAAAACCTTCTGGCTATGAATGAATATAATCCATGTCCAATACCAACTAACACAAGTTTAAAACTAGTTACGGTAAGTAGCAGTGGTTACCTTGTTGTTCTAAAAATTACACGTTACGAGTGTTAATAGACTTCTTACATAATCCCACATCATTTTATAATTAAGATACAAACCAATATATTAACTTCGACTTCATTGTCAGCTATCGCCACCCACCAAGAGTGTGCGAGCATTTATAAATGGATTAAAATGTTGGATAGTTCTGCAAGATACCTGCTATCTCTCAAACCTGCACATAGGTTGAAACTCCTATGAGCACCTCACACACCATGTGTGAGTTCACTTTTTAATTTTTACAATTCTTGCTAAAATAGAACATCTTGTATATTGTACCCCGTCCATTAAAAAAATAGATTCATAATTATTTTGATATTTAAATTGATTGAAATTCAGAATTATCACTAAAACAAAACTTTTGGTTTAGTATTAAACTATAAATATAATAGTTTTATCAAGAGTTCAACAGAGTTTCAATCAAGAACATTAAAGTTGAACATATTTATGTATCAAGAATAAACCTTGACATATACTGGGTGCAAAATTTTTGTGAAGTAGGAGAGGATCTGATAGGACAATCTAACATGGCAGAAAGGTCCAAAAGAGGAAACTATATATAAAAAAAAAAACTATTTTAGTATAGTATTAAACTATTCTAAATAGCAGCCTTTTAATTAAGAAAAAAACCTTCTGGCTATGAATGACTATAATCCATGTCCAATACAACCTAACACAAGCTTAAAACTAAAACTACTTACGGTAAGTAGCAGTGGTTACCTTGTTGTTCTAAAAAAAAAACAAGTTACGATGTTAATAGACTTCTTACATAATCCCACATCATTTTATAATTAAGATACAAACTAATATATTAACTTCGACTTCATTGTCAGCTATTGCCACCAACCAAGGGCGTGCGAGCATTTATAAATAGATTAAAATGTTGGAAAGTTCAGCAAGATACGCGCTATCTCTCTAACCTGCACATAGGTTGAAACTCCTATGAGCACCTCATACACCATGTGTGAGTTCACTTTTTATTTTTTTACAATTCTTGCTAAAATAGTACCTCTGGTATATTGTACACCGTCAATTAAAAAAATAGATTCATAATTATTTTCTTATTTAAATTGATTGAATTTCAGGATTATCACTAAAACAAAACTTTTAGTTTAGTATGAAACTATAAATATAATAGTTTTATCAAAGTTCAACAGAGTTTCAATCTAGAACATTAAAGTTGAACATAATTATGTATCAAGAATAAACCTTGACATATAGTGGGTGCAAAATTTTTGTGAAGTAGGAGAGGATCTGATAGGACAATCTAACATGGCAGAAAGGCTCAAAAGAGGAGACTATATATTAAAAAAAAACTATTTTAGTTTAGTATTAAACTATTCTAAATAGCACCCTTCTAATTAAGAAAAAAAAAAACTTCTGGCTATGAATGACTATAATCCATGTCCAATACCAACTAACACAAGCTTAAAACTAAAACTAGTTACGGTAAGTAGCAGTGGTTACCTTGTTGTTCTAAAAAAAACAAGTTACGATGTTAATAGACTTCTTACATAATCCCACATTATTCTATAATTAAGATACAAACCAATATATTAACTTCGACTTCATTGTCAGCGATCGCCACCCACCAAGGGTGTGCGAGCATTTATAAATGGATTAAAATGTTGGAAAGTTCAGCAGGATACCTGCTATCTCTCTAACTTGCACATATGTTGAAACTCCTATGAGCACCTCACACACCATGTGTGAGTTCACTTTTTATTTTTTACAATTCTTGCTAAAGTAGAACCTCTGGTATATTGTACCCCCTCCATTAAAAAAATAGATTCATAATTATTTTGATATTTAAATTGATTGAATTTCAGGATTATCACTAAAACAAAACTTTTCGTTTAGTATTAAACTATAAATATAATAGTTTTATCAAGAGTTCAACAGAGTTTCAATCTAGAACATTAAAGTTGAACATATTTATGTATCAAGAATAAACTTTGACATATACTGGGTGCAAAATTTTTGTGAAGTAGGAGAGGATCTGATAGGACAATTAATATAACATGGAAGAAAGGCCCAAAAGAGGAAATTATAAAAAAAATAAAATAAATTTAGTTTAGTATTAAACTATTCTAAATAGCAGCCTTCTAATTAAGAAAAAAACCCTTCTAGCTATGTATGACTATTATCCATGTCCAATACCAACTAACACAAGCTTAAAACTAAAACTAGTTACGGTAAGTAGCAGTGGTTACCTTGTTATTCTAAAAAAAAAAAGTTATGCTGTTAATAGACTTCTTACACAATCCCACATCATTTTATAATTAAGATACAAACCAATATATTAACTTCGACTTCATTGTCAGCTATTGCCACCCACTAAGGGTGTGCGAGCATTTATAAATGGATTAAAATGTTAGAAAGTTCAGCAGGATACGTGCTATCTCTCTAACCTGCACATAGGTTGAAACCCCTATGGCACCTCACACACCATGTGTGAGTTCACTTTTTATTTTTTACAATTCTTGCGAAAATAGTATCTCTGGTATATTGTACCCCGTCAATTAAAAAAATAGATTCATAATTATTTTGATATTTAAATTGATTGAATTTCAGGATTATCACTAAAACAAAACTTTTAGTTTAGTATTAAACTGTAAATAAAATAGTTTTATTAAGAGTTCAACAGAGTTTCATTCTAGAACATTAAAGTTGTACATATTTATGTATCAAGAATAAACCTTGACATATACTGGGTGCAAAATTTTTGTGAAGTAGGAGAGGATCTGATAGGACAATCTAACATGGCAGAAAGGCCCAAAAGAGGAAACTATTAAAAAAAACTATTTTAGTTTAGTATTAAACTATTCTAAATAGCAGCCTTCTAATTAAGAAAAAAAGCTTCTGGCTATGAATGACTATAATCCATGTCCAATACCAACTAACACAAGCTTAAAACTAAAACTAGTTACGGTATGTAGCAGTGGTTACCTTGTTGTTTTAAAAAAAACAAGTTACGATGTTAATAGATCTATTACACAATCCCACATCATTTTATAATTAAGATACAAACCAATATATTAACTTCGACTTCATTTTCAGCTATTGCCACCCACCAAGGGTGTGCGAGTATTTATAAATGGATTAAAATGTTGGAAAGTTCAACAGGATACCTGATCTCTCTAATATGCTCATAGGTTGAAACTCCTATGGCACCTCACACACCATGTGTGAGTTTACTTTTTATTTTTTACATTTCTTGTTAAAATAGTACATCTGGTATATTGTACCCAGTCAATTAAAAAAATAGATTCGTAATTATTTTGATATTTAAATTGATTGAATTTCAGGAGAGAGGTGGTGTCGGCCGGAATCTGGGTGTTGGTGGCCGGAATATGAGAAATGGGGGTGATGCTTATTGACGGTTGATGTGAGTTGCCTGGAAAGATGATTGCCACATCCAAAATACAAATTGACATCTATGCCATTTTTTTATTTGCTAGTATAAAAAATTTATTAATTATTTTAGATAATAGATAATAATTTACTTTAATTAATAATGTTTGTATATTTAAATAAGAAAAATAAATTAAACATATATTAAAAGTTAAAGTGAGAATGGCTAGCCCCCACATGACATGCACATGACCCTTTTTCGTTAGATTTCTAACGCCGTTGGGGGGAGGGGCAAAAGTGGGACGAGGGATACTTAAGGTGCCACTTTGGGACAAAATCCGCGCGAGGGTGAAAAGTGGGAATGGGTAGATACTTAGAGGGGCTAAACATATTTTGGCCAACATGAAATGTGAAATGTTGGGCGGGATGTTAGGAAAAAGGAGGGGCTACCCCATGTAGGTACCACTTTTTTTCTTTGTTGGATTATTATTTTTTACTAAAACAAAACATGTATTATAGATAGTAGTAATAATTTCTTTTTTTTGCACCCCTTCATCCAGAAATAATAGTTTCGTTTTTATTTTGACAATTAGATTGATTGACTTATAAGATTATTATTTTGATGATTGAATTATAAGACTATAACAAAACCTTTAGTACAATACCAAATTATATATATAAAAAAAAAGAGATTCATTTTTATTTTGATGATTAAATGGATTGAATTTCAATAAAATTATCAAAATAAAAAAGATTCAATTTTATTTTTATGATTAAATTGATTGAATTTCAATCAATTTTTTTTTAAAAAAAATCTGTCAATGAATGACAAGCTTAAAACAAGTGAGGATCAGTAGCTTTGTTTCTGTCCTCCAAAAACTGTTGCATAATAAATAGTGTGGCAATTTCATCCCTAACTTATGAATTATTATCCTCCAATCATTCATACAAACCTTCAACCGATTTTACTCTAAGCTAGTTCAACAGAGTTACCATTTAGAGCATTAAAGAGTTAAAACATATTTACAAATTACAAGTCAATTTATAATCAAATCTCATAAATAATAATGGCCATGAAAAACTAACCAAAATTCTAATCAAACCTCTAGATATAAACTGTAATTTTTTTATTTTGTAAAGAAGACAAGGACATGAAATCAAACATGGTCAAGCGGCCCAACAGAGTGAATTATTGTAACTAATATGGTGGGGTGAGCCAGGCCATCGCAAAGGTGTAAGGCATGGGCGACTCGTTAAAGCTCCAAAAAATAAGATTAATATCGTGTGAGCCGATGGCCCACATATCAGAATATTAAATTAATAAGAACAGATACTACACTTGATCTTAGCCAAAAGGCCGAGAAAGGTATGCCTTATCCTCACTTGGGCCTTCGATTTTGTACCCACCTCCCTCCAACAATGTATTTTTTCTCAATCCGATGTGGGATTCAGAACACAAACAAAAGTAAAACCTCCTACTAGTACTACTTGACAAATATATCTGCAACTTCACTTAAGCACACTACTGCAGTATTTTCAGAACACTTGTGAAAACCTCAAACTTGCTGTGACATGCAATTACATAATTATCTTGGTCAAGGACTGTCAATTTGACCCAATACAGACATCTTTTTCACGCTGAAAATCAAAATACTCGTTTTTGGTGCAACATGTTTGAGTGTATGTTCAGAGCGTAGCGAGCAAGTGATGATACATGGGTGCTAGTGCATGAACTTGAGCCCGTAAAAATGTTTCAGGAGAGATGTTTATCGAGTAGTTAAGAGTTTTGATTTTGCGTCATCTTCCTTCCTAAGTTATAATTCTCGCATTGGATATGGTGTTGAACTCTGAAATCTGAATGACTCTGGCAAAAAGATTGCAGCAAGTTTTCTAGTACAAGTTGATAAAAAAAAGTCCACCATAGTACATTAAAGGAATCAGCTTTGTCTACTTCAGTTTTTGTTTCTTGAATGGAGTAGGAGCTTGAGCTGTTTCAAGCAAAGGCTGAAAGCAGAACAACAGTTGTAGATGGAATTTATTATGTGACAACTAGACTTTTAAACATTTAAGTGGAAAAAAAAAAAAAAAAAAAAACATGAAGAAAAATAAACCATTAAACAAATGTCATTTCCTAAGTCTCACCAATAGTTACAAGCAAAGAATTTGATTGAACTTCATGCTATCTAAGTTCTATGTAATCCCTCCGTCCCATAAGATTTAATCCGAATCCTTTTTTGTTCATTTTCGAGCTCTTTGACATTCTGGACTATTTCTTCTACACTTCTAGACAAGTGATCAGTATGCTCCTCAACGTATTTCAGTAGCATGCACAACTGTTCCTGGTAAACTGCACCTTTGCCTCTCGTTATAGAGTTCAAGGGTCAACTCTTTGATCTTTTGATCCTTCTCATCCTGCAGAAATAGCCATGGAAGATTACGAGTCTCATTAAAACTAAAAAAATCTAAAGAGAATAATTTTTAATGAGACCACCACATCAACTAGTTCACGTACTCTCTTCAACTAATTCACCTACTACTTCCCTACCTCACTTTCTCTATCCTACCTAACTATTTACACTCACAACATATTACCTTTTTCACTTTTTAATTCTCATGGGTTTTGTATAATTTGAAATGAGCCGGAGGGTGTATAGTTTAAAGAACACACAATGAGAATTTAAGTGTTTATAATTGGACGGTAAACATCCTTAATAATTAGGTAATCAATCAAATTTTGCTGTAATTGAGCATCTTATTTAAATTTATGCACCCATATCTAGAGGAAGTCAACACACTCTCTTCTAACAAAAAACTTTTTGGCTATGAATGACTATAATCCATGTCCAATACCAACCAACACAAACTTAAAACTAAAACTAGTTAGGGTAAGTAGCAATGGTTACGTTGTTATTCTAAAAAAAAACAAGTTATGATGTTAATAGACTTCTTACATAATCCCACATCATTTTATAATTAAGATACAAACCAATATATTAACTTTGACTTCATTGTTAACTATTGTCAACCACCAACGGTATGCGAGCATTTATAAATGGATTAAAATGTTGGAAAGTTTAGTCGGATTCATGCTATCTTTCTAACTTGCACATAGGTTGAAACTCGTATGAGCACCTCACACACACCATGTGTGAGTTCATTTTTATTTTTACAATTCTTGCTAAAATAGAACCTCTCGTATATATTGTACCCCGTCCATTAAAAAAATAGATTTATAATTATTTTGATATTTAAATTGATTGAATTTCAGGATTATCACTAAAACAAAATTTTTAGTTTAGTGTTAAACTATAAAAATAATAGTTTTCAATAGAGTTTCAATCTAGAACATTAAGTTTGAGCATATTTATGTATCAAGAATAAACCTTGACATATACTGGCTGCAAAATTTTTGTGAAGTAGGAGAGGGTCTGATAGGACAATCTAACATGGCAGAAAGGCCCAAAAAAGGAAACTATTTTAAATAAAAAAAAAACAAGGAATGAAGTCGAAGTTAATATAATCCCACATCATTCCAAAATTAAGATACGAATTGTTATATTAACTTCGACTTCATTCCTTGTTATCGCCACCCACTAAGGGTGTGCGAGCATTTCAACATGAAATTTGAAATATTAGGCGGGATTTTAGGAAAAAAGAGGGGCTCACGCCTCTAACCTACCATCTTTCCTAGCGTGGCACATGGCATTAAACCCCCATGTGTGCCTCACACACCAAGTTGTGAGTACCACCTTTTTTATTTGTTGGATTATTATTTTTTTACTAAAACAAATCATGTATTATAGGAGTAGTAATAATTTCTTTTTTTGCACCCTTCATCCAGAAATAATAGTTTCGTTTTTATTTTGACAATTATATTGATTGAATTATAAGATTATTATTTTGATGATTAAATTGATTGAATTATACGACTATAACAAAACCTTTAGTACAGTACTAAATTATCAAAATTATAAAAAATAGAGTTTCATTTTTATTTTGATTATCAAATGGATTGAATTTCAATAAAATTATCAAAATTAAAAAAAAGATTCATTTTTTTTATGATTAAATTGATTGAATTTCAATTAATAATAATAATAATCTGTCAATGAATGACAAGTTTAAAACAAGTCAGGATCAGTAGCTTTGTTTCTGTCCTTCACAAAGTGTTGCATAATAAATAGTGTGGCAATGCTTGGACCTTCATCCCTAACCTACTCCATCCGTCCCTCTTTAATCTACAAAATTTGTCATTTTGGTTATCCCACTTTAATCTACAAAGTCCTAAAAAGGAAATGTTTTAATACTTTTAAAATAATGGGACTCAGTTGTCATACTCACAACAACTATCCATATACTATTCTCTATCTCACTCAACTATCTACACTTACAACACATCAATTTTTTTACTTTTTCTAAAATAATGTGCGCAACCCAAAATTTGTAAGTTAAGAGGGACGGAAGGAGTATGAATTATTATCCTCCAATCAATCATACAAACCTTCAACCAATTTTACTCTAAGCTATCTTTACACATCTCTGCAATACCTAATAGAGTTAGTTTTCATTTGGTAAAAAAGAAAAATTATAAGGTAGGATAATCAACCATGTCAGAATGGCCAAAAAAGATGGAACAATTTTAACTACAATGGTGGGGTGAGCCAGGCCCTTGCAATAGTGTAAGGCATGGGCGACTCATGAAAGCCCCAATAGCAAGCTATTTGTTGGGACATGACTTGCAACACAAGTCATTTAGACTTCCATACATAAAATTATGATTATAATATTAATTTATAAAGTATAGTTGATAATAAAATGTGTAGAATTCCTGGATATATAATTACCTAATTGTGATGGGCAAAAGGGTAATATAATATCACTAAGCTTTTTGAAAGGGTGTAGTCCCTAGGTGAAGTGACACCATGTTTCCTATTTAAAGGCCCTTCCATCAAGCCTAGAAACAACTATTGATTCTTGTTATCTCTCCTAAATTCTCTTCACATTATTGGAAGTACTTGAGAGATTAAGAAGTCACTATCACTTAGAAGATCTATATTTTCCCTACATCTTCTTCTTCATCTCACTTTCTCTCTACAACATCATCCATGGATTCAACAGGTATATTTTATCGCTTCCGCTTCATCTCTTCCTCAATCCTATTCTAAAGTGAGTGTGGCATTCAGGGATTAAAATTGTTCCAACAATTGGTATCAGAGCCCCGCTCATCTTTGGTTTAAGTTTGAGTTCTTTTTAGGAAAGTTTGTGCTTTCATTTTGATTCATTTTTCCTGTTGAATCATAAAGTTTTGATGTTGATTAAGGGACTCTAATTCGTTCATAGAGCACTGATAATCATCATCTAAATGTAAGAAAAATGGTTTGAAAGGTTTTGTTGCATAAATAAAAGGATTCAAGTTTGACTATCCCTAATAACATAATAATGTGTTATGCATAATTGTGTGGATCTACATACTTGATTCCATGTTTTAAAAGGACAAGATTATCCCCATATATCATGGTCTATGTTGTTAAGAACATACCATGTGGATCTACTTGTCATTTCATGTTTTGGGAAATTATTAAACAAAATTCAGAAAGTGCAGAAATTTGGAGTGCTCGGCCGAGCAGTTCATATGACTCGGCCGAGCACATGAATCGGTGCTATGCATGTCGTAATGGCATATGTTTCTGAAAGTGGTGCTCGGCCGAGCACCATATAAGCCTCGGCCGAGCACTTCTTGCCTAATAAAGCCAAAACCATTATGTCTTTAGTGCTCGGCCGAGCATATGCTCGGCCGAGCAGACACTATTCACAGATTTTGGATTTTTTTAAAGTTTTGCACTATTTGTTTTCCCTTTTGGAATAAAACCATAAATTATTTCAAACCTTAAATTTTTTTGATTAATTATATGCTTTGACAATTTTATTCATGTTTAAATAATATTGTCACCTAAGTGATTTACGTTATTTAAACCCAAAAATTGTAAAGTGTTGAATGTTTAAGTTAATATGTGAATGGCATGAATTTTCCAAAGAAGATCTTGACATTTGACTAAACTAGGGCATTCATGTGATAACTAGTAAAATGAACATTAAGTTGTTTTATCAGATGCTTATGTCGGCCCAAAGGAAGATTAAGTATTTATTAAAATATAAGTTCAAATTACTTGTTACCTAAGTCAATCATTTATGAGTCAACTCGCAATCCAAAGATTAGTTTTGATGTCATGTTGATTGTCTTATTGATGGATTTCGTTGATATAATTAATCATTTTTCATTTTGTAGTTTCTTATTCATGTTTTTGTTTTCATTCTTTTTTGTTCTCAAAACCCAACAGATTTACTTATTGCTTCATCCGTGATTACTGCTATGAGTACTTTACCGATACTTAACGGGACTAATTTTAAAACTTGGAAAAATAAATTAATGATGATCTTAGGCTATATGGACATAGATCACGCATTAAGGGAACCGTTTTCTCTTCCTCTTTCTGATATAAGCACTCAAGAAGATTGCTTAAATAATGAGAAGTGGGAACGCTCCAACCGCGTGAGCCTAATGATCATGAATATAGTTGTCCCGGAGACCATTTTGGACGGTGTCTCCAAGGACGTTGATGCTAAAACATTCCTTGATATGATTGAGGGATGTTTGGCATCTACCTCTTCTCATGGGACAAAGAGAAAATGGAAGGAAATTGCGGTTGCAAGTAAAAAGAAGCCTAAGAGATCATCCAATGATCATAAAGAAAATAAATGCTTCTTTTGCAAGGACCTTACACACATGAAGTTCGACTGCCCTAAGTATCACGTTTGGCGTGCTAAGAAAGGTATGTCATTTGGTCTTGTTTGTATTAAGGCTAAATTTGGTTTCAATTCCTACATATACATGGTGGTTGATTTTGGTGCAACAACTCACATAAGTATGTTTGTGTAGGATTGCCTGAGTTACCGAAGAACCAGTGAAGATGAGAGATTCATCTATATGGGAGCTGGGAATCCGGTTGAAGTTTTAGGCATAAAGACTTTTTTTTCAGTTATTGTTAAGTACTAAGCATTGTTTGTATGAATAATACATTTGTTGTACCGTCATTTAGACGGAATTTAATATATATATCACAATATTTAATAAAGAAGGTTATTTTGTTCATTTTTTGTGACCTTTATTTTAAATTCCAAGGTTGTTGGTACTAGTACTTTGTCAAGTGTTCTTTATTTACTTGACATTATTCAAACAATAAATGTGTCCCTTAATAATGAAACCAAAACTAGAAAGCAAAAGTTATCAAGTAAAGTTTATATTTTATTAAAGCATAGGCATTTGGGTCATATTTCCAAGAGGAAAATTGATAAGCTTATGTTAAAGGAAAATCTTAAACAAACTTGATAATTTGGAAAATACTTTTGCATTAAATGCCTTAAAATAAATTTACAAACATTATAGTATTCTCGAGAGCATCAAGTGTCTCAATGAACTAATGCATTCGGATATTTGTAGGCCATTAATTATTCCTTCATGGAAAAGGTCAACAATAGTTATTATGTTCAAAATGACTAACTCTTAGTTTGAATACATTTATTTGCTTCATAAAATATTGAGTTTGGACGTTGTAAAAGTCTTATAAAGACAAAGTTGGAAATCAACTTTGAAGACTATTAAGAACATTAGGGTCATTCATGATGGTGTATACATCTTTGGAATGATTGTTAAAAGGAACAACGTCTAGGTCCTTTTTACTCGCTATTTTGAAAGAGTGTGGGATTATCTCTCTCTAACATTGAGCCGGGTACGCCTAGCATGAATATTTTACTAGAGACATATTGAAATCCTTAAGGATATGGTAATAAGTATGTTTTATACTTCTCTTACCTCACTCATTATGGGCGATACGTTAAAGCCGCAACCTTTATTCTCATTAAAGCTCCCTCTAAGGCTACTAATATAAACCCTTAATGATTTAAGGACGCGTTCCTTATTCGTCCTTAAATCATATTCATTTATGGGGTTGTCTAGCATAAGGATAGACTTTATAAGTCTACTAAGGGCAAGTTAGACGTAAGATTATTAGTAGTTATTCATGGGGTAAGCCGAGAGAACTAGGGGATATATAAATTTTACAACCCGAAAGTTAGAACATTTTGAAAATCGAGAAATGCTAGGTTCTTTAAGGATGTTGAATTTAGTGGGAGAATTTGGAGTAATTTTTTGAATTTGAAAAGGAAGAGGAATTCATTTATATGGAATCCATTTATATACCACTTCCTATAGTTCTAATTGGATATCTAGTTTTGTACTTGGCATTCAAGAAGAACATACAATTCAAAATAAATATGATTTCCCTATAAATATTGAACAACATGGAAATGTTGATCATAAGAAGGAAATTCAACAACCTCAAAATAAGATAGAACCGGTGCCCTTTGGAAGATCCAATAGAGTAAGAAGAAAGTGCAAATCCGGATAATTATGAAGTGTATATTGCCAAGAATAAAGGACAACTAGGTTTAGTGGGAGATGAGTCTCATTTTCCATGAAACCATTAATAGTTCTAATTCTCATATAGTAAATTAATGTCATAAATGAAGGGTTAAAATCTATAAGGATAACAACGTTTGGGATCTTGTCCCATTACCTAAAGATGTGAAACCTATTGGGATTAAATTAATCTTTATGACCAAAAGGATTCACAAGGTGATATGGAAATATATAAAGCCCATCTAATTGTTAAAGATTTGACTCAAAAGGAAGACATTAATTATAAAGAAATCACTTTTCCGGTATCTTCTAAAAGCTCCTTAGGATCATTATGGCACTAGCAGCACCTTTGATCTTAAGCTTCATTAAATGGATATTAGAGAAAACGTTTTTTAATGGAGACATTAAGGAAACTATCTATATGGAGAAATTCATTTATGAACTTAAGTAAAACTTCTCATTAATGGTATTTAGAATTTAACCAAGTTATTCTTTCATTTGTTTTGATATGAATCTTGGTAAATATTAAGTATACCATAAGTTCAGTGAGAGTAAATTTATAATTTTGGTCTTATATATGGATGATGATTTTGCTTGCTAGTAATGATATGAACCTTATTAAGGAAACTAAGAAATTTCTTATGAAAGATCTTGCTAAGGCATCTTTGTATTAAGAATCCAAATTCACCATGATCACTCACGAGATGTTTTAGGATTAGCACAAAAGGCCATATGGAAATGTATTACAAAAGGTTTAGCATGCAAAAATGTAAACCACATGACACCCCTAATTTTAAAGGAGACATTCTTAGTCTCAAACAGTGTCCTAAAAGTAAATTTTGAATCCAAGTATATGGAAAATTCCCTCTTTACATCAGCAGTAGGAAGCTTAATGTATATGTATATCTTACATTTAATGTTGGGATGCATGGTCAATACCAAAGCAATCCGGAAAGAACATTAAGTAGCAGCCAAAAGAATGATAGAAGTATTTACAAAACACTAAAGAACTACATGCCTTTATTTTAAATCGGATCATCTTGAGATCATTAGGTATTCCGATATTTGTTAAAATTAAATGGCTGCATAATTTCATTAAAGACTGCGATTTGTCAACAATGTCGAAAGACATATTAAGATATGATATTCGGGCAGCAGTCTTGTACTCCAAACAAGAGTTTATGGATTTAAACATTAAGTATCTTGTTATAAAGAAATAGTACACAAGGGAACAAGTAGAAACACAAATTATTGGAACAAACTCCGTAATTTACGGATCCGTCTTTTGAAATGTTATCATCTTCAGTGTTTCACGAGCATGTTGCTTATATGGGTGTAACAATTTTGATAACATTTGGTTTAGTGGGAGTTTGTGTTATGCTTCATTAATAGTTCCATCATGCTTAAATTTTGATCTCATTTGGTTAAATTGGACTAGTTGAAAGAATATGTATATATTCATTATGATTCCATGCTACACATCTATACTTTTGATCTATGTCATTTAGTTGGATTTGTATACGTGATTATTGTGGGTTTAGTTGCGAATCAATTACAACGACTGCCCCTTTAGTCCTATACTTAAATGGCTAATGGACGAGATTGTTATAAATGGCAATAAAGTGCGCACATAAGGGTTGTCATTTGTGTTATATTCATAATTTAAAGGAAGGACTTTGTTTTGCAACCCAAGTGGGAGATTGTTGGGACATGGCTTGCAACACAAGTCATTTTGACTTCCATATAATATTAATTTATAAAGTATAGTTGATAATAAAATGTGTAGAATTCCTGGATATATAATTACCTAATTGTGATGGGCAAAAGGGTAATATAATATCACTAAGCTTTTTGAAAGGGTGTAGTCCCTAAGTGAAGTGACACCATGTTTCCTATTTAAAGGCCCTTCCATCAAGCCTAGAAACAACTATTGATTCTTGTTATCTCTCCTAAATTCTCTTCACATTATTGGAAGTACTTGAGAAATTAAAAAGTCACTATCACTTAGAAGATCTATATTTTCCCTACATCTTCATCTCACTTTCTCTCATCATCCATGTTTTATCGCTTCCGCTTCATCTATTCCTCAATCCTATTCTAAAGTGAGTGTGTCATTCAGGGATTAAAATTGTTCCAACACTATTGTGATGAGCTTTCCCCCTCAAATTAATATCGTGTAAACCGATGGCTCACATATCAAATATTAAACTGATAAGAACAGATACCACACTTGATCTTAGCCAAAAGGCCGAGAAAGGTATGCTTTCTCCTCTCATGGGCCTTCGCTTTTGTATCCACCTCCCTCCAACTACCTTTCTTTCCAATACGATGTGGGATTACGAACACAAACAAAAGTAAAACCCCCTTCCTTCCTACTACTCTTCAAATAGAACTGCAAAGCACACTACTGCAGCGTCTTCGGAACACTTGTGAAAGCCCCAAACTTGCTGCTGTGACATGCAATTACAGAATTATCTTGGTCAATTTGACCCAATACAGACATCTTTTTCACACTGAAAATCGAAATACTCATTTCTGGTGCTGCATATTTGAGTGTATGTTCAGAGCGTAGCGAGCAAATGATGATACATGGGCGCTAGTGCATGAACTTGAGCCCGTAAAAATGTTTCAGGAGAGATGTTTATCATCGAGTAGTTAAGAGTTTTGAATTTGCATCACCTTTCTTCCTAAGTTATAATTCTCGCATTGGATATGGTATTGAACTCTGAATGACCGTGGCAAAAAGATTGGAGCAACTTTTCTTGTTCAAGTTGATGAAAAATTCCACCATAGTACATTAACAAACAAGTGCAACCAAAAAATAAATAAAAAATAAAAATAAACCATTAACTGAATCCTCTTCTGATAAAGTTGGAATTACACAAATGTCATTTCCTAAGTCTCACCAATTGTTACAACCAAAGAATTTGATTTAACTTCATGCTATCTAAGTTCTATGTAATCCTCTGTCCCATAAGATTTAATGATAGCTGGCGATTCAAGAGATTCCTACAGAAGTAGGCTCGAGTTAATCCGAATCCCCTTGTTCATTTTCGAGCTCTCTGACATTCTGGACTATTTCTTCTACACTTCTAGACAAGTGATCAGTATGCTCCTCAACGTATTTCAGTAGCATGCACAACTGCTCTTGGTAAACTGCGCACCGGCGTTTACACCGTTGCCTCTCGTTGTATAGCTCAAGTGTCAACTCTTTGATCTTTTGATCCTTCTCATCCTGCAGAAATAGCCAGGGAGCCCACATGGAAGATTACGAGTTAAGAATCTTTAAATAGCACATTACATAGAGATTTAAACAGCATAGCCAATACTTCCTCCGCCCAGAAAGATAGTCCTATTTGATATTTGATGGAGAACTGACGTGAACTTTTGATCAAACGTAAATGTCAATCTAATCATCCCTAAACAACTTAATGATTTATCAGTAGCAATTTTTAGAACTTCACTAGGATGATTAAAATGGACATTAATGTTTAGTCAAAGTTCATTTGGGTTGACCATCAAAAACCAAATGGGACTATCTTTTCGGGATGGAGGTAGTATAAATTAGTACTAATACAACTCCACGTACCTGGCTGATCAAACTGTTACCAGAGCCTCGCCATGGAACTTTGTTAGGAGCCAGTAAACTGTGATTGTGATCCTTTACGAATTTGGTGATGACCCACTTTCCTCCATCTCTCAAAGCAACTCTCAGCATTGCAAGACAGCCTTCTCGAGTCGTAGGCGGAGGAGGAAGCACCCTATCTTTCCGGTGCACATATTTCTTTTCCCGAAAACCCTCTTTCGAGCATACAAAATCCTGGCCAATGACCATATTGTTGATTCGTGAACGTCTATTATGATGAATGCGCACAGTAAAGCCTGTACGCCTACCATACGCAATATAGAACTCCCTGGCATCGTCTCTTGAAATGAACTCCATGCCAACTATTGGTTCGACTGCATTATCTGTGGAAGTCAAATTGTGACTAGATTCTTCTATGGCCTTCTCATCTTCGCATATACCAAAATCCATACTCTCTGAGAGCTCGTTAGGAACAAAATCATGATCGTCATAGCTTTCAGTAGGAAAACTTCTTTCACTGTCATCGGAATCGAATGCTTGACTAGATGTGCTCGCCATAATGATTCTAACTTTGGACCCGCCATCTATCCATCTCAGCTTAGCTGTAAATACGAAGCAAACTTAGCATTGCACAACGGTTTTTTTTCACCATAATATGACAAGATAACAACATACTTTCCAAGATACTACACTTCTTTCCATGGCTCATTCTATATTTATGTTGACAATCAAAGTCATGGACTCATTTAGCTTAACTACTCAAGAAAGTTGTATGTGAACTACTCATGATCAGCATTTAGGAGGACAACACAAAAAAGAACATGGACCAGAAAAGTTAAAGTTCCCAAAATGAAGTCAGGGCATCATAAGTTGTCAGTTGATTCCTTAACGAAAAATACTTCTACCAGATAGAAGCTTACGAGTTAAGACCATGCTCAGAGCTACTCTACCACATCAATTCAGGGTATCTAAAAGCACAAAAGTCAGAACACGACAACCAACTACATAGTGAAATCTCACCATCTTATAAATTGCACCAAAAATATTCCTTCTTGAGAAATTGAACTATTTTTCAGGGCAATCAAAAGAAGAGTAGAATTTTTTTCCCCTTGGCGAAGAGAGCATTTAATGTTACGTTCCACAGCTCGACTTCACCATTCTAACCATAGAAGGTCCACATTGTGGCACTAAAACAGTAAACCAAGTTCATTCTCAGATTTTCTCTACCTTCAAATCTAAAGATAGAGAAGCCACGTTAACTGAATCATGATAAATCATTTGTGGTTCCCAAATGTCTAGCCTCGCCAACTATAATATCATTAAGTTCAGCACAAGATACACCTGTCTGCAAAAAAACACGCATATACTGTACAGTCTGTACTTGCTACTACAACCAGTTAATATATCATCACATGTCACATCTTGAAATCAAATACTACCTCCAGCCCACAATGAATGCCCGGAAAAAATTCAAATTTTCTCTTGAACAAGAGCAAACTCGCCAAGAGCAGATTTGAATTTCTTTTGGACATTCATCTTGGGAGGGAGTAGTATAAAAGTGAAAGAAATTGAGCAAATGGGTGAAATCAGGTTAGATTAATACGACCAAATATCACTTGGGAAATGTTTGGTAACTCGATTCCAAGCCTAAGATTTTGAAATGAATCAATCCTATTCCAATTTCATTTCCAAGTTCAAAAATGGGAATTCAGTACCCATTGCTAAAAAAAGCAAACATTGGTAAGCAAAACAAAAATAAAAAAACACATCCATTTGAGCTGAAATGCGGGGAGAGAATAACTGAATTTGAAAAAGAGAAACAGCTGAGAGAGAGAGAGAGAGAGAGAGAGAGATGAAGCGTACTATTTGCCGAAACCCTAAAATGGGGTTGCAGGCACGCACGCCGAGGAGCTGATTGGTTCTTGTTCCTGTCGGTCGGACGGTCGTCGGAGATTGCGGGAATGGAATTCTTATTTGCCGGAGAGTGGAACCTGACGGAGGAAGAGGGTGGGGGTCTATCAAGTCTCACGGATCGCAGTTACAGATTGATGGGATCCAAATTGGTTCGTTTTCAAACAATTAGCTTCGTCTGATTTATCAGGTGTAGTCTGGACCACCCTTACCCTGGTAGTCATCAGTCCATCAACCCTTGAGGGAAATTATTTGTTCCATCTACTCCGTTCCATCATTAATTAAGCGTCTAACTTTCTTTTAACCCTTACTTTTTGCATTAGTAGAGGTCATTTATTTGTAAAATTTGCACTGTTATTTAATTGCACTGTTATACAATTTGATTGAACAACTACTTATTTTTTTTCACAACGTAAATTTATTTTGGGATGTAAAATTATTTTTGGAGGAAGGCGGTCGAAATGTACTTACCTGCTTGGTGAAAGGAAAGTGGTCGAAACGCTTATCCATTTTTTTTTTTTTTTTTGAAAGAACTTATCCACCCATTATAAAACAATGAAAAAGACAACAATGTAAACAAAAGAGAACCCGAATCCACTTGTTACAGACACAATTGCGCCTGCGCCCCATACTAGGAGATATAAATTACAATTAAACACCAAAAACTCTGAAATCCACAAATAAGAATGAAGATGAAGCTACATGTAATAATCAATCAAATCCAAAAACTTATACTTTCAGGAGAGGGAGCAGCTTAATTTACTTCCGATTGAGCGTCGTGATGAAGTTATCGCTTACAACCAAGCCCATTTACCTTTAAACCCCATAAAAGAATCCTGCCCCGTGCGGGTTTGTAAGCGAAGCTTCATTTCATCGCTCAACCGAGTAACATTTCTGTCTTAAAAAAAAAGAAGACATAGTATTAAAATTCTTGTGTTGGAATACAGTCGTTCGTCAGAATTTCTATCGTGTCTTCCTACCTAGATTACAATGACTAAAATCAGATATGTTTTCCCTGAGAGAAGTTACCAAACTAAAAGGCTCACCTTACACAAAGAAACTTCCAAGTCGAAGAACTTGTCAAAAGGCTCACCTTACACAAAGAATTCCAAGTCGAAGAACTTGTCTTGTGAACTTCTATTTGGTAATGGCCCTTTCCAATGTGCAGGTAATACTGCTGTTTTCTACTCTTGATCACTGATGCAGGTTTGCTATTCCACCATCTGGCTGCATGCACGCGTAATAAACCAGATGTTAATATATCTAGGGTCAGTGTCGAAGCCAGAAATTTTGAGAAGTGGGTCAAGATTGTTTGGAAAGAAAATATACTCCCTCCGTCCCAAAACAAATGTCACACTTTCCATTGGTCATTCCGCCAAAAAAATGTCGCATTTCTAAAATAGGAAAGAATCTTAGTGCAAATTTTATCATTGAATACGCAGTGTACAAATAAATAAAGCACATTTCTTAAAAATGTTGACAAGTCAACTGCGACATTTATTTTAGGACGGATGGGGTATTTATCATAGAGAAATTTGTAATGTGAAGGGGTCAAAATGATATTATTGTACACATTTCACCAAAACTAAAGGAGGTCGATAGACAAAGATAATATGTTTGTGTATTTTTCTAAAATTTAAAGGTGTTAGACAATTATCCCACATCTACTAAAGAGAGAAACATGGACCGGTATATAGACTGCAGTCTATTACTGGCCCAATCCAGTTCAAGCCCATGCTCACACTTGGGCCTCTCTCTCTCTCTAACCCATCTATAATTCTAAGAAAAGGTACTAAATTGACATTTTCCAAATGTCAAGGGGGGGGGGGGGGAGTGACCCCATCCCTTCTATGTGGTTTGGCCACTGTAAACAAGCAGCAGAGCAAAGATAGTATTTCAAGTCTTGAACTGTAAAACCACATTAACAGAAAAGCAGACTCACTCCAAAATTTCTTGGTCTTGTACTTGTTCAGCTTCAAAATCTCTCAAATGGTGAACAATTTTTAAAATATTTGTTGAGGTCGTCTCAGTCTGACCTTCAAGATATTCAAGAAATGCAATCAATTCTTGACGATAAAGGTCACACAATTGATCTTGTCGTTTTAACTCTAGGGTGAGTGCTTGAATTCTCTTGTCCTTGCTATCCTACAAAAGAGAATTGCCAACAAAATATGTTCAAAATTTAAGTGGACAATTGTACGAAAATGCGACTCACAAGGGATATTCAGTATAATGAATACAAAAAAGCACATATTTCACATATATATACTCCCTACAGAAATAAATGTCATACTTTCCATTTTCTTTTGTCCCAAAATAAATGTCGTCTTACTAAAAATAGCCTATGAAGTTTGGTGATCTTCCTATAATATCCATTCTAATAGGCACAACGATTGCAATGTCATAGGGATATCACTCTATCCATACGAATAGATTGGGGCAATCAAGGAAATATAACTAAAAGCTTAAAAACAGTGACTTGTCAACTATGACATTTATTCCGGGACAGAGAGAGTACATATATTCTGTCAACAGTCACTCGTGTAAATGATATATACATCACTGGTGGATCTGCATGCAAGCAAACGGGGGCAAATGCCCCCACATGAATAAGAAAAATAAGTTTATTTGTGCAAATTTTTAAAACTTTAGGGTCTTAGTGCAATTCATTTAAACTTGCCCTATCTTGTGTAAAGAAAAATGCACTATCTTTCTTTGCCCGCTTCTAATTAGTGAAAAGGAATTTGGCCCTCACCCATTCAAAATTTTCTTAGCTCCGCCACTAATATACATCAGTGAACCCGTTGTCTGGTCTCTGATGAAGGATTTGACAACCCCATGTGTGCGAAAGAAATTCGTTTCCATATACCGGCTCTCTGATATGAAACATAGCTATATTAGTACATTATATTCCCAATTTATTTCTTAAACCTACAACAAAGAGTTCCCTTCCAGAAATCTCAAATTTTGATAATTTATTAAAAACATTTTATAAGTCATCAAATTTTTATATTTAAAAGCAGTGAGCTCAAGCACCAATCTCAGGTACTTACAGCCGACTTTGTGGCCATCCTCTATTATTTGAGTGGTATGATTTAGAGGGCCAAATCTAGAAATATTATACTATTTGACGTTTAAAGGAGAAATGAAATATTCGAGAGAAAATACAATAAATGAATCCATATTATTTTTATTAAAGCAAAATTTGAATAAATTCAGATCTCAAAAAAGAAAAAATATATGAAGAGAGCAGGTGTCCAAGTTAGAGAATTATAGAATAAAGCCCTTAGTCCACAAAACCATCCCAAGCATCCACACTGAAGCCGCCAAAAATATCATCCTTGAGTTTCGCAAACAACTCTTTGGTACTAAATAACCTGGAGTATCTTCAGAAAATTACTATATCCCTAAAACAATCAAAATCATCGTGACTCTTGAACCACGGTGTGCATAGTCCGATTGCATGGTAGTCAGAACAAGATGTAATATAGCCTACTATAACATGTAACCTAGCCTAATATAGCGTGTAACTCATGTTAAGGTTATTTCAGGCAATTTTCACTCTGCTCGCATCTCGTCCATTCATTTTTGTATGAGTGCTCAGTGAACTTCGCTAAAGGGCAAGAGTCCAATGCGTCCCCTCTCCCCATTTTTTCAATGAAAAACAAGTACTCGTATATCGTTAGGAAGATTAATAACAAGGAAGGTGGATGAGGGATCCATCTAAAGAAAATCAAAAGATAAGCTAAAACTAAACATATACGGAGTACTCCCTCCGTCCCAAACTTATGAAAAAAGTAGGTGTTGTGAGTGGGAAGGAGAGAGAAAATGAGATAGTGGATAGTTGTTGTGAGTGGGGAGAGAGAAAACTGAACAATTTGGGTAAGAAACCAAAAGCATGAGACGCCCAAAAAGGAAATAAGTAACCATGAGTTTGGGACGGAGGGAGTGTTAGATAAGAGAGCTCTCTGATCCCACTATCCAGCAGAGACAGGTAACCCAAGAAGCGCACCTCAAGCGCTTGGCCAAACGGAAGCAAGCCTATCCGTTATGAGAACTTTGGTCAATGGTATCATCGAAAATAGGTAGTTCTCCTCCGTCCATTAGCACTCGAGAATAGCAAAACACTCCACACAGCCACAAAGTCTTCTCATTTTACCATTGCCAATCTTCTTAAGGTAATCAAGATTAAAGAACTCAAACATCCTTGCTAACCCAAGCCTCCTTCGCAGCTGAAGACAGACTGCAGCACACCAAGATACAACTGCACTTACAAAAGATTAAAGGGTTCCGGTAGTCCAAACCCTTAACCAACAGGCATAGACCTTAGCATTACTCCGACGTGCAACCGCTCTGAAGATGGACTAATGAGATACAAGACAGAGACAAACTCAAGTTGCTAACTTGAGAAGGATGGAACACAGATTTTTAGAATCCATGATCCACTTCAAAGACTGATCATTTTGTTTTTTCAACTTCTATGTGTTTTGATACAGAAACAATCCAAAAATAGTTGATTATAATGGAAAGGAGGTAGTACAACAATGAGGTTGAAAAAATAAACACGAAAAAATAGCTGTGAAGTCATAAAGAACCATGAGCAGTAAATAAGAAGAGTTCAAGCATTTGGAAAAATGATGACTCACCAGTGGATAATGCGAAAGAGGATCAGGAACAGACAATGAATGGGTATGTTCCTTCTCAAATCTAGTTATGACCCATTTGCCAGAGGGATTTACCTTCACCAACATCATAGCATTGCATCCTTCTCGTGCGCTAGTTCGTTGCTTTAAACCAGCCTCACGATATTTCCTTGGTTGGACATAGTAACCTTGCTTATTACAAGAAAACCGTCTGGATATAATGCTCCTGTCAATCTCTGATCGACGGCACTGATCTACGCGCATTATAAAACCTGCGCGCCTAGCATACTCATGATAGAAATTCTTAGCATCATCAGCAGAGTCGAATTCCATGCCAACACATGGTGTCTGAATCGATGTTTCTTCAGACACAACAAAATCACTCTCAGAAGAGTTGTCTACAGTTACTGCTTCAGACTTGTCCACTTTCTCAGCTCCAGCATCCAAGTCCACTGTCAAACACGAACATGGTAATTTTAGAAGTTCATCAAAACATGTTTATTAACTGTGAAAACAAAAAGTGCATATGTTGACCTCCAGTTCTCATGCTAGCATCCATCGTCACCTAAGATCGTGTCGTATAATATTTGTGATTGAAAAACACTGATCTGATCCCTTTTTCTAAAATCATTTAGGCAAACAAATAACCACAGTTGTTCTTGCCTGGTATTTCATATAGCACTCAATAAGTAATTAACATGGACTCGATTTCAGCAGGTTGAGAAAATATTAGCAGATATATTTATACGCATGTGGTTAATTTCTACATGAAATCGTAGGTAAGAAGTAAGAAATATGGTTCATCTCATCAATAAAAAGAAAAGAAAAAAAAAAAAGAATGACTGAACGGTTCAAAAAACCAAAGATCACTTCACTACAATACACTTGATTCCCCACCCCCTTGTTCTTAAATGATTTATTGTTAATATTGGAGCATGATGACCATAGTTGAGGGCTTGAGGCCCCCTCTAACAACTTAAGCTTTTAAATGTGTTGGTTACTTAACCATGGTATTAGAGCTCATGGTTTAGCAAATACCTGGATTCAACTCTTCTCACTTGGAATTTATCCTAAAAATATCATAAAGGGTACTGTATGGGCCATGTATCAAGTGCACCCCCTATATCAAGTCTACGTATGCATCAACGGGGAGTGTTAATATTGAAGCGTGATGTCCATAGTTGAGTCCATCTCTAACAGTTTAAGCTTTTAAATGAGTTGAACGCTTATCTCGGTTGTACGTCACGGTACCCTGTCAGTCACTGCGGTCTTTACTTTATATCTGAGAGAATGCAACATTGTCTGACTGGCACTATGTAACAGGCAAACCATAATAGAAATTAAACAAATCAAGCTCCAGCTAACAGATGGAAACAGTAAAAAATTACTACACAAACTCATAATCTACAGGGTGCTACTAAGCCTATTCCATTGCTTAATAATGCCTTCATTTTCTAAAACCACAAAATTCATAATTAATGAACACCACAACAATTTTCACTCACATTCAAACTCAGCTATTAAATTAAAATCGTTAATCAGATATTCATATAGATTCAAACACATACATAAGCGAAATCAACTTAAATAAAAATGATTTCATGGAAATTTGACACTTGGAGCGACAATTGATGAAATTCAATTTCGAGGATGAATCCAACTGAAATTCTGATTGAGAATACGAATTGATAATATGAGGAAGAAGGAAACATACTGGATGAATTTGAGGGGATTTCTCCTGTAACGAGCTATCTCTTCCCCTGAATTCTTCGATCTCCGACCAAGCGAGTTATGCCGGATTGCCTGTGTTGCGGAAAATTGTTGTTTATTTTGATCTCACTTTTTCAAATGAGTTTATTGCAAAACTGACATGCGTACTTTCATTTATTTTCAATTTGACTCGCAAACTTTGAAACATCAAATGTGGCTCGCGTACTTTCATTTTCAAAATTTTGAGATGACTTTTTAACACCCGTTAAAAACATAACGGGACATTCAATATAAAGAGTAAAAGTGTAAATAATAAAACTTGAAGTGCTAAAATAAAAAATACCATCTAAACCTCTCTCTTAAATTTCCAGCCACTTCCATAAATTTCCATAAATTATCACGTCCGTCACCTATTTTCTTTGTTTTTTTTTTCTTTATTTTCTAGGTTGGGACTTGGGAGTAGGGATGGCAATTTGACCGAACCCGATCCGAACCCGAAGGCGCTCCGCCCCGAAAAAGTAGGGTTCGGGTTGTAATTTTCATGACCCGAGCGGGTTAGGGTCGGGTTCGGGTTTTGATATTGACCCGCCGTGATCCGACCCGACCCGCACCCTTATGTACAAAGTCAAGATATTATGTTAGTTAATCATATCATATGTTGTGCAATTTATTTTTATAGTTGTTTTTTAGTGAGGTTTGGTGATTTTAAACTAATTTCTATAATTAATTAAAATTTAAGCTTATACATAGATTGGGCCCAAGCAAATATGAGTTAAAATTTTTATAATTTTGTACACTTCGGGTCGGATCGGGTCGGGTTCGGGTTTCCTTGCCTTCTGGTCGGGTTCGGGTTTACAACTTCACTCCCCAAATAAGGGCTAATTGCAACTTGATTAAAGTGTTTTACTAGTCTAACACCCATGCGTTCAACGCGCACGGCCAAAAAACATTGACAAATAAAGGGAATTAATTTGATCTCTTTTAATGTGGGGTCGGGATGCCACTTTGTAAATGTAAATTTTGACATGTTTCTAATTTTGATACTCTATTTGTAACGACCCGAGTCTGAAGCTCCACCCGCTACACAGGTAGCACACACTGGCCCACTAATCACCTCCTCATTTCGGTTAACCACAGTCCATCACACCTTCTCATTTGAGTTAACCACATCTCATCATCACAGGCCTCCAAAAGTCCAATAGATGATTTGATGTTTAGTAGGAGTGCCTGAAGTTTTTTAGAGAGAGAAATCGTAGTGCGTGTTTGTGTATCAGGGATGGACAGTTTTCAAATCAGATCAAGGCTGGGTCTTGGAGATGGACGGATCTAGGGGAGCGATGGTGCGCTGACTTCCCCGCCGGTTGTGGAACCGGAGTTGTGGAGGAGAAGTAGGGAACTAAAACTAAGATTGAAAATTTTACAATCAAATCTAGATTTACAACCAAAAACTCATATTTGTTTAAAATTATGTAATGGACTTCTTATTAGATTTTGATTTGATGAAAGGAAAATGTCGCATTGTTGGGAGTGAACCATAATGTTGAGGCACTTAATTTCGTTCATACTCTTTTAGTGGCAGATTGAGATGGAAATGACGAAGATAGTGATTGCGTTTGTGGGTGGGGATGACTTGATTATACACTTCATGTGTCCATTCCATTTTTGTTTTTCTTTTTTGAATTGGGTAGCTAGATTCATGGCCTTGACCTTTGGGTAGTGAGTTGATGATATAATTGTTCAAAACACTATTCATAAAGCAAGTGGGTGAAAAGTAAGTTAGGTAAGTAATGATTTTTTTTGTAATTCATGAATTTTATGAGGACAAGGGTGTCCAAAATATTGTTCTTACTTTTCCATTTATGAAATAAAGCAAACTAAGAACCTTAATCTGGGACAGATAAAAAGGGAAAGTAAGAACGTTAAACTGTGACAAAGATAGTATCAGTTACACATCCATACATTTTGTTGATCACGTGCTATGAACATGGTACTTAACTGACATTTCTAACGAAATCCGTCTAAAGGCCTTTACTGGTCAACATTTTTCACTTCAAGGCCTGATGTGGCGAAAAAACTCCAGGGTTCGGTTAAAAGGGTGCATATGATTTCAGGGTCTAAATTTTCATCAACCCTACTAATAATACTCCCTCCGTCTCAAAATAGATGTCGTTTTGGAGTGTTTCACACACATTAAGAAATGCTACTATTAATGCATGTGAAAAAGTCTCAAATACCCCTAAAATAATTCAACTACATACGTAATTAAATAGTTAGGTAAGAGATAGTTCACTATCATTATTAAGGGTATAATGAGTATAAAACAATAAAAAAGCTTTGAAAATAGTGAAACGACAAATATTTTGAGCCGAAAATTAACTCCCAAAACGACATCTATTTTGAGACGAAGGGAGTACCAACCAATGGGTTCTAAACATTATACAACATGAAAATAATCATCTCCAGTACCCTCTCAAATCTACAATATGTATACTCCCAACCAATGTTTCTAAACATTATACAACATGAAAATAATCATCTCTAGTGTACCCACTCAAATCTACAATATGTTATATGTATACTTAAAAACACAACGGCTACCTGCCTCATTTACAAGGAGGAAACCAAAAACCCCTGCCAAGAGTTGTCATCCAGTTCCAGAAGAATACCGGGTAGGCATCTGAATCTTACACCTCCCTCGTATACTCAACTGTAAGGTACTTCAGGCATTGCTTAAAAGTACACGCGGCACCTATATTTCGTCATCTCGAAATATAAAACACGGTCCAACTTCTTCATGATACTGGACTTCATTTACTTGCACATTTGATGCTTTCATTCTACTAAAACGACAATGTCTATGGGGGTTGCACAATTTTTTGCTTTTTCACGTCTGATTCCATTTTTCTAACATTTTCAACAACTTCTTGTACTCTCAAGGAGAGGTGGTCTGTGTGCTCTTCAACGCTGTTTAGAAACTTGAGTAGTCTTTCTCTATACGTAGCACATAACTGGTCCTGACGTTTCAATGCGAGAGTAAGTTCTTCTATCTTCTTGTCCTTATCGCCCTACAAGTGAATGAACAAAAACATGAACTTGATGAAAGTAGTCAACTTTATAGTAACATAGACGATACGTATAAATGTTTGTATAGTATCCTCACTGTGTGACCCAATAGACCAATACAGAATCTAGGTTCCTTCCAACCTCACTTATCCTAAATACAAAGAATCTTGAAACCCAAAAGTTTTGCAGGATTGTGTGTAATACAAGAGTGTTCTACCTTTTATAGATCTGACCAGGACTAATATGATACAGAAAACAACTTGATAGTCAAACCGACTATTTTCTTAGCCAGAGGTAACTCTCCCACTCCCTCTGTCACAATTTTCTGTTTCAGAAAGTTTTTTCTAAACCATTTGCATGTAATTCCCTTCATTATAGTGAGAAGGAAACGAGTAATGCATCTAATTGATGTGATACCAAAAATGGAAAAGTTTATGGAGTCGAAGTACATTCATAAAACTTGGGGAAACTTATTATGGCACAAATGGCGTAACAAAGATAGGTTCAATTTATTCATTATTATTTTTATTTTTTTCGATTTTGAGGGTCTAAGTCCCACAGCACCAGTAGAACACACCATTTCCTACCACACACCAACGTAACTTTTAATTTTTTGAAGCATTTCGTTCCAAAAAGTGTCAAGAGTCTCAAGTACCATGAAATTCATTTAGACCTAATTCTCACTAATTCTTCCCATATTAATGCTGATTGCTAGTTGTTAATTTCTTAAACACTAATTCTTCCTGCTTGCAATGTTCAGATGGATGTCCCCAACTTCTGCCCTTCCAACACAAAAATCTCAGGATTCACCTTTCCTACTACCATTAAACAGTATCCCCTGTCACATACAGTTTCTTTTACTGCTAATAGCCCTAAGGGTACTTATTATGAAACCTTTTGGGTTTGGCAGGAGTATGCATAGTCTCATTCGTGTGTCTATCGTTAATATGTCTTTCCCATGTCACTTTTCACTGTAAGGGCCAAGACCATACACCTGAGCGAAGAAAAATTTATGTTTTCTAATCAAACGAGGCCAAGTTCAACTGAAAGAAAAGTGTATTTTCTGACAGATCTGTTTAGGTGGGGGTTTATTGTTTATACAATGGCAGATGCCCCCTCTTGTCACGCATTTATTAAGTAGCATTTACTGACACCACAACCAATAGAAAAAAAAAAAAAAAAGAACGGATAAAAATGAAAAAGATTGAGAGAAGGTGCAAGGTACAAAAAGTAGATCATCATTAACTTTCAAGTAAATGTGACCTATGTTGAACAATGCACTTGCTGGACTAAAGGCACATAAAAGAAAGTTCAAATGAGAAAACTTACAGAGTGGCTAAAACCTTGGGTAGTAACAACCAGAGGATGGTTATGCTCTTTCACAAATCTTGTCACAACCCATTTCCCAGACTTCTCCATCTTCACTAAAATTGTTGCTTCGCAACCTTCACGTGCACTAGGTCGCGGCTTTTTATCCGGACCAAAAGTGCCCTTCTGACTAGGAGAAAAACCTTGCTTGTTACATCCAAGTCTTCGAGCAAGTGTTCTACCATCAATCTCTGAACGACGGCGTTGCATAACACGTACAACAAATCCCACCCTTTTAGCATATTCATTATAGAAATTCTTCGCAGCATCTTCAGTTTCGAATTCCATACCGACATATGGTTCTGGATTTGCATCTCCTTCTAATGAATCATTATTGCCTACAGCAACAACCTCCGTGTCCATGTTCCTTTCAGCGGAACCAGCAGGCTCAGGAATTGCATATCTTTCAAATCCTTCAGTGGAATTCTTTGGCTCTGGAACTGGATCTCTTTCAAGCAAATTCATACTCACTCCAGTAGGACAATCTTCTGTCCTATCATCCTGGTAAAAATCCACTGCAATAGAATTTTTTATAAGTGTTGTTTACGAAATCCACTGCTACAAGATATCAAGTGCTATAACTATAAACATTTTTCCTCGTATATAGACAAAGAAGTAACGAGGTAGCTCTACTTTCCAAGTTATCATCTATAAATTTCGACAGCTGAAGGCTAAATTTCCAATGTACCAGAGATTTGGTCCATTGGTTTATTTCAGAATTATCATAATGAATACACTATCTCTTTCATAAAAAATAAGGTGAAATAGTACTACAAGATATATTGATGACTTTGTCAATTCTGTTACTCATTTTATTCATGATACAGAAGTACTGTTGAAAATGATGGTAATATAGAACCACGTGAAATCCAAGTGCTAATATTTTACAAAATGAAATTCTTCCTCTGGAACATCCCAAAAATTTGAAACAAAATCTTCGGATGGAATGAAGACAGTTCTTGAAGGAGTATATGCGAATTTTCACTACGTCAAAAGAAACATTTTAATAAGGGAAGTGAACACCCACAGAATGTTGAAATGGAACTGTGAAGTTAAGGAACATTAGATTAAGGCAGCTTCACAGAAGTGTGAACAAGGTAAGTTTGGCAAATTTCAAGCTTGAGGGCACCAGTTGAAAACAACTCAGGCAATTTTGGACATGAAACAAAAAGCATGTAAATGGAAGGTTAGAAGAGCAAACAAAAAAAAAGGGGTAGAAATGTCTGTATTTCGGCATTTTAAAGTCGGCATAGCTGCAAAGCAACTGATTTACATACGCTTCGTGAAATCTTATCTTCCAAAAACAAGTCTAGCAATCATGCTGATTCTGGCTTCCCCATTTTCCTAGTCAAGCAACACATTCTTACTGCTTCTAAAATTTGTGAGCCCTGAAGTTGACCACATACTCCCTCCGTCCCACTAGAAGTGAGACTTCTTTCCTTTTTGGTCCGTCCCACATCAAGTGAGACTACCCAAAATGGAAATGTTTTAATATACTTATATTCATCATTCCCCACCATTTAACCCCACTCATTCTCTCTCTTCATTTTCCACCACTCATTTTATTCAACCACCACTACTATTTACCCCACTCATTCTCTCTTTTCATTTTCTACCACATATATATCACTTTATCTTAAATATTGTGCCCACTCCTCTAGTCTCACTTCTAGTAGTACGGAGGGAGTATATAGGAGGCAGATAGCAAATTTTAGCCTAAACTATTTCTATAAATGTACAAAGGAATGGTTTTAAATATATTTTTTTCATAGAAAATACTCCCTCCGTCCCAAAATGATCTTCACATTTGACTATTCAAACTTTTTAAGAATATGAACACTTGTTTCACTAGTCATGTCGTGTTTATGCACATTTAAGCCTAAATTGTAAAAATAAGAACTTTTTGGGACAATGAAAAATGACAAATGAGAAGATCATTTTGGGACAGAGGGAGTATTACAAATGCAGCAAACATAGGAAAAACATGTTGACGAAATTGAACCTCAACCGAGTGAACTTTTTTTTTTTTTTTTTTTTTTTTTACTATAATCAAACGCCATTCTGCAACGAAATCAACAAAACAGGATAATTCTGAAACAAAAAAATGCATCAAACTTAATGAATTTAACGGCAGACAAACACACGATCAACGCACAAAAAATGGAATTCCAGAAACGACATCCACAACTACAGAATTCTAAACAAATTCATTCGTAAAACAAGTTGGAGAGAGAGTGTTGATTACTTACTGAAAATCAAAAGAAGAAAATTCTCGAAACAGAGATCTTCCTCAACCTAGATGTTCAATTAGGGATTGTTTTGGCGGTCACGATCGCCGGAAATATTTTAGGGATTTGAATTTGATAGTCACTCAGGCTTGTTGTAAATATAGGGAAAATGTGCAATTTACCCTCTTAACTTTGAGGTATATTCTTATTTGACTCACCAGTTTGAAAGTTAACCATTAAACGCGATTATATGCAAACTTGGTTTAAGACAGATCCATAATCGTTAACTTCAATAGTTCACCGACTCTTTCTGACTTTAGTGATTGACGTTATCTTATTCCATTTAACAAGGTAGTTTAACGATACAACCGAGTCAAAATTAAGATACTTTTCACCATGTTTCACACTTTAGCTTTCAAGTTAACAACTCTGAGAACAACTGTGTAAACCACCGCCTTACAGGTCCCCGACGGGCATTTCCATCGTCAGTGATTCAATCTAGCCTCTCATTCTAGATTTTGAAGGTTTATTATTCGGGTGTGTTGTTTTTATTTTATTTTTTAGTCATAAATAAAAGAAAAAATAGGGAATGCTGTGTCCAAATATTTGTTGAGTGGAGAGTTTATGCACTGTATGACTTTTAAAAATTAGCTTTTGACGTGGAACATATGGTGCAACAGTCAATCGAGAAGTTTTACAGTAAAAGCATACCTAAAACTTTCCAATACTTCAATTGTTAATTAGACAATTACAACGCCCCAAAATGTCTCATTTGACTTTTCAATGATTTTAAAAATGCCTTTCACTTATTTATATTTTATTTGTATCCTAGTAAAATTGCACTAGTATTGCCTTCTTTGTTAAACTTACGATATTATTCTGGGACAACTTAAAAGAAATGTGCGCCATTTATTATGATGAGGGAGTATTAGAATTAGAGTATCAATGGCACATTTAAATGAAAATAAGAGTTTAAAACTTCACTATAGTAAACACAGAGAGTATATTTTAGGCCATTTAGAGCAAAATTTAATAACTTAAGGAAGCTAACTTCAAAGTAACAAATCTAGAGGGGTTGAGTCAAACTACACCTCAACTTATACAACCAGTCACCCAAAAAAAAAAAAAAAAGACAAAATATCAACTTGTGTACACCTGTTTAGCACAAATAAAACAGAGGTTCATTCAAATTGTGTTCTGCCTCTCTTTTTTCCAATTTTACTAAACATTTAACCATAATTTCTGCAGCCATCTCATTGGGTGAGCAGCTTCGAGTCGCAAGCAACTATCTTAACCCGGCCGACATTCTCCTGGACTTCATCATACTTGAAAAGGGCATCTTGCAGAATGAAGGTCCAAACATTGTCACAGAATCTGTAGGTGTGTAGATGCCCCTGTTTGCAGATAAAGAAACAATCAGGTTTAAACAATGATATAATCGTATCAGTTTAACAGTTGGGTGAGAAAGATCCCTTTGTCCTAAATAATTGTCCGTTTTCTGTTTTAGGGGATAAGAAAGTTGGTTCTTGAGCACTTTCCGCAGCAAATATACATGGAGTTTATTGCCATTACCAAAATGACATGCGTACTATTTCAGAATAACACTTTTACCTCTGTACTGCCTAAACACTAAATGTATGATGCGTACTATAATTTTATTAGCAAAATTAACCAATAACGGCCATTAAATAATTTTTAAAAAATGATATTTAAATTTTTTAAACCTCTGATGTAACTCCTATAACACCACTATCAATATGAATGGGCTAAATTGAAACATAAAATACAAAATTAAAAACACAAATCTCACAACTCAGATCTGGTACCCTCAATCTCTCATCACGTCTTCAAGGAAAACGTCATAAGCAGTAAACCCCATGCCCACTCTTCATCCCCAATCCCACCTCCTCCCTCCACTCCACGCTCCTTCCCCCACCCTTCTCCTAAAGTCTTCAACTTCCTCCTACCTTCCCTGACAAGCAGCCGCCCTATCCTAACCTTCTCCTCCCAACGGCCCAACCTCCTTTGCGATGAAATCAACAGCCGCGACGCCGTCACTGTCATGGTCCTAAACAACGGCCCTCCCTCTTAACTTGTGTAGATCTGGAGTCCCTCCCCACCACATTCTCCATCCCAATTCTGACGCTTCCTTATATCGCCACTGTCCACCGTCGCCGTCCATTTCACCATTCCAGCCACAACCTTTATCCACAAGGACCACAGCCACAACCCCATCCCCACCTACGCCTTCTCCTCCTTTATAATTTCTCTTCTTCAGCCGCTGTGAAAGGATTGATGTGTTTGACAACCGACAATGACCGCCCTCTTACATTCGAAATTGTGGGTATTTGCGGTTACAGGCCCTCTAACTTCGGAATTGTGTGTTCTTGTAAGAGTTTTATGTAGGATTTTGAATTCTTTGTACCAGGGATTTGTTTGCTGGATCTGGGGTTTTGAAATTTGGTTGAATTAGTGGTTTTGAAATTTTTGAATCTGGGTTTTTGAGTTTTGTTGGACAATTGATACATAAAAGATTGTTGGATGATTCAACAATTTTAAGTTCTTGGATTTAGGGATTTCATAATTTTGATCTTATTGTCCATGGTTTTACCAAACTTGTGGTGGTTCAATTTTTGGTGGCAGTGTTTGTTTTGGTGGTGGGCGGTGGCGGCAAGATGGTTATTTTTAATTAAAAGCGGTGGTGTGTGATGATGGTTATGGTGAGGTAGTATTTTGAGTTTTGACCAAGTAAGGGAAAAAGTTGTAGATAGAGTGATTAATAATTTTATTAAATAGCATTTAAAAATCGTACCCAAAGGAGTGGCTCAGTGGTAAAGCCAAGCCTCACCCTCGGTGAGCGCTAGAGTTCGATCCCTCTCCTCGCCTCCTTTTGGCGTGGACATAGTCAAAAAAATAGCATTTAAAATTTTAATTATAAGAAGATTATGGTCCAAAGAAAAAATAATACGAAGAGAAGATCATAATTTAAGGGTCGTTAAAATAATTTAATTATTTTTTGTTAAGTTTTTAACGGTCGTTAAATTTATTTAATGGTCGTTAGAAAAAATAACGCCAGTTAGACAAAATTGACGAGTAAAATGTACTTTGGTTAATTTTGCTAATAAAATTATAGCATGCATCTTATATTTAGTGTTTAGGCAGTATAGAGGTAAAAGTGTTATTCTGTGATACTCCGTAGTACGTAGGTCATTTTGGCAATAAACTCAATATACATATATTTCCTTAATAATTTGACCACATGACATCATGATAGTAAGTGTAGATTAGAACATCTAATACTCCTTGTGTCCCGAAAAGCTAGTCCCTCTTTTTTGTCGTTACTAAGATGAACTTTGAACAATAATTTAGGCTGCTTTTAATTATCTCAATGAGAATCAAAAAATTGGTATGGATAGTATTTATAATGGTGTATCAATAACAAGTTCTAAATTCTCATGAAGATAATTAAAAGTAGCCTATATAATTGCTCAAAGTTCATTCGTAATAACAACGAAAAAAGAAAGACCAATGTTCTGGGATATAGGGAGTAATTAACAAGAAGGCTTAGTAACACAAAAAAATGGAATTTCTTCGAAAATGGACATTCATAAAGTGACCCCCGGGGAGGGTAATAGCTTGTGGTGAGTTTTTTTATGATTGAGACATTGAGTCGAGCATATATAGGAACTGATGGTACGAACTTGCACAATGCAGGAGAAAAATAAAGCCAAGAAATCCCTCCAAGAGGTACCGAGTGCACATTGTAAGTGTAACTTTGTGCTATGTGGCCAGGGGCATAACTGAAGTTGAAACGGTTAATAACCATCTGTATGTTTGAAATCATAGAGTTGAGTCGCTTATAGAGAAAGAATTGATAATAAGAAACTCAACTAATGATTCTAAGAAAATAACTCGGAGTAGTGGCTTGGAGGTTGGAGTAGTGAAGTTCTCCATGTGGCCCTATCGTAGGGTTACAAGTGGCCTAGTTGGGTTTACAAGGGAGAATCGCGGGATGGTCCACCATTAGGGAGTACATGTGCCTTGCACATGACCTACTCCACTTTCATTACCTATAAATACCTCACAAGGTAGACATCAGCAAGAACAAGGAGGACCATCCTACATCAGATCTCTCTCTCTCTAAGAGACCAAGTCCCGCAATTCTTGTCTCTCCCAAAAACCCTTATAGTTCCTATTCCCGCTCCTCCTCTCCATCGCCCTTCGGTAATTCATGTAGCGCTCATATTTACCCGGAAAAACTCTAATCACCCTACGAGGACTTAGTACAAACACTATTCAAATAATTAAAACTAGGGATATTTAAGAGATTTATTTTACTCCATAATTTGTTTGATTCTAAACATGCAATCACTGGTGCAGCAGAAGTGTTTCATAATCAAATCCAAAAAACAAACAAACAAGCAAACAAGCTCAAAGTGTAGAGCTAGCCATTACTGATGATAACCATTAAACCAACAATATCATTCTAGATTATTTAAAAAAAAAAAAAAAAAAAAGACCATATGCACTTGTGCTTCTTAAAGTTAACACACTAAAAATGCAGCTGCATTAAATATGATTAGGACAACAGTCAACAATTCAAGTAGTACTAAAAAGCAGTTTCTAATGACATATGTGAAAATTTAATCCACTCATAGGCTCATAGCCCTAAAATTTGATTACACCAATACTCCCTCCGTCCCATTTTAAGAGTCAAAAACTTTTTGAATTCAAAAATTAAGAAATGAATGTTTTTATTGTAAATAGAAAGTGGAGTAGAGTGTTGTGAGCAGGATTGCACGATTCGTAGTTTGTTCGATTCGAATTCGCGATTCGCTCAACCCATGGAATCCGTTGATCCGATACGTAGAGTATTACAATTATTGCGATTCGTGAATTCGCAATACAAGTACGTTGTACTATTTGATTTTTGGAAGTGATTGATTTGTGGGAATAGTCTTTGGGGGTATTTGTAGTGAGAGACTGGTCACTGAGGGTTAGTAGCTCTTTGATATACATGTTGTGGCTTTTAAGTTTTCTAGAGCTGTTTGAAGTTATCCTTGGAAACATATCACTAGTTAATGTACAATATTTATTTATTGCAACAATGGCTTTTCAATTTTAGAGGACATTAATTGCGAATTCAAAGAGATTTTTCAAGGTATCGGAACACGAATCAGAGATATCAATTCGCGAATTCCATCGTATCGATTCAGTATCGAATCGATACCTGCGAATCGATACGCAATTCGATGCCATGGGGAGCGAATCCTGCAACCTTGGTTGTGAGTATAGAAAGTAGGTTGGGTAGGAGAGAGAAAGTGGGGTAGGGAATAGTTAGTGGATAGTTGTTGTGTGTATGACATGTAGGGCCCGCTAAATAAAGAAGTACAAAAAACTTTCCTTTTTGGATTTTTACTCTTAAGTTGGGACGCCCATTTAGGAAATTTTTGGCTCTCAAAATGGGACTGAGGGAGTATATACAAATCTTTTCCCAACATATCTTCTCTCGCTTTTTCCCTAATCTTTTGATGCCAACAATCTTAAATTACTTGACACACCAACTTAGTTATTTAGCTTAATTTACATAAAACAAAGAAACATTGAGAGGAAAAAAACATTTACCTTAATGGTCACCTTGCTCTTAACTTGGCTCTCAAGAGCTTCAGTCATTGACTGCAAACAGTAAGACAACGTGTAGATCTTGAAATCCACGAACACAGGAATAAAACTCACACAAAAGGATTCATTACTTTGGAGAAAATTTTAGATACCTTGTCGAATTGAACAAGGACTTGGATTGCAAGTTCAGGACTGAGAATGCCATTTATAACCATCTCATCCAACGTTTCAGTCAAACACATGCCAATTGTTGACCTACGATACAGTTCAAATGTCGCCATTCTTTCTTGCAAGATCTGCCAACTTCACATAAAAATTGCTCGTTAAAAAATAAAAATCCCATTCTTTTCGGAATGCAAAGGTGCCACTACGAAGTTCAGATGGAGGGTAGTTAAGGATATATGTTTATGAAAGTCTAGGAGAAATAAGTGAGACAAATTAACACATGCAAACATAGATGATAGAGGTATTAGTTGCTGTCAACTGAAGCAAAAATGAAGATTTGTGCAGTGCTCTTTTCTATATTAAGGAACAACAACAACAACAAAGCCTTAGTCCCAAAATAATTTGGGGTCGGCTAACATGAATCCTCATATGCCATCGTGATAAAAGGAAGAGAGAGAGAGAAAGAGAAAGAGAGAGAGAGAGAGAGAGAGAGAGAGAGAGAGAGAGAGGAAAAAGATGGAGAAAATAAAATAAAATAAATAAATAATAAAAATAAAAAGTACGATCAACCCCCATCATTCACATGAATTTTCGCCCTCCACTCAGGCCTCCCAACGCCACATCTTCATCCACTCCGAGTAAACTCATATCATTTTCAATCACTTAATCCAAGTTTGCTTGGGTCTTCCCCTACCCCTCGCCATTTTATCACTTCTCCACTCTTCAGGCCTCCTAACCGGTGCATCACTCGGTCTCCGTCTCACATGACCAAACCACCTTAGACGATGCTCCCTCATTTTATCCTCAATGGGCGCAACTCCTACTTTACCCCTGATCACCTCATTTCTCAATCGATCTTTTCTTGTATGCCCACACATCCATCGTAGCATACGCATCTCCGCTACATTCATCTTATGAATATGACACTGTTTCACGGCCCAACATTCAGTGCCATAAAGCAGTGCAGGCCTAATTGCCGTACGATAGAATTTTCCCTTTAATCTATTTGGCATGCCACGATCACAAAGAAACCTTGTGGCACTCTTCCACTTCAACCAACCTGCTTTAATCCTATGGGCCACATCTCCATCCAATTCTCCATCTTTTTGGATAATAGATCCAAGATAGCAAAAGAACTCGGAAGCTTGGACAATCTTTCCATCAAATGTGATCACTCCTGCCTCTCTGCTTCCAACTTTGCTAAATTTACACTCCATATATTCAATTTTGCTTCTGCTTAACCTAAAACCTCGAGATTCCAAAGTGTGTCTCCACAACTCCAATTTACTTTCAACACCTTCTTTTGTCTCATCAATCAGCACAATATCATCTGCGAACAACATACACCATGGAATATCATCTTGGATTGACCTCGTCACTTCATCCATTATCAGGGCAAAGAGAAAGGGACTAAGTGCAGAGCCTTGATGGACTCCAATCGTGATAGGGAACTCTTCTGTCTTCCCAACGCTTGTCCGTACACTAGTACTAACTCCATTATACATGTCCTTGATAATATCAATATATTTCTTTGAAACGCCTTTCTTTACTAAAGCCCACCAAAGTACCTCTCTTGGCACTTTATCATACGCTTTCTCCAAATCAATGAAAACTATGTGCAAATCTTTCTTTTTATCTCGATATTTCTCCATGATTTGTCTCATAAGATAGATTGCGTCCATAGTCGATCTGCCGGGCATAAATCCAAATTGGTTATCCGAAATATTCACAATTTTTCTTAGCCGTTGTGCAATCACTCTTTCCCAAAGTTTCATAGTATGGCTCATTAGTTTGATCCCTCGATAGTTGGCACAATCTTGGACATCACCTTTGTTCTTATACAAAGGGATTAGGGTACTTTTTCTCCACTCCAATGGCATTGTGTTACTTCTCCATATCTTGTTGAATAGTGTTGTTAACCAATCTATTCCCCTCTCCCCAAAACATCTCCATACCTCAATTGGTATTCCATCCGGCCCTACGGCTTTCTTTAATCCCATCTTTTTCATCGCCATTTCCACTTCACTCTTTTGAATTCGCCGCATAAAATCTCGATTAATCATACTCGAAGGGATAGTTATATCTCCAATATCCTGCTCTTGATTGCCATTAAACAAGGTATTGAAGTACGAACTCCACCTATCTTTTATCTCTTTATCCCCGACCAACACTCTTTGGTCTACATCCTTAACACATTTAACCCTCCCAATGTCTCGTGTCCTCTTATCCCTCATACGAGCAAGTCTATAGATGTCTTTTCCCCCTTCTTTTGTATCCAATCTATCATAAAGTTTATGATTCACCTTTGCTCTTGCATCTTTTACTGCTTTCTTTGCTTCTCTTCTAGCCTCCTTATACCTCTCATAGTTCTCCTCACTCCTGCATTTTCCCAATAATTTATAGCATTCTCGCTTGCTCTTTATCGCTTGCTTTACTTCCTCGTTCCACCATGATGTGTCCTTACTTTGTGGCACACTTCCTTTAGATTCTCCAAGGTTTTCTCTTGCCACCTCCTTTATGGTATGCTCCATCTTAGTTCAGGTTGAATCTAAATTCTTTAAAGGGTGGAGACATACATGGAAAACAAAGTACTCCGTATAAGATATTAATATTAAGTGAGAACAATTTGGTACCCAGTACTCCCTATGAGAATTCTCTTTCTAAATAAAGTAAAATTCGTATACAAGCGCGTCAAATGGGCACATCTACCAGTACACACTTTGAGCAAGAGATAATCCATTTGGCCCAAAATATCTGACGTTAACACAAAAAGGTCTAAATTATGTGTCATTTTTGGGCTAAACCATTTAAATCCCAATTTTCCCTTACATAAATGGGGTAGTTCTCGAGAGTAGAGACATCCTTAATTTGTTTAATGGGCGATAGTTATACTTTGAAAGGAAGCTATGTAGACATCAGTTTTGGAGATTCACTTAAAAAGCGTAATTTTAATACTCCACTCTATTTCTTAAGAAATGTGCAAAGTCCAAAAGCAACATACTCCCTCCGTCCCGGAAAGATAGTCCCACTTTCACTTTTATGGACAGCTCAATCGAATTTTGACTATAATATGAATATTTTAATTATCCTTGAGGGATTCTAAACATGGTTACTGATGTAATCCTAATGGTGAATCAATAGCATTGTTTTAGAATGCTCAGAGATAATTAGATTATCACAAGATTGTGGTCAAATATCAATTGAGTTGACAGTAAAAGTCGAAGTGGGACTATCTTTCTCGGACGGACGGAAGGAGTATATTATGAACCAGAGAGAGTAACAATCTAGCACCATCAAAACCTGATCTTATACATCAAGGATAGCGAACAATTAGTATTTCCAATTCATGCCCTAGTAAAAGCATGCTAAAGAAGAACGAAACTATACACTTGCATGACCCACTGCTTTTAGAAACGTCCATTATCAACTAGACTGTTAGTCGAGTATTGAAACGCCTAATTTACAAAGCTAAGGAAATACAGGTTGTTTACGCACTATTTCTAACGCTTGTACCTTCACATAATACACCCTCTATTCCATAATAAATGTTGCACTTGCCTTTTTTGTCAATATCAAAATAAGGGCTGTTTTTTCTAAATACGTACTCCCTCTGTCCCTAAATGAATGTCCATTTTCAGAATTTTTTTGTTCCAATTTTTTACCAATTTTTTTCACTAGTCAATTATATACTTGCAGAACCAAATGTTTAGAAAGTCGATAACATGAATATTTATGCATCTTTGCCATTTAAATGTAAAAAAGTAAACAACTTCAAAATGTCCACTAACTAAAATTTAAAAATTTATTTAGGGATGTAGTGAATAATATTGTCATTCGATTTTACCATGTAACTGCAATGCACAAACAAGTAAAATACACTTCTTCAAAGTTTGACAAGTCAACCGCGACCTTTATTACGGGACAGAGGTAGTAACAATTTAGGGCTGATACAAGAGTGCAAGTTAGGTTATTGGATACAAAAAAAAAGGAAGCTTTATGCCATAGCTTAAGTGTAAATCCCTAGTAAATTTCTCCATCTTCTCAGCAACCAGACACAAGGTTCATGAATCGAACGCACCCAGAAACATAGGATTTCACAAATAAATCTAAAACCCAATATGGGTTAATGGGAATCAATCCACTCCACAAATTTAGGACAAAATTCAGCAACACCAAACAAAAAATAATAATCGATACAAGACCAAATAGAAAGCGATAAATTACGAGGGAAAGACAGAAACAGGACAAAAAAAAATTGAGCGAAATTGGTTTAAGAAATGGAAAATTGAACTTACAAATTGGGTTTAGGACGAACCGAAAGTACGATGAGAGGAGGGATCAGAGAAAGAATATTTGAGAAGGGAGAGATGTGTCTGTTCCTTCCCTCAATGTTCAGGGCAGCGTTTGCTTCACTCCCCCGAAACCCTTTATATTGATTGAGTGGTGAATATTTACCAATTGACCTCTTGCCTTTGGACACCTTACTAACTCACCCTTTAGTTGTGTTTATGTTTGAAATCATCAATTCCCTCTGTCGGTCTGTCCCATTTAGGGATGGCCAAACCGGAACCGGAAAGTCCGAAACCGCCTTGAACCTTGACGAAAACCGAAACCGTGTGAACCGGGACTGTTTGTAACCCGGGCCAGTTCTGGTTCCGGTTCATCCCCTCTGAAAACCGTGAACCGGTGGTTCCGAGCCGCTATGAACCGCCTAGATCGAACTGGAACCGTTAGCAAAACCGTCAAAATCGTTATATTTCTAACGGTTTCATCAGAATTAACCGTTACTAACGGAAATTTAACAAGAAAAGTTGACTTTTAACTGATTTTTTTAGCCAAATTCAGTGAATAAAAACAATAAAAAATTGTTTTTTGAGCAAAAAACAATAAAAAATTGTTGAGTGTATAAAAGAAAAGAGGGAAGGACCTCTTTAATTTTTTAAACATTTTTTCTATACCTTTGTAAAAAAATATCGGCAATAAAATATTATAATTGTTTTTTCTGTTAAAAAATTAAAAAAAAAATTAAAAAGAGGAAACCGTGAATCGACGGTTTCGAACCGTGAACCGGCGATCCCGAATCGTAACGTAACCAGAAAAGAAACGGTTCGGTTACGGTTCAAGTTGTTCCGAAACCGTAACCGGAACCATGTTTGGTCTTTCCTAGTCCCATTAGAGAAGAATAATAAAAAAAATATATATATTAAATATGTATCTTAATAAAATTATGTATTAATATTTTAATTTGGAGCAGAAAAATGTGAATTTAAAGGCATTCAAACTGTCGGTTCAGTTAAAGCGTCAGACATTTGAGATCTCATTTCAAACACGGTCGGACTTGTCCATTAATTTACAATTTGATACTTTTAGATGATGGATGAACAATTTTAATTCGCAAGTAAAATGGGATCACATTTTAATTTAAAATAGAGCAATGCTAGAGGCACAAAATAAGCTCACATAATGAGGTGGCGATATTTTATTGGTTGCATCGATAATGGATCCGTCACACTCTACTTAAAAATGTTGGAACAATCTTAACCCTGAATGCCTAACTCATTTCTGGAATAGGATTGAGGAAAAGATGAAGGCGGAAGCGAATATACCTGTTGAATCCATTAACGATGTTGTAGGGAGAAATAAAATGAAGAAGAAGATGTAGGAGAATGGATCTTCTAAATGATGAGTGTCTTCTTAATCACTCAAAGTCTTCCAAACAAAATGAAGATTATTTAGTTGAAAGAGTAAGAAATGTAGTATGTTTTAGGCTTGATGGAAAGACCTTTAAATAGTAAACATGGTGACACTTCATTTAGGGACCACACCCTTTCGAGCTTAATGATGTTATATTACCCTTTTGCTCATCACAATTAGATAATAATACATCCAGGAATTCTACACATTTTATTATCAACTATACTTTATAATAACATTATAGGTATGATTTCATGTATAGAATTACTAAGTGACTTGTAATGCAAGCCATGTCCTAACAATCTCCCACTTCGGTTGCAAAACAAGTCTTTCCTTAAAATCATAAATATAACACAAATGACAACCCAAATGTGCGCACTTTGTTGTCATCTATAACAATCTCGTCCATTAGTCATCCAAGTATAAGGACTAAAGGGGCAGTCGTTGTAATTGATTCGCAACCAAATCCACAGTAATCACGTGTACAAATCCAACTAAATGACATAGATCAAAAGTGTAGATGTGTAGCATGGAATCATAATGAATATATCCATATTCTTCCAACTAGTCCAATTTAACCAAATGAGATCAAAACTTTAAATAAGAGAACAATCAATGAAAGGACAACACAAACTCCCACTATACTAAATGTTATCAAGATTGTTACACCAATGTGAAATACTGAAGATGATAACGCTTTCATAAATGGATCCGCTAATATGGAGTTTGTTTCTATACGTTGTATTTCTTTGTTCATTTTCCTTTACAACAAGAAACTTAATGTCTATATCCTTCAGACTTTGATGAACTCTTGTTGTTATGAGGTTGTCGTCCGATTGTCACCATAAAACTTAAGCGGTCTTTTGACACTTGTTGACAATTCGCAGTCCTTTAATAAACTTATGGAGCCATATAATTTAACTAATGTCGGAATACCTAATGTCTCAAGATGATCCGACTTCAAATATAGGCAAGTAGTTCTTTTGTGTTTTGCAAATACTTTTATCATTCTTTTGGCTGCTACTTAATGTTCTCTCCCGGATTGCTTTGGTATTGACCAAGCATCCCAACAATAAATATAAGACTTACGCATACACTAAGCTTCTTTACTGCTGATGTATAAGGGATATTTTCAATATACTTGGATTCAAAATTACTTTTAGGACATTGTTTGAGACTTTTATACTTGTCTCCTTTAAAATTAGGGGTGTCAAGTGGTTTACAGTTTTGCATGCTAAACTTTTGTAATACATTTTCCATATGGGCCTTTTTTGATAATCCTAAGACACCCGTGAGCGATCACGGTGAATTTAGATTCCTAATACAAAAGATGCATTTACCAAGATCTTTCATTTCAAATAATAAATTTCTTAGTTTTCCTTAAGAAGGTTCATATTATTACAAGCAAGCAAAATATCATCCACATATAAGACCAAAATTATAAATTTACTCCCACTGAACTTATGGTATACATAATCTTCACAAGATTTATTTCAAAACCAAATGAAATAACAACTTGATTGAATTATTAAGTACCACTTGCGAGAAGCTTGTTTGAGCCCATAAATAGTTTTCTTAAGTTTACAAACTAATTGATTAGTTTGATCCAAATAAGTCACCATTTCTGGTTTCTTTCAAATAGATAGTTTTCTCAATGTCTCCATTAAGGAAAGGTGTCTTTATATCCATTTGATGAAGCTCAAGATCATAAGGTGCTACTAGTGTCATAATGATCCTAAAAGAGTTTTTAGAAGATACCGGAAAAATGTTTCTTTATAACCAATGCCTTTCTTTTTTAGTATAATATTTAGTGACAAGACGAGCCTTATATCTTTATAAATTACCTTGTGAATCCCTTTTGGTCTTAAAGACCTATTTACACCCAATGAATTTCACATCTTTAGGTAATGGAACAAGATCAATATGTCTTTATCATTCATAGATCTCAACTCTTTATTTATGGCATTGATCCACATATGAGAATTTAGGACTATTAATGGTTTCATGGAAGATGAGGCTCATCTCCCACTAAACCTAAGTGTCCTTCATTCTCGGCAAGATACACCTTATAATTATCCGGAATAACACTTCTCCTTACTCTATTGGATCTCCTTAAGAGCACCGGTTCTTCCTCATTTTGAGGTTGTTGAATTTAATCTTCATGATCAACATTTTCATGTTGTTCAATATTTATAGGGGAGTCATTATTTTGAATTGTATGTTCTTCTTGAATGTCAAGTATAAAACTTGATATCCAATTGGAATTATGGGAAGAGGTAAAGAAATGGATGCCTCTTCCTCTTCAAATTCAAAATATTACTTAATTTACCACTAAATTCAACATCCTCATAGAACCTAGCATTTCTAGATTCAAAATGTTCTAGTTTTCGGGTTGTAAAATTTATATCCCCTAGATCTCTCGGCATACCCCACAAAATAGCTACTAAGAGTCTTAGCATCCTGTTTCCCTTATTAGGCCTATAAAGCCTAGCTTCTGGACAACCCCATACATAAAATGATTTAAGAACGGTTTCTAAATTGGTCCATAATTCATAAGGGTTTTTATTAGTAACTTTAGAGGAAGCTTTATTGAGAATACAAGTTGCGGTTTTTCAATGTATCGCCCATAATGAGTGAGGTAAAAGAAGTACAAAGAACATACTTATTACCATATCCTTAAGGATTCTATTATGACTCTGTTACACTTATTTATGCTAGGCGTACCCGACTTAATGTAGAGAAAGACAATCCCACACTCCTCAAAATAGCAAGCAAAAGGACCCGGACATTGTTCCTTCGAACCATCATTCCAACCATAGTATACACCACTATGATTTGGACTTTAACGTTCTTAATAGTCTTTCAAAGTTGATTTCCAACTTTGACCTTATAAGACTTGAAAATGTCCAAACTTGAGACTTTTCATGAAGTAAATAAATGTATTCATATTAAGAGTGGTCGTCTATGAACGTAATAACGTATTGTTAACCTTTCCATGAAGGAGTAATGAATGGTCCATAAATATTTGAATTTATTAGTTCTAAGATGCTTGATGCTCTCGAGGATACTATTCTTTTAATGTTTGTAAATTTTATTTAAGGCATTTAATGCAAAAGTCTCTTCCGGAATATCAAGTATGGTCAAGATTTCTTTATACACAAGCTTATCAATTCTCCTCTCGGAGATATGACCAAAATGCCTATGTCATAATGAATAAAATTTCACTTGATAACTTCCGCTTTAATTTTGGTTTCATTATTATGGGATTCATATATTGTTTGAATAATGTCAAGTAAATAAAGATTACTTGACAAAGTACTAGTACCAATAACCTTGGAATTTAAATAAAGATCACATATATTATCATCAAAAGAACAAGAGTAACCTTCCTTGTCTAATATTGTGATAGATATCATAATTTCGTTCAAATGACGGTACAATGAATGTATTATTAATACAAATAATACATAGTACTTTAACAATAACCTAAAGATCCTTATGCCTATAACTTCAACCGGATTTCCAGCTCTCATATGGATGAATCTCTTCATCTTCACTGGGTCTTCGGTAACTCAGGAAATCCTACATAGACACACTTATGTGAGTTGAAGCACCAAAATTCAACCACAATGTATATGTAGAAATTTAAACCAAAATTTGCCTTAGCACAAACATGACTAAATGACATACCTTTCTTAGCACGCCAAGCGTGATACTTATGGCAGTCAAACTTCATGTGAGGTCCTTGCAAAAGAAGCATTTCTTTTCTTTATGATCATTGGATGATCCCTTAGGCTTCTTTATTACTTGCAACCGCAATTTCCTTCCTTTTTGTCTTTGTCCCATGAGAAGAAGTAGATGCCAAACGTTCCTCAAGAATATCAAGGAATGTTTTAGCATCAACATCCTTGTAGACACCTTTCAAAATAGTATCCGGGACAACAATATTCATGATCATTAGGCTCACGCGGTTGGAGCGTTTCCACTTCTCAACATTTAAGCAATGTTCTTGAGTGCTTACATTAGAGAGAGGAAGAGGAAACGGTTCCCTTAATGCGTGATCTATGTCCATATATCCTAAGATCATAATCATTTTATTTTTTCAAGTTTTAAAATTAGTCCCATTTAGCATCGGTACGGAACTCATAGCAGTGATAACGGATGAAGCAATAAGTAAATCTGTTGGGTTTTTGAGAACAAAGAATGAAAAACAAAACATAAATAAGAAACTACATAATGAATAAAAATATTAATTATATCAAATGAAATCCATCAATAAGTCAATTAACATGACATCAAAACTAATCTTTGGATTGCGAGTTGATTCATAAATAATTGACTTTGATAACAAGTAATTTGAACAATGTTTGATTAAATGCTTAATCTTCCTTTGGGTAGTCTTAAGCATTTAACAAAACAACTTAATGTTCATTTTATTTGTCATCACATGAATGCTCAAGTTTAGTCAAATGTCAAGATCTTCTTTGGAAAATTCGTGTCATTCACATATTAAGTTAAACATTCAACACTTTAATAATTTTGGATTTAAATAATGTTAATCACTTAGGCGATAATATTATTTAAATAATGAATAAAATTATTTAAGCATATAATTAATCAAAACTTTAAGGTTTGGAAAAAATGTATGTTTTGTTCAAAAGGAAAACAAAATGGTGCAGAAACTTGAAAAAGTCCAAAACCTGTGAATAGTGTCTGCTCGGCCGAGCATATAGAAGTGCACGGCCGAGCACCAAAGACAGAAGAAATTGGCCCATTCGACATAAGGTGCACGACCGTGCTAAACCAAACGCACGACCGTGCTAAACCAAACGCACGACCGTGCCAAGATGCCTGCTCGGCCGAGCACAGGAAAGGACACGGTCGAGCACCACTTTTACAGAAACTATGATTTTGGCCAATTAGTGCACGGCCGTGCAAAACACAAGACTCGGCCGAGCAATCCAAACGGTCCGACCGGACCAAACAACACACCCGCCCGGACCATCACCTTCCATGAAGCACCGGTTCATTGTTCTGAAGGTGCACGGTCGAGCAAATCCCAAGACTCGGCCGTGCAGTTCATTATCTGCACTTTCTGAATTTTGTTTAAATTATTTCTAAAACCAATTAACAACAAGTAGATCCACATGGTATGTACTTAAAATATAAAATCATGTTATTTAGGGATAATCTTGTTAAAAATTAATGGAATCAAGTGAGTAGATCAACATGGTATGCACTAGACATAAAACCATGTTATGAAGGGATAGTCAAACTTAAACCATTGTGTTCATCAAACAAAACTTTTCAAACCATTTCTTTAAAACTTATATGATGAATATCAGCACTATATGAATGAATTAGTGCTTCTAAACAACATCAAAACTTGATGATTCAACAGGGAAAAATGAATCAAAATAAAGCGTTTTAAGGCTTTCTAAAGAACTCAAACCCAAAACAGAAAAGAGCGGGCTCTGATACCAATTGTTGGAACAATCATAACCTTGAATGCCTAACTCATTTCTGGAATAGGATTGAGGAAAAGATGAAGGCGGAAGCGAATATACCTGTTGAATCCATTAACGATGTTGTAGGGAGAAATAAGATGAAGAAGAAGATGTAGGAGAATGGATCTTCTAAATGATGAGTGTCTTCTTAATCACTCAAAGTCTTCCAAACAAAATGAAGATTATTTAGTTGAGAGAGTAAGAAATGTAGTATGTTTTAGGCTTGATGGAAAGGCCTTTAAATAGTAAACATGGTGACACTTCATTTAGGGACCGCACCCTTTCAAGCTTAATGATGTTATATTACCCTTTTACCCATCACAATTAGATAATCATACATCCAGGAATTCTACACATTTTATTATCAACTACACTTTATAATAACATTATAGGTATGGTTTCATGTATGGAATTACTAAGTGACTTGTAATGCAAGCCATGTCCTAACAAAAAACACCAATAAAATCATTACACTTAAGATTTTGTGACTTTTTTGTGCCCCTAGTATTATTCTTTACAAAATAGATTCGTGGTTTTTTGGGGGGTATGGTTTTTTTTTTTTTTGAGCAAACAATAATTCAATTTCATTCACAATTTAAAAAGAGATGGCACTCCACAAAGATCAGAGGCTCATCCCAGATAATAACAGCGGTTCCATTTCTTAACATTCAACAACGATATTTTCGATCTAAATCTTGAGACGTACGAATTCCACTCCAAGTCAAACTTGGACATTGCCTCAAACCGGCATTTAAAAAATATCCCTTCTGGTAATATATTGCGCTGAGCCATTGATATGCATAATTCGGGTTGACGAGTAAACGCCCACCAGACATCTCAAAATCCGGAAACCATCCTTGTGCAGTATGATGATTGGCATCCACTTCATTGTGCGAAAATGCAAGAATCGTCGTCATTCTTACATGAAAAACAAAGAAACATAGACTTTCACAAGAGGAGAAAACAACGGCTCCCACGATGGAGAGAATATAACGGCTCTCACAATGGATAGAGATTTATTAAACAACAAAAGAGAAATACTTGAAAAAATCAACACCACAATTATTTGTAATCTCAAAAAGTTGAGATTACAAAAAATTGTATTGTTGTTGAATGCTTACAACAAGAATGAACAGCAAAAGAAAAAAATAATAATGGAATTACCGGAGATGGAGAAGAAGAAGATTATTTTTGGGGTATGGTTATATTCACAATTTTAAAGTTCTTCATATTATTTAGACTAAAAAACTGGGGTTTTAGAAAATTTTGTGCTTATTTTTTTTAAAATATTTGTATTTAAACAAGAGAAAAGAATTTGAATTAAATTAGGCGTGTAAGTGTGAGTTACCGAGTGTAAAAAGGATTCCTAACGTGTTTAGGATTTTCGCCTTTCTTGGTGGAAAATGATTTCTATTTTGTATATGATTTTTACCTTTATTAATTAATTGTAAATATTTATTAGATGTAGATATATTTTAGTTTTATTTTCTTTAGGTATTTGATTATGGAATACTAACCCTAATGAATATCTTCCTTCTTTATTGTTTATCTTTTTTCTTGTAGGACAATCATTGCCATATCTTGAAGGACTCCTACACATCTATAAAAGGAGGAAGATAGCTACATATTATTTACACACTCAGAATATTAAGAGGGATATACAAAGTTCAAGAGTGATGTCAATTTGTTAATATTTTCGTAGGTTGTTGATGTAGGTGCATGTGCGGGCACATCGCAGTCTACATCGTGTTTTGTACTTATTCTAGGATAGACTTGATTCTTAAGAAACGATTCATTTTCATCTTTGCTGCTTTGTTCAGCGTAGGATCGTGTTCTCAGAGTATCATAAGTCTTAGACAAGTGTTTTAGTATTTTAGTATTTAGTGTTTTAATATTTGGTCGCTTCTCTTGATTTCTTGTTTGTAATCGATCTTAAACGTTTTAATAAAGAGAAGTTTGTGTTGTCTACAACATACTGCTGTAGATGTGTAAATAACTCGTGTTTGATTTAAATTCCGCTGCAAATTCTGTTTGTGTGGACTCTGGTGTAACCACATCAGAGCTTACACTGCGTCTATGTTCTTTATTTTATCTGATATCCTAGCTACCAAAACTTTCAAGGCGTGATAACAAAATACTATATTTTAGTTAATTTTTTCTAAAATATATGGTCTATAAGAAAATGTTAATCTTCATTTAAACCGCCAAATGAAATACACACATCTTCTAATAGAAGAGGACAATTTTTTTTACTGATCTTAATTTTAACAATTATAGAAATATGGACTAAAGAATTTATTTTTTGGGTACAAAATAGATTGCAAATTCAACCATTGTCTAAGGTATCTAAAATTACAAAAGAGTACATTGTCAAACTGATCCGCGTACTATCTTAAAATGAGTAAACAACCAAAATGACCCGCGTACTATATGAATACAACCAAAATGACCCTCGTACTATCTAAACTACCAAATCAACCAGCGTACTATTAATAAATGAACCAAATCACCTAAATCGTTAGTAAAAGTTAGTGAATGTTACCTATCGTTAGTAATTTAACGAATATTACAATAAAACTTTCAAAATTGCCCCCGTAACCAAAAAAATCCTTAAATAAAAAACATTTAATTTACATTTAGCTCCATTTCATGAATTTGCTAATGTTGAAATATTAATTGATTAAAGTGCCTAATCAAGCTCCAACAATCCCCAAGTTACATTGCACAATATACCCAACAATTCAAGCACTGAAATCCCATGATTATTTTCAAGACAGATTACCGAATTCTGAAGGATTTCAAGCTTAGAGATGAGAATTGATACCTCAAAATTCATGAGAGCCCCTAGAACTAAGTATCATTCTTTCGAATTTGGTGAAGAGCAGTCTGCGAACTCGACGGTCGCCGACATAATTGCACTTGACTGGCTGGAATTTCAAGATGTCGCTGGAAATTTTGCTTTTGGATGACCGAATTTCTTGCTCGGCTTTAGAGTGAGAGAATGGGGTTCAATTTGGTTATGATGGTGGTGTAGATTGAGTGGGATGTCGGTGATTTATTTCTTTGTGACGCAGGGTGAATGAAGCTGAGTGGCCAGAGGATTGAGGGTTTGAAGAGTTGGCGTGAACGTCGAAAGGAAGGTTAGGCCATCGGCGTGAATTGTGTCGGAGGATTTAGGGAGACGGCGAGCTTGGGTGGTGGTGTGAATTGAGAGAGATGTCCAGGTGATGGAGATCAAAGAGGGTTTTGTGTCGGAGAGTGGAAATCACGGCGAGGATAAAGGGTGAAGGTGTCGGGTTGTGTAGGGTGTAAATTAAATATTTTCTATTTTAGGATTTTGTTAGGTTATGGGGGGTAATTTGAAAGTTTTATTGTAATATCCATTAAATTACTAACGATAGTTAAAATTCACTAACTTTTTTAACGGTTTAGGTTGATTTGATTCATTTATTAATAGTACGCAGGTTGATTTGGTAGTTTAGATAGTACGCGGGTCATTTTGGTTGTATTCATATAGTATGCGGGTCATTTTGATCGTTTACTCATCTTAAAATTACATTTTTACTTCTGTACTGCCTAAGCACTAAATATATGATGTGTATCCATAACTCCGCTTTACATTGTTGTACTATTTAAGATTTTAAACATAAATATGAGTGTACTAAATAATTTTATGAGTGTGAATAACAACACTTATTTTTTTCCTCTTTGTGATTGAGTAAATTGCCAACATGACCCGCGTATTATCTCAAAATAAGACTTTTAGCTCCGGACGGCCTAAACACTGAACATGTGATGTGTATTATAGTTTTATTAGTAAAATTCATCAAAAAACTATTTACTCGTCAATTTCTTCTAACAAGCATTATTTTTAAATGGTTATTAAATTATTTTACGATTGTTAAATAATTTAACATAAAAATAATTAATTTTTCAAATGTGACCCTAATGTAACTTTAAGCGTCATCATCATTTAAAAATCATCTCACATAACACCCTTGCCCTAACGGACTTAACGCTATTCTCTCTCAGTCATCTTCTCATCTCCTCCGCCACCCCACTATGTCGCCACCACATAACCACAACAATACCACCACCGCACAAAACCACCAAAATTCAAGAAAAATAAAAAATCCTTCCTATTCAAAGGTTTATTGAAGAAATATTTTGTTAGTTTTTACGTATATTTTTTTTACAGGGGTTTATTGTTATTTTTTTTCCTATAATAAATAATTTTACAGGTGTGTGAACAACAACACCCAACAAAAATTGGGGGTAAAAGTGAAAAAACAAATTTAAAGAAAAAGATAGTTGAAACGTACATGAGCATGAATGACGGACAAGACTGCCTGCCTGTGTGCAATGCCACAACGAGAGTCATTCTTGCAGATTAACAACGCCGGAAAGAAAAAGGTGAACTGACCGGAAACCAAAACGCCGGCCAACATGCTTCCACTTGTGATCGAAGGGACGGACCTCGACCTGGTATGTACTGTTTCAGAGCACCAATTAAAGTTGTTTTTTTCAGAGATTTTGAGTCAGTGTTTGTAGATTAAGAATGACCATAATAGCTATAATTTGGTCTTATATCGCAATTTGATAGTTGGAAATTTCTGATATATCAAACTCGAAATCCGGTTGCCTCTGCATTGAGCACAAAAGAATGCTTTTTTACATTTTGGATTCCATGTATTCTGTCCAATATTTGTTCAGATGATTTTCATTGTGAATCCTGGCTGGAGATGAAGAACTGCACCATTATTGCCATCGATTTGATCGAACATGAGCGTTTGTTGTTTTTAATCTACTCCGATGCAGTAAAGAATGTTTTACTATGGCTACCAAATGTGAAGGCTAGTAGTAACATTTTGTCTCCGAGTGATGTTTGTGTAAATGCTTGAATGAATGGCCACCTCTTTTTGTCAATTTAGGGAGAAAATAGAATTTTGCATTACTGACATGCGGTGACAATGTTTTATTGGTTACATCGATAGTGGAACCGTCACACTCGAATTGAAAACACCAATAAAATCTTGACTCATCATTTTGTATACCAAATGTTGTGGCACTTTTTTGTGTCTTTATATTTACCCCTGACGTAATCATGCTTTTAAGCCTAATGTTGACCGTTCTTTTCTGGAATCTTACATAGGATATGATATTTGACATGGCGGAGGATGAAAACCCTTTGACGGGGGAAGATGGAGAGATGGTAAGAGACTTCTAATTTCAAGAGATGTATTTCACAAATGAGGGAAATTTGGTTATGGAACCTTATATAAAGGTTTTCTATAATTCAGCTTTTAATCTTATACTGACTTTTTTTTTTTTTAATGTGGAATCTTGCATAGGATATGATCTACGAAATGTTGGAGGATGAAATCCCTTTGATGGGAGCGGATGGAGAAAGCATAGAGGCTTCTAATTCAAGAGATATTATATTCACAAATGAGGGAAATTTGGCTATGGAGCCTTATGTTGGCATGAATTTTGAATCTGAGGAGGCTGCGAAGGTGTTCTATGATTCATACGCCAAACACGTGGGGTTCATCATGCGAGTTGATGCATTTCGAAGGTCAGTGGATGATGGAAATGTGGTATGGCGAAGACTTGTGTGTAATAAACAAGGTTTTAGTAAATGTCAACGGCCTAGACGTAGTGAAAACAAGAAGCCTAGAGCAATCAGGGAAGGGTGTAAAGCATTGATGTCTGTAAAGAGAGGCAATAAGGGGAATTGGGTTGTTCAAAGATTTGTCAAGGAACACAATCATCCACTTGAAGTTGCTCCTCCTACCAACAATCGTCGTACTATGACCTTGTCTCAAACACCAGTAAGTGTAGCTGACACTGACTGTTGTGCAATCCGACTGTTGTGCGGTCTAAGTTTAATAGTTTCGACTGTTGTGCATTTTGACTGCACCTACACCAAATTCCTCTTGAGAATCTTACATGATTATCCTTGCTCCAAAAGGGAACAGAAAGATTTTTGTACTTTTTTCTATCACCACTCTTAACCTTAATCTTTACCGGTGATTCAGGATATATCTGATTTCTTTTTTCTTTCTAATGTAACTGTGAATCACAGGATGATAAAGATGCCAAAATCCGGGAGTTAACAGCTGAGTTGCAACGGGAGCGCAAGAAGTCTGCAGCTATACAACGACAGCTTGACATGGTTTTAAAAGATATGGAGGAACACTCAAATCACCTCTCAAGAAACATCGATGATATAATTCAAACCGTGAATGAAATTGAGTCGAAGGAAGTTGTTCTTCCACACAGATCACTGGCAAACGAGATGCTTTACAGATGGTAAGGTCAATTCAAGCTTTTCTCAAATCTACCCTTCACCGAGAATAAATTTGTCAGAACTCAGCTTAGTCAGAAACATTATACTTGAGCTTAACTCGGCTACAAGAATTGCATAAGAAATAAAAATTTGTATCCCTTTAAAATTTGCAGAGAATAGAATAAGAGGGACTTGTGTAACAATACAGAAGAAGCTGAAATTTACTTTGGGCATGTTGCTCTGAAGAATTTCGATGAACATCAAAATACAAAGTTAGATATACAAAAGGATAAAATTCCTTTTTCTTTTCTTGCTATTGTAGAATTTAACTTCATTTTACAGTGTAAAGAAACAACATGATGAAATAAATTACACAAACGTCACCACCCGTACTTGGCGTGTGTTTCTGCTTTAGTAAGGAAACCTTTGGAACGACGCTCAGCCAGCTCCATCTCTTTCTGTCTCATATCAAAGTATAAAGAACCAATCTGATGTTTCCTCTTGTGCAGCTTTGTTGGCTTCCCCTTCGTTGAAACAGGCTACAAGTGGAAACAAATGAACGAGAAAATATTAACATTACGTTATTGTGCAATAGAAAAGACACATGATATAAGCATACTATATATAACAAATATTTTGACATCTACTTCCAAATTAGCCATCTGTCATTTTCTGTAAGCTATCTAGACAACTTAACCCCCTTCCTTTAAAAGTGTTCCTTCTAATTCAATAAATTTGTTGCAATTCCCTCACAAGCTCTTCATAATAATGCCTTGTCTCATATCAAAGTATAAAATTTGTATCTACATTTGGTATTGTCCGATCATGCTCAAAAGTAAGCGCAATCACCTATCCTCAGCAGTATGACCATGTTACGTATAGCACAGCACATGCATGGACATGACATGGGAGGCTGAATATACTAAAGCAAGTCCACTTTGTTACCGCGTTCGACAAAACCAAAAGCTAAAGGAACATGGAAGTTCAATAATAACTTACTGAACAATCAGCGATTTCAGTAACCTTTCAACCATGTATAAAGGGGAAGAAATGCTGATTGTTTTTGGTGAAGTGGTGGAAAAACAACACCGACTCCCACACACAAAGAAAGCAAAATAATATTAAAGGGCAAGAACGAACAAAGATGAGATAAGATTTACGGAAAAAACCATTCAATATGAAGGTAAAAAACCACTGGCCAAACAACCTTCCACTGCAAAATAGTCAAGTACAATGGTTCTGGTTTCGAATTACAAACCAATTTGGAACTCCGAATAATTACGAATAGACTCACCTAAATTATAGTGAACAACCTCACACTAACCAGCTCCCTCAACAAGCTCTCCCATGTGTGATGATCTTACGCAATCGGAAGAGAATTGCATCCTTTATAGAGCCATGACAAACCTAACTCATAGCCAAGAAACTATTGACCAATTAATTTATTTTATCCCATGACGATAAACCAACCCAAATAGATAAGTCAAACAATAAATACAACTATGCACCCAGGACAACAAGATTATGTACCATTGTACATATATACAATGAACATGAGTAGGATATCCCAACAATCTCCCCCTCTACCTCATGTGAACAGCACTGAGGATTAAATTATTGGCATTTCTAACACCCAGCTACACATCCGAATGAGCATTCGGTCCTCAACCTAATTCAAACATTGGCCAGTGCACCGCATATAAATGCATCACAGAGTCCAACACGCTAATGAACTCTAGAGAGCGACCTCCACCTTACTACTTGTAGGACTCTTAGCTTTGCAGCCATCTTTCTAGAAACTATTACCCTTAGTTCCTTCATATGCAAATGAAGCACGTGCACGACTTTTGGGTTCTCAACCATTCCATTCCTTAATGTCTTCATTGTATAACCATCAAACGGCACTTAAGTGATGCAACTCATGTTCATTGTATATAAACAAACAAGGGTACATATTCTTCTCCCGTGTGCATATCAACATGCATTTGACTTGTCTATTTGGGTTGGTTTATCCTAATGGCATAAGGAAAGAAATTAATTTCTTGTTTTTCCTTAGGTTTGGCATGGCTATATAGTATATATAAAGGATGCAATACTTTGGATTGCATGAGATCATCACATGAAAGCCATTCAGGAGAGATGTTGAGAGAGCTAGTTAGTGTATTCATTATATTATCACTATGGATGAGTGTCTATTCCTAAATTTTTCTAAGCTCTGAATTAAATTGTGAAAGTGATTTGTAACGACAACCATTGTATTGAATTATTTTTAGAGGAAGGTTGTTTAGCTGGTAGGGCTTTTATTTCCATCGTTGTTGCGAAGTTTCTTGTTGTTTGCCATTGTTTTTGCTTCCGTTGCGTGTGGGAATCAATGCTGTTTTCTAATCATAAAATGTGAATCTATAGAACACAAGTCGCAAGCTAGCTCCGTCAATTAACAAGAAGAAAAACAGTGGTCAAGAAAACTCACTTCGCTCCACCATAAAGGCGACTAAAACACATCTACCCTTATTATTCAAAGTTAACACAAAAGCTTTGTACAAATTGTACTACCATTCTATTCAAATCTTTTCCATAACCTGGAACACTACACCCTTGCAACTACCTCATCAATAGTGTTTGAATCATGTTAACTCTATGCCACTTCTTTAAATTTTAGTAAAAGCACCCAAGCATCCCCGATTGATTTTATCTCCCCAATAAATGCTATCTTGAATATATTGAACGGCAGTACTGTTTACCTTCCTTGTCTTGCCAAATTTCAGTTTACGGTCTACACTTGAACCACAGTAATTTGAAGACACCAAAATGGTTCTTAAAAGACTCATATGAAAGTAGCTTATTTTATTTTCTGTTTCCAAACTTCTTTGATGATACCAAAATGGGTTTTAAGAGACTAATAACAGAGTTGCTTATTTCATTATTTTGTTTCGAAACATCAATTTAAATTGTATCTAGTTTGTCATACTGATATCATTTACAGCAGTCTGAAGTTTTTGCAGTTGATTTTAGCTTAAAATTTATCTCTGTAGGATACCTATCATCCATATCCGCAGCACGTGACCTCCGCGTGCCGTTCCTTAATACACGTTACAGACAACCTTGATATGCGTCATAGGTGCCACCGTACCACGTGGCAAACGTGACGTTTCCCTACCCCCGCAGTAATTATCTTATATTGCGGGAGTGATTATCATACTTTTAGTAAATAGCTTGGATAGAACTGCCAAGTCTCCCCTCTGTTATGGCAGTGCGGGAGCGATGAAGGTTATATTATCCGCGGTACCATGACTTGAACAAGGTCATGGGCACCCTTTTTTCCTTCCGCATTTGGGAGCCATCTAAGAATTTTGGTTTGGAGGATAGGATAGCGGATTAGCCACATGGCCCTATTGGGGGACTACACGTGGCCTAATTAGGGTTCAAAGGAGAATTGCGGGACTGGTCCCCACAAGGGACACGTGGCACCATTCTAGCACAGAATTGAGCAGGCCAATGGGAGTTTGCCAGCATGCGGTGCAGATCTCAAGTGACCCATCACGTGAGGTACGAAATCCGTACAGCCCTGGCTCCTATAAATACCTGGCTCAGTTGTCGATGTCAGCTACAGTGATATTACTCATACTTCCGCTCCCGCAATACTTGTTCTCTCCTACCTTGATTAGTCCCTATCCTCACTCCTCCATTCCATTATTCTTGGTGGTTCTTGTGTAACGCCAATTCGACCCGCATCTTTATTTCCGCAGTAAGTATAGTTCAACAATCTCATTTATAGAAGAGAAGGCACTAAATATTTTCTCTTTGATTGAGTGTTTATGTATTACGCTTAACCTATGTAACTTCCAAATAGTTATTCTCATTTGGGATGATAAATTACATGATCACCACTTATGCCCCATGCAACAAAACTTCAACCAAGTATTGTAAGCCATTTTTGTGAATATGGACGGATCTCAAACACATGCAAATCGACCCGACAGGTATATCAAACATTCCATTAAAGGAATGTTAATGACACTAAGCCATCCATCGACAACAAGAACACCAACTAAGTTAATTTCAAAAGCAGAATCAGAGAAACTTGAAAAGTAAAGATATTGTCATGTATGAATATACCTGATAAGCTGGTCCGAAAGCTATTCCGGTTGCTTTGGCCTTGTCCTCCCGAGGTCTATTCTTCATCAGCTCATCTTGCTTAACCTCCACTACCTCATGAGGAATGTCATTCCTACCTCTCTTCCCAATCCTAATAACATTTTCAACTGCTGAACTGGAAATTTGCGTGCCCACACTCTCAACTGCTGGACCTGAAACTTCTCCCCCTGACCTATCAGTCCATCTACTCTCATAGTGGCCATAATCACCATAATTGGCGTGATCCTCAATTATTGGACCATAACTTGAAGGGTTCCCACCACCATAATGATCATAGTTCACATAACTACCACTTTCTGAACCCAAATTTGAAACTTCAGCACCACCATAATGATCATGATTCACATAACTACCACTTTCTGAACCCAAAATCGAAGGATCAGCACCTACTGCAGAATTCAACAAACCGCCACCATAGCCTACATTATCATCCCGTGATTCATTAACAGGATTAACCGCACTTGAAATAGCTGGACGAACATCCGCTTCCAAAACCGATCTCCTGCCCGTGCCTGCAGCCGAAGGCAGAGAACCAAATGAACCCGAATTTCTTGGCGCGGGAATACTAGATAAAAAGGACTTCACAGTGGGCGTCTCAAATCCAACACTCTTCTTCTTCGGCTTTTCCTCATCACTATCATCTTCATCATCTTTAGAATTAAAGACAGACGGATTCACCGGAGGGCGAAATTGAACAACCTTTTTGGGTTTAGGCTCCAAAGAAATTTGTGGGTTCTCTGAATCTTGCGTTTTGGGTTGAGGTAGCAAAGAGAACAACGAAGAGGACTTGGGTTTTCCGGGTTCTTGATTTTCTAGGTTTTGTGATTTTGGAATTGAGGATAAAGGGTTGATTAGGGTTTGTGATTTGGGAGGGGTGATTGACGAGAATAGAGATTGGGAGGATGATTTTGGAGGCGGCAGAGATGAAAAGAAGGCTCCGGCCGATTTGGGTGGAGTTGAATTTGTAGATTCATGAGGTTGATTTTGCTTTAATTGGGGTTGCCTTGAATCTTCTTGTTCTTCGTCCGAAGAGGCGTAAGTTGCTAGCAGTGAGTCCATTTTAGATAAAGGAGAGAAAGAACCCTAAATTACAATGAGGATTAGGGTTTTATCCGTGAAGAGGTGATGAAGTCAAATCAAACGAAGGAGTTCTGGATGAATGCGAGACGAGATCGATCGAGGAACGGGGAAGTTAATTTCATGTTTTAAACCTTGAAGTTTTTCAAATGGGCATTTCAGCCCTAACTCACCATATCCATTAAGTTTTATAACGAATATTGGACGGAAATCATCTACTCCATCCGTCGTAAATTGAATGTCTAAATTTATTCTCGATAAAAACTAAAACTCTTATGAAAACCAGTGGTTTTCTATTTGTTTAAGGTATTCAATTGTACTCCTTATAAATCCCTTAACTGAAGTATGATGATATAAGAGTCCTTAAAAAGTTGGTGGTTTTCTACACCCTCTAAATAATGTCACTTTCTCGTATCTTGGGACGTGTAGTTGAATTGAGCGATAATCACGAAAACCTCAAATCTAAGCCCGTGTTTTGAAGATGGATAGCTATAATTAAGGGTAGTATTAAATACAAGGCAACTTGTGTACAAGGCAAGAGTAAATGACCATAATACCCTTATATATAAACCAAAAAAACTCAATTCCATTCAATTTCAAACAATGCCTCCGTCCCTCCAACTCTGCGCACACGAAGCCGACGACGAAGAAGAACGACCGACCACCTCCAAGATCGACAACCGGCAACGATGAAGAAGAAGTTGGCCACCGTCGGCGGAAAGTCTGGCGCCGCCTCATCTACCGCGGCTACACAGGTAATGCCCAAATTATTACCCTAAATTTCATTTTCAAAAACTTGAATTTTATGCCAAAATTTCGATCTTATAATGGTTGATTGTAGTTTAAATTTGATCATAAATTGTTGTAATTGTGTTTGAAAAGATTTATTTTGGTTATATTTTTGGATTTGTATACAAATTGTTGGTTAAAAATGGGAAACTGTCGGGTTAGGTACGTCGTGTGATTTTACACGAGATGTTGCCTCTGTTTCGTATGAACTATGCACGAGTAGGTTGAAGTCATTTCGTGTGCACATACACGAAATGGTTGTAACCATTTCGTGTAATTACACACGAAATGACTTCAACCTACTCGTGTATGTACACACGAAATGACTTCTGTAACTGAAAACAAAAAACAAAAAACTTGTAGATTGATGATTTATTGTTGTAGATTGTTTATAGCACTGTTTATTTGTGGAATTGTTGCTTATATCTTGTCTCTTATTTACTTTTTTTTGTAGGGACGTGAACGCTCGACTGCTTCCAATAGAAAGAGGAAGGCTGATGAGGCAGATTTGCGGACTAAAAGGAAGCATGACAAAAATGTCTTGCTTCCTCAGACTGAGACTGAGGATAGTACAGATGATGAGACGGCCCCTTATCTTCCCGAGGGAGATGCGGCGTCGTCATCTTCTGGTTCTGAGGAGACGGGATCAGAAGCACCCGAGGGAGATGCGGAGGCAGGGGCATCTGATGATGGTGATGAGGAGGAGGAGGTGGAGCCACCTTTGAGGCCTCTCAGGAGGCATAGAGGGGCGGCATAGGCCGCAGAGGGGAACAAACCATTGGAGATTCAGAGCGACCCGGGTGGTGGGCCAGAGGTTTGTGAGCTGCTGTACGGGTTTGGTCACCACCGAGCCCGAGAGATTTGGGGCGACCCCACCTGTCAGTCAGTGGTGAAGTTCCATACCAGACAGCAGCATCTGGATAGGTAAGTTGTTTGTTTATAAATAGTTTTTTTATTTGTTTATAAATAGTTTTATTATTTGTTTTTATTGTGATATTTATAATGTTTTGTTTGGAATCAACAGGTTCTCGCGTGCTAGGCTGGCGGAGGATGATAGAGCTTGGTTGACTGGAGTTGATGCATCGGGTATCCAGCACCTCCATGATACCACCATTCGCCGGACTAGCTCGGCGCTGCTGACGGCATTTGTGGAGCGGTGGTCTCCTGAGACTAACACGTTCCACATGCCGTGGGGTGAGATGACGATCACGATGCATGACGTCACTCATATTCTAGGTATATTGTTGTTATTTGCTTTTATCAATTTTATTAATTTTATTAATTTTTTCATTTTCAATTTATAGGTATCGGCTGTATCGGCGCTCCTGTTAGGAAGGCAGATCCAGAGCCTGACCTACGCGAGATCCGGAGACACCTTAGCGGCTGTCTGAAGGGCACGGCCTACACTTTACATGACCTACGGGTTGCCTTTCAGACCCGTTCAGACATGACCGATGACCAGCGGGCTTCTACTTACATCTTGTTCCTCTTGGGTTGCACGTTGTTCGTGGACAAGAGTCAGGATAAGATGCCTGCAGACTATCTCTCGTTGTGCATGGATCTTCCGAGAGTGGGGGGTCTATCCTGGGGATCAGCTGCTTTGGCCTACTTGTACCGCGAGTTGGGCAAGGTGTCCAGAGCCGGATGCGCTCAGATGGGTGGTTGTGCGACTCTGCTAGAGGTAATATTTAATATTTCTTTAATACTACATCTGTCCCAACATTTAATTTAATTTGTTAATAATTGATTTACATACATTTCAGGGCTGGATATACGAGTACTTCCCGAACTTCCGGCGTCTTTTGGAGCCGCGATGGCAGGAGGGGCAGCCGAGAGCGCGTAGATGGGCACGTAATGATAGAGCTGGGAGGGAGATGGAACATCTAGTGAGCTATCGCCGCACCCTAGACACGATGCCTGTTGAGAGGGTGAGTTATTTATATTTACATTGTTACAAAATTTGTATATTTGTTTACGTTGCCTAACAATGTGAGTTATATAGGTTTGCTGGACTCCTTATGGTACCGGAGCAGACGCGCTTCTGTCTGTGTCATACTTCAGAGGGATTATACGCTTCTTAGACATCACTGAGGCGTATATGCCTGACCGGGTTACCAGGCAGTTCGCGATCCAGCAGAGGATCCCCAGACAGCAGCCATTGCCTTGGGTGACGTGCGTTTTGATGGCTGGTCAGAAGGGTTACAAGAAGGCATATGGTGACCGGGATGATATTTGGACATATTGGATTGATTTCGACATGGATACTTACGATCCACATCGTCGTCTAGGGCCATCAGTGACTGCGTCTTCTCCTGTGACTCCGGACTATATGGAATGGTTTCGGATGAGGAGTCATGTTCGGATTAGTAATCCGATACATGAGCCCGCAGTTGACATTCTACCTCGACCTGGGCTTGCAGAGGCGCTACCCGGCATCAGAGATATGCTTCTTCCCTTGCTGACGGATGAGACGATACCTGAGGCCGCTAGAGCTACTATCACACGGGTCCACGAGATGTTAGGAGATCACATTTAGATGATGAGATGCTTTCGTACATTTTGTTTATTGGATCTTTATTATGTATATTGTGATATTTTGTTTATGGTTTATGATAGCTTGTTTATGATTTGTTGTATCTTTTTTATGTATATTATCAGTTTAATTATATAATCTTCATTAAGTGGTACTCCTCTCATGTGCAATTTATCTCGTTATATAACATGTTCAATTAAGTTGTTTATCTCGTTATATTTTAAATTAACACCACAATTCAATAATTTAACATAGGATATGCGTGTCATTAACATCGTGTGTCAAGTCATCGAAGAACACCTTGAAGCAATATTTCGTATGAAAATACACGAAATATATGGTATATTTCGTGTACCCATACACGAGATGTTGCACATAATTTCGTGTATGGGTACACGAAATAAATTTAAGACACACAAAGCTTATTTCGTGTACATATACACGAAATTATGTGCAACATCTCGTGTATGGGTACACGAGATACGTAAAACCCAGAACCCTTAAACCCTGAATTATATTAAACCCTACTACATAACACCTATTCTTAACAGCCCCATTCACCATTCATTACTAAACACGAATTCAAGTCTCTAAGTTCATATTAATGGATTCCTCACACAATTCTCCACAACGTTCTCCACAACGTTCTCCACATAGTTCTCCACAACGTTCTCCAAGTTCTTATGATCATATTAACCTTGATGATGTAGAATTTACCTTTGAAGAAGAAGGATGGGCACCAAATTCTCCACATGAGAATCAAAATCCAAGCGGGAATCAAGTAAGTTTTTAAGATTTTGTTTCGTATGGTAAACAAAATAAGAATATAAATTCAATCTTGAAGTACACATCAAAATAAAAATCAAATCTTGAAGTACACTTCAAAATAAAAATCCAATCTTGAATATGAGTTGATGCTAATATAATTTGCAGGGTCAATATCCGGATGTCAGTGATCAATTCAACACATCACTATTATTTTCAAATAGGGATGAGCTTCTTAAACAAGTACGGGATATTGTGGCCCGTCAAAATATAACCCTTTTTGTACAAGATTCGAGGAAGTCAAGTGGTAATATCCTAGCCTACGCAAAGATAGTATGTCATTTTGGTGGCAATTATAGGACTGGCAAATCAAAGAATCGGAGGATGAGTAGCACCAAGAAGATTTGGTGCAATTTTGAAATTCAGGCTAAAGAAAGGGTTGATGGGTTATGGGGTTACGTTGTCAAGCATGGTTCTCATAATCATGACTTTCCAACGTATCCAGAAGGTCATCCGCTCGGAAAATTGACAAATGATGAATATGAGGAGGTGCGTACCGCAAGTCAATCTTCAATGCGTCCAAATAACATTCTCACGATGTTAAAGACGAAGGATAAGAAGAACGTGAGTACTCAGACACACGTCCACAATGCCATCGTAAAATTTAAAGCACAAGAACGACAAGGGAGATCCCCGCTACAACAATTCATAAAATTACTCAACGATCATCGATATATTGTCTTCATGAGGAAAGCCAATGAGAGTGACATCATCGGCGACATATTCTTCTCTCACCCACTAGCATCGAATATGCTAAACTGTTTCCCATATGTAGTACAAGGTATTTTTTTATTATTTTTTTTAATCTGTTTTTACAGTCTTTTCTGTGAGTTATTTCGTGTAAAGTTCATACGAGATGTATGCTATCCTCTCGTATGAACTTTACACGAGATGTACATATTATTTCGTGTAAACCTACACGACATGTCAACTGGAATTTTTTTTTATTGCAATTTTATTAATTTCTAACTTTATTTCTCTTTAAATGATACAAGGTGACTGCACTTACAACACCAACTGCTATGGACTGGCATTCCTTCAGATTTTAGGATTTACTTCCACGGGGAAGAATTTCACAGTTGCGTATGCGTTTCTCCAAAATGAGAAGATTGATAATTACACATGGGCACTCAGGAATTTGCGCAGTCTTTTTCAACCCCCCCCCCCATATGCCAATTGTTTTCGTCACTGATCGTGACTTGGCTTTCATTCATGCTGTCCAAACAGTATTTCCCGAGACCGCACACCATACTCTCCGAATATTCTGTCCATGCACACGGATAAGTTACTACACTTCGGAACCCACACCACGAACAGGTCTGAGAGCGAGCATGGCAGGTTGAAGAAGGCCTTGGGAAGTACTTCTTCTACTTTTGACACAATCTTCAAAAAGGCTCATGAGATCATGGAAATCCAAATAACTAAAATCAAAGCTAGTATGGAGAAATCAAAGAGCAAAATTCCAAATGATATGAAGACCTGTAATCTCTATCACGACATATTGGGGCGAGTGTCAAAGGTAGCATTGAACATCATCAAAGAAGAGCGGACTCGTAGTGGGGATAAGGTCATGGATCCCTCAAAATGTGGGTGTTACTTCAGGCGAACACATGGACTTCCATGTAGTCACGAGATTGCATGCATACAAAACTCTGGGGGACGGATTGAGTTATCCTCGATTCATGCTTTTTGGAAGAAGTTGGACATTGAACTAGAAGGTCATCCAACTGAGCCTTCAATCAATAACAATTCTTTTGAAGCTATGTGGAATGACCTACAGAACGCACCTGAGCCAGTGAAGATAAAGCTATTCCAAACGATAAATGAAGGGCTACATCCACAAACCATAGATGCTTCTGAGCCAGATCATATTTCAAAGGCAAATAAACCCCGGACCACCAGTTCCAGAATACTGTCAGATTGGGAGCATACTGACAGATATTTTTGAGTCCCCACTACACCACCATCCACTAGCAGCATGTCTAGATCTTCATTCATTGCATCAACCCAATCGAGTTTGAAGTCCACGCCCAATCGGAAATCAGCTCCAAACAGTACACCATCTACCCTTACTACTCCTACGTCTCTTCCACCACTAGCTGCTTTAAGTCGTGGGAGAGGTCGAGGTCGAGGTCGAGGACGAGGACGGGGTCGGGGTCGTGGAAAGGGAAATGGGAAACTTAAAGTCATTAATCTACATACTTCTGGGTATACTTTGTCATTTATGCCTTTCATTGTCCCATTTATTGAAGGCATCACAGATGTGAGTGGTGATGGACATTGTGGCTATAGAGCCGTAGCAGCGCAGATATACGGAAATGAGGACATGTGGCATCAAGTGAGGTGAGATTGTTGCATTGAGCTGCATAGTCGCCGCACGCTTTATCAGAGAGTTATACCTTGGAGACCTGTAGACGAGCTCTACGATCGCATTGCTTGTTATACCTCCCCGGCTCCTGAATATAATTATATGATACTCCCAGAGCTAGGGCACATCATTGCCACGAGGTATAATGTGGTGTTCGTCTCGTACACGCAACCCAGTGGCTTCACATGCCTTCCAGTGACTGTACCACAAGGAACAGGACCACCCACAGACACACTTGTGTTGGGACATGTGAGAAACCATTTTATACTGGTATGATACTTTAATTCGTTATATTTAACTATCTTATTTAAATTCACTATATTTAACTAATTTATTTAAATTCGTTATATTGAAATATTTTATTACTTTTGCAGCTGCACATGTCAGATAATGATTACCCAATACCATCACCAGCTATATATTGGGAGACTCAACGTGAATCAAGCGCAAGTAACCTAGTCATGCCATACAGAGCCCGGATAGACACATTCAATCGACTCTCAAATGCGGCGAACGAAGCAAGAATTGCAAGAAATAGGCCATAGTATGTGTGTATCATGTATTGGTTTTTGAATCATCCAGTTTGTATGACATTTGTTTGTTTGGATGTTTGAATTATGCATCAGCCTTCTTAAAAATTGTTTATTTCGTGTCTATTTAGGTGAAATTCATGCTGTTATTTCGTGTAAAAGTTGGTGAAATGCTCTATTACATTTCGTGTACAATTAGGTGAAACTCAAGCATTATTTCGTGTAAAACCAGGCGAAAAAAACAACTTCCACATTTTCCATGTTTCGTGTAACCTTACGCGAAATAAACAACTTATTTCGTGAGCGTGTACACGAAACACGCGTATCCGGGTAAGGGTATTTTTGGCATTATCGTGCCTTGTACACAAGGATGCCTTGTATTTAAAATTCGCCTATAATTAATTTGATGATAGGCACGTATGAAGTCAAATTATATTAATCTTTGCTTGAAAATAGAGAGAAATGTAATTAAATATCGACCGCTCATAACAGCAAACCGCATCTATAGTTCTCACGTTTTCTGAACATCAACACGCGCGCTTTGATTTTCAGACATTCAGCTAAAATAACGGAATTTGTTAAAAAAATAAAAAAAATGGCGCTTCTTTGGGTTTTAAACATGAAAACAAACCTCTAAAAAAAACATGAAAACAAACTAATGAAGTACTCCCTCCGTCCCAGAGTAAGAGTCATACTTTCTATTTTGGTACGTCCCAGATAGGGATGGCAATTTGACCGAATCTGATCCGTACCGAAGGCGATCCGATCCCAAAAAATAGGGTTTAGTTTGCAATTTTTAAAACCCGAGCGGGTTCGGATCGGATTATGATCATGCTGATGATCCGATCCGAATCCGATCCGATCCGATCCGAACCATAATGATCCGACCCGAACCTGATCCAACCCGAACCCTTAATAAAATGTGAATTTTAAATATTATTTTTATTTTTATTTTTAATTTGATTTTTTCTAATTTGTGTTTGTAAGTGAGATTTGGATGATTTTAGACTATTTTCCATACAACATTCAACATTGTGCTTAAAATATATTTTAATTAATTAATTTTGAGCTAAAAAAAATAGACTTTTAATATGATTGGGGTCGGATCGGGTCGGCCACGGTTTCTTGAGCTTTCGGATCGGATCGGGTTCGGATCTGTGTATTTGAGATTCGGGTCGGGTTCGGATCGGCCGTGATCCAATCCGAACCCGACCCGTTGCCATCCCTAGTCCCAGAGTAAGAGTCATATTCTTAAAATGACAAATAATCTTTACTATTCACCCCACTCATTCTCTCTCATATTTTACTTTTATACTCACAACATCAATCAATTCAATATTCTTTCTCACTCATTCTCTCTCCTACTTTACTTTTACACTCACAACATTTACATTACTTCCAATATATTTATTAATAAACGTGTAAATAAGGGGTAAGACTTTTACTCCGGGATGAAGGGAGTAGTATGTTTCAACACATGGATTCGCAAAGCAAAACCAAAAGACAAACCTCCTTTACTTTACTATTGAGATCATAACTTAAAGCCTACACACAGCTCGAGTCGTTTTAGGGGAAAGAACGACCTTTTGCTCCAAAAATAACTCATTGCATTTTTCTAAAGTAGGTTAACAAACAAAATATTTAGAGTTTTTTTTTTTTTTTAATAAAATTAGAGTACTTATTATTAATACAATTAAATACCGTCACTAACATTTTCTATATAACAAAGATAATTTAATTCTTTAAAAAAAAAAGAGATAATTTAATCGGCGTAAATTAATGTCAAAATTCGTTACAGTTAACCACTTTAAATTAAATAATACTCCATCCGTCTTAGAGTATGTGTCCACCATCTCATTTGCACGGAGATTAAGAAATGGTAGAAGTGATGTAAGTGTTGTGAGTATAAAAGTAAAGTATTATAGATAATGAGTGGGAGAGAATAGTAAATTTATTGGTGTTTTGAGTATAAAAGTAAGTAGGAGAGAGAATGAGTGAGAGGAATAATAAAGATTTTTTGCCATTTTAAAAAATAGACATATACTCTAGAACAGACTAAAAATGAAAGGTGAACATATACTCGTGAAGAAAAAGCTCTTGAAAGCATGAAATGTGGGAGTACTCCCTCTGTCGGGTGTATTACTATATACAAGATACATGCAAATTACTAAACTACCCTCATATATATACTTAAATCAAAAAAAAAAAAAAAAAATCCCTCCTTCCCATTCAAAAACCAGTCGCTCTTCTATCTCTCTCTCTCTCTCTCTCGCGGCGACGCAAACAAAAACCACCGGCGGACAACAACGACCGACTAAAATCCAACAACCTAAAATGAAGACAAACCTCCCTATCACCGGTGGAATGTCCGGAGCCGCCTCTTCTACCGCCGCTCCAAAAGTAATATTATTTCTTCTAAACCTAAATTTCAAATTGAAAACCCAACTATAATGTTATGCCTAAAATCGAGTATATAACGGTTAAATGTTGTGTAAACCTATCCAAAATGGGTCTAATTGTGATTTGGTAACACAAATTGGGGTTTTTTGTTTGAATTGGTTACGAATTTGTGGGGGTATAATCTGGGCATGTCGGGGTGTGTTTCGTATGAACACACACGAGATGCTTGTCCACATTTCGTGTATTGGCACACGAAATGTAAACTGATGAGTCAGTTTACATTTCGTGTGCAAATACACGAAATGTTGGTGAGCATTTCGTGTTTATGTACACGAGATACTTTCCACATTTCGTATATTAGAACACGAAATGTAAACTGATTTATCAGTTTACATTTCGTCTGCTAATACACGAAATGTTGACAGGTATGTCGTGTGTTTAAACACGAAATGAGCACCAACATTTCGTGTATTAGAACACGAAATGTATACTGATTCTTGATTTCTTATTTATTTCTCTTATTTAATTTTTTGTAGGGACATAAACCTGCGACTGCCTCTAATAGAAAGAGCAAGGCCGAGGAGGCAGCTGCAGCTAGAGGAGATGCACGGACCAAAAAGAAGCACGACAAGAATGTCGTGATTGAGCAGATTTTGGTTGATGAGACAGATAGTGAGGGTACAGATTCTAGTACGGGGTCGGATGAGGATTAATCTTCTGCTACTCTTTCCCGAGGTGCATCTGTGCGTGAGGGACACGGATCTGGTGATGATGAGGAGGAGGAGGAGGAGGAGGTGGAGGAGAGTTTATATGTGAGGCCTCGCAAGAGGGGGGAGGCACGGGCCAGAAAGGGGAAAGAGGCTAAGGATGAACAGTGACAGCTTAAGAGTAACCCCGGTGGCGGCCCGGAGGAGGTTGATTTGTTGTACGGGTTTGGTCATCACCGAGCCCGTAAGATATGGGAGAACGCCACTTGTGAGCCGGTGTTGAAGCGCCAAACGAGACAGCAGATTCTAGATAAGTAAGTATATGATTTGTTTTATTAAATAGCTTTATTATTTGTTGTTATTGTTTTAAACCTCCTCTATTCCAGAAAAACAGTCCCATTTTGACTTTTTGTTAAAAAAAAAAAAAATCAAAATGTGACTGTTTTTCTGAAACAGAAGGAGTATTAATTATAATGTTTTGTTACCATTCGCCGGCCTAGCATGGTGCTCCTAACGGCGTTTGTGGAACGGTGGTCTCCCGAGACTAATACCTTCCACATGCCGTGGGGGGAGATGACGATCACTATGTATGACGTCACTCATATCCTAGGTATATTCTTGTTTGTTGTCTATTTTTTATAAATTACATAAATTTTATCAATTTCATAAATTTTATCAATTTTATTAATTATTTCATTTTCAATTTGTAGGTATCAGCTGTTCAGGTGGCCCTGTTATGAAGGCGGTTCCAGAGCCTAACGTAGCCGGTATCAGGGCACGCCTTGATACATGTCGGAAGGGCACGACGTACTCTTTAGGTGGCCCTGTTACGAAGGCGGTTCCAGAGCCTATGGTTGTAGAGGCACGAGATATACTACTTCCGCTGCTCACGGATGACAGGATACCCGCGGATGTCATAGATCAGATTAGACGGGCGCACGAGCTATTAGAAGATGCGTGATGATTATGTAGTTTAAGATTTGGTAGTTTATGTTTTGGGATATGTTAATTTTGGGATACAATGTTTGTATTTGTGATTCTGGTTTCTAAATTTTGGAATATGTTTGTAAATTCTGGTTACAAAACAAGTTTATGTTTTGGGATTTGTTAATGAATGATTTGTGATTCTGGTTTGATGTATTGGAATCAGTTTGTTTCAGTTTGTGTTTCAGTTTGTTTGAATCAGTTTGTTAGTTTCAGTGGCTGTTTTTTTTCCAGTACAGAGACCATCTCGTGTGCTTATACACGAGATGGTGTGACTCATCTCGTATATATACACATGACATGTTTTCTTTCCTCTCGTATGAACACACACGAGATACATTACTGGGTAATTAGTGTATTTCGTGTAATGTTCATACGACATAAATGAAACACGTCGTGTATATTTATACGAGTTATGATATACCATCTCGTGTATAAGCACACGAGATGGTCTCTGTACTGAAAAAAAAACAGACACTGAAACAAACAAACTGAAACAAACAAACTGATGTATCCATACATCAAAACTATAATTTAAGTACTACATCAAGTGATCCAATTTTAATATACTATATCCATAAGATCAAGATCAATATGATCATAAAGACTTGGAGAATATTGTGGATAATCCATAATATGATGTTAGATGATTTGGGAATTAATGAAAATAATGGGTATAAATTTATGGGTGTTAAGACTTGGAGAATGGTGTGGAGTTCAATGCTGCATGGTACAACAATGGGTGTGTTTCTCTGTAGGGTTAAGTGGTCTGCGTGTTATCGTGTTTTATGTAAGCGTTCAGGGTGTATCTCGTGTGCATATACACGAGATTCTATGGTACATATCGTGTAATTTCATACGATATATTCTATGTTTCTGGTAATTATCTCGTATGAACAATACACGAGATATTGTTGGTAGTGGTGCCCTAGGCACGTTTAATAAACGTTGTAATTGTCATCATTTATTTTATATCAATAAAGAAATGTTTTGATTATTATTATTGTTCATGTTTACTTATAATAATCTCCGTCCCTATTACTTGTTAAGCACTAGTATAAAGGCTAAATGATCATGGGATGATCATGTTAGATTTATGGGTACTTATTTGGAACAAGGTACTGGACATGACCCGCTGTATGAGATTTATGTCATGGTCTATGTCGAACATATATCTCATATTAGTTATGTCATTCGAATCCTTAGACATGAAGTTATTATAGTCTTCCACTTGATGAACATTATGTTTGACATATTCAAACGCTACCTTTAACCGGGTAGTTATAAATGGTATGATTGGCATAATCGGATTCACGTAGGGAAGAATAATAAGCTAAATGGATTTGTCCCTCTACGGAGAGATGTCAAGCTTGGGCCTCTCGTATGAATGATGTTGATGAAATGTTCGGCCGGACTCAAATGAATTGATTGGATCAATGTCATTTGGATTATCAACATATTCGGAATCGAGAAAGTATTGAACAAAACATGTTGACTGTTTGACCATGACTTGTGTTTAATGTGGGCTTGCCTCCGCAAGGTGCATTAAATTGAATGGTTCCTATGCGTTTAAAATGGTTGGACTTAATTAGGCGTCAAAACTGTTTTGGGCTTAGGCAAAAGATGAGATTAAACATGCTTTGGAAATTGAATTTCTCAAAGAATCTCATAAAATGATCTAAGAATCATATGGGATATGATTGACATGATTATCTACCTAATTAATTTAGTTTTTTAGCGGTCCGCCTCCGTGGACTCAAAAGTTAAATTAAAGTTGGATCTTAGCTCAATTAAATTATATTATACATTGGATGTATATGAAGGTTATATAATTTAGTGGGAGTATTTTGTTTGAAAAATACATTATTTATTTCTTTAATGAAAAATGGGTACTTATTAAATTTTGAAAATTTTGCATATTTGTAGATAATGACTACTAACACTCAATCAATTTCGTTGTGATCGATCCTTGAGAGGATAAGCTCCAAGAGAATGGTACAAACTTTATGGATTGGATCCGTAGCCTAAGAATTGTTCTTAGGCAAGAAGATAAGTTGTACATTCTCGATGGGCCTCTTCCTGCTGAACCAGAACCTACTGCCCCTAGGGCAGAAAGAGACAATTACAAGAAACATCGTAATGATTCTAGAGATGTAAGCTGTCTCATGGTTGCTACTATGTGCTCAAAACTCCAACAAAGTTTAGAACATTTGGAAGCCTATGAGATAGGCGTGGAGTTAAGAGCCATGTTTCAAGAACAAGCTAGGCAAGAGAGGTACAAGACCATTGTTGCATTCACTACTTGAAAAATGAATTAAGGGCAACAAGTGAGTCCTCACATGCTGAAAATGAAAGGTTATATAGAGCACCTTGAGAAACTTGACTATCCAATCCCATTGGAGATAGCCACGGATCTCATTCTTAATTCATTGCCTAAAAGTTATAATCAGTTTGTGATGAATTATAACATGCATGGAATGTATAAGAATCTCTCCGAGTTGCATGGGATGCTCAAAACTGCGGAGATGAAGATTGCGGAGAAAGGTTCTCCCGTGCTCTTAGTTCATGATGGGAAGAAGGCTGGTGCCAAAGGAAAGGGTAAGAAAGTTGTCAAACCCAAGATAAGCAAGGCAAGTGTTGCCAAGGCTTCTGAGGCAAAACCCGATTCACAAAAGGATGCAATTTGTTTCCATTGTCAAGAGATTGGTCATTGGAAACGTAATTGCAAGCCTTTCTTGGAAGAGCAAAAGAAGAAGAAGGGCAGCAAGGCTGCGTCGACTTCAGGTATCTATATGATAGATATTCTCCTTTCTACAACTGATTCTTTGGTATTGGATACCGGATGTGGTTCTCACATTTGTTTAAATGTGCAGGGACTAAATAATAGGAGACTACTTAAAGAGGGTGAAGTAGACCTACGCGTGGGGAATGGAGCAAGAGTTGCTGCATTAGCCGTAGAGACTTATGAAGTCACTTTACCTACCGGATTAATTCTTGTTTTGAACAATTGTTGTTATGTTCCGGATTTAAGTAGAAATATTACTTCAATTTCTTATTTGGATAATGAAGGTTTTAAGTTTCTTATTGAGAATAAGAAATTTTCTATTTATTTAAATGATGTGCTTTATGGTATTGCTAATTCATTTAATGGCCTTTATGTCTTGAATGTCAATGATGAAAATAATGACAATGTCTATCATATAAATAAGAAATCTAAACCTAATGATGTAAATCATACCTATTTATGGCATTGTCGTCTTGGTCATATTAATGAGAAGCGTATCTCAAAACTCCATGGGGACGGACTTTTGGGTTCATGTGACTTGGAGTCATATGATACTTGTGAGTCGTGTCTTCTTGGAAAATGACTAAGACACCTTTTACCAAGTTGGGTGAAAGGGCAAACGACTTATTGGGGTTGATACATTCCGATGTATGCGGACCATTAAGTAGCAATGATAGGGGAGGATTTCAATACTTCATAACATTCACTGATGATTATAGTAGATTTGGGTATGTTTACCTAATGAAACATAAAAGTGAAGCATTTGAGATATTTAGAATATTTCAAAATGAAGTAGAAAACCAACTTGGCAAAAGTATTAAGGCACTTCGATCAGATCGAGGTGGAGAATACTTGAGTCAAGAATTTGATGATCATCTAAAGAATTGTGGAATAGTTTCACAATTGACTCCACCCGGAACACCACAATGGAATGGTGTGTCCGAGCGGAGAAATCAGACTTTGTTAGACATGGTTCGATCAATGATGAGTCAAGTTGATCTTCCAATATCCTTTTGGGGTTACGCTCTAGAAACCGCTGCTTTCACACAAAATCGTGTTCCAACTAAATCGGTTCAAAAGACTCCATATGAGATGTGGAGCGGAAAGAAAACTTGTTTATCTTTCATGAAGATTTGGGGTTGCGAAGCCTTTGTCAAAAGAATTGTCTCTGACAAACTTGCACACAAATTTGACAAATGTATTTTCGTGGGATATCCTAAGGAAACTAGAGGATATTACTTTTACAACCGTGAGGACAACAAAGTGTTTGTTGCCCGAACTGGTGTCTTTTTAGAGAAATAGTTTCTCTCCAAATAAATCAGTGGGAGTAAAATAAATCTTGAAGAAATTCGAGACCCAGAAAATAACATTAAACCAATAGTGGAACAAGAACAAGAACCACAAGGAGTTGTGGAACCTGTTCAAAATACACAAGCAACTCGCAGATCTAGTAGGTTACGATCCGAGCCCGAGAGATATGGATTTCTCGTAATGGATAGTAATGAGGTGGAAATCATTGAGAATGATGAACCAATAACCTACCAAGAGGCGATGTCTTCTCCTGATTCAGATAAGTGGCTTGGAGCCATGGAATCTGAATTGCAATCCATGCAAGACAATCAAGTTTGGAATTTGATTGATGCGCCCGAAGGTGTAAAAACCATAGGATGCAAATGGGTCTTCAAGAAGAAGACTGACAGGGATGGGAAGGTGCATACTTACAAAGCTAGTCTTGTAGCGAAGGGTTATAGGCAAGTTCATGGTATTGACTATGATGAAACCTTTTCACCCGTAGCAATGATCAAGTCTATAAGAATTCTGCTTGCTATTGCCGCATATCATGACTATGAAATATGGCAAATGGATGTCAAAACCGCTTTCCTAAATGGAAATCTGCAAGAGGATGTGTATATGACACAACCAGAAGGTTTTGAACAGAATTCTAAAGTATGCAAATTGCAGAGATCCATCTATGGATTGAAGCAAGCCTCAAGGAGTTGGAATCTCCGTTTTGATGAATCGGTCAAAGAGTTTGGTTTCATCAAGAACGAAGATGAGCCTTGTGTATACAAGAAAATTAGTGGGAGCATAGTGCTATTCCTTATCTTATATGTAGATGACATATTACTCATTGGAAACGACATTCCTACACTTCAGTCCGTAAAGACTTGGTTAGGAAAGTGTTTTGCGATGAAAGATATGGGTGAAGCCGCATATATACTTGGCATTAAGATCTATAGAGATAGATCAAGGAGGCTACTTGGTTTAAGCCAAAGTACATACATTGACAAGGTCATTAGAAGATTCCGTATGAAAAATTCTAAGAGAGGAACCTTACCAGTGTTACATGGAGTTTCTCTAAGCAAGACTCAATGTCCTAAGACAAACGATGAGCGTGAGAAAATGAATGATGTTCCATATGATTCGGCAATTGGGTCCATCATGTATGCCATGATTTGTACTAGGCCGGATGTATCTTATGCTTTGAGCATGACAAGTAGATACCAATCCGACCCTGGCGAAAATCACTGGGTAGCTGTAAAAGCGATTCTTAAGTACTTGAGAAGAACTAAAGACTCGTTTTTGGTCTATGGAGGAATGGAAGATGATCTCGTTGTAAATGCCTACACGGATGCAAGCTTCCAAACCGACAAAGATGATAGCCGATCGCAATTGGGTTTTGTGTTTATGTTAAATGGTGGAGCTGTAAGCTGGAAGAGTTCCAAGCAAAGTACAACCGATGATTCTACAACGGAAGCTGAGTATATTGCTGTATCGGATGCTGCAAAGGAAGCTGTTTGGATTAAGAAGTTCATCACTGAACTTGAAGTGGTTCCTAGTATTGCTAATCCAATAGACCTTTATTGCGATAATAATGGTGCTATTGCTCAAGCAAAGGAACCAAGAGCACATCAGAAATCCAAACACATACTTAGGCGTTTTCATATCATTCGAGAGATCGTTGATAGGGGAGATGTAAATATATGCAGAGTACCTACTGATGACAATGTTGCGGACCCGCTAACAAAGGGACTTCCAGAAGCTAAACATGATGGTCATGTTAGGTCCATGGGTATTAGATACATGGGAGATTGGGCCTAGAGCAAGTGGGAGATTGTTGGTAGTGGTGCCCTAGGCACGTTTAATAAACGTTGTAATTGTCATCATTTATTTCATATCAATAAAGAAATGTTTTGATTATTATTATTGTTAATGTTTACTTATAATAATCTCCGTCCCTATTACTTGTTAAGCACTAGTATAAAGGCTAAATGATCATGGGATGATCATGTTAGATTTATGGGTACTTGTTTGGAACAAGGTACTGGACATGACCCGCTGTATGAGATTTATGTCATGGTCTATGTCGAACATATATCTCATATTAGTTATGTCATTCGAATCCTTAGACATGAAGTTATTATAGTCTTCCACTTGATGAACATTATGTTTGACATATTCAAACGCTACCTTTAACCGGGTAGTTATAAAGGGTATGATTGGCATAATCGGATTCACGTAGGGAAGAATAATAAGCTAAATGGATTTGTCCCTCTACGGAGAGATGTCAAGCTTGGGCATCTCGTAGGAATGATGTTGATGAAATGTTCGGCCGGACTCAAATGAATTGATTGGATCAATGTCATTTGGATTATCAACATATTCGGAATCGAGAAAGTATTGAACAAAACATGTTAACTGTTTGACCATGACTTGTGTTCAATGACATCGTGAACAAAGGGATTATGACATGTTCTAAAAGGAATGCGAACTTGTATCTAGTTATACTATTTGGGTAGGTATGACGGTTTGCTAGAACCTAATCATATCTTATGGTTTCATGTTTGAACCAATTGCCAACTTAGTATAATCCTAGAGGGTCACACACAAGAGAACGAATCTTTAAAAGGACTATATTGGAATTTTGGAAAATTCTAGGAATCTGGGGAAGTGGGCGACTGCACAGTATGGACTGGGCGGCCGCACACTTAGCTCAGTTTTGTACCAGTTTGTTTCAGATAGATGTGCGACCGCACAGTGGATTCTGGGCGGCCGCACAGTGCTGTCGGGAGGCAGATTCCTAATTTGATTAGGAAACGAATTTTGGACGGATTTTGACACAAGTTTCCTATTTGGAATAGGTCCTACTTGTGTATAAAAGACCAAATTCGGCCAGCACTCTTTACCAATGATTTTGTGAGTCTCCAAAGAGTTTGAGAGAGGTTTTATTTTGTTCTAAGATATCCTTGATTGAAAAACAAAATAATACACAAATAAAAATTCCATATAGTCATATTCATTGTGAAAACGTGTTTCACAATTTGGTCTAGCAACCAATATCAAGTGTACTTGATATTCGTTCGTGGTGTGGATACCGCTAGAGGGTGAAGCTCATCATCTTCAAAGTTCGTGTTCTTACTTTCATTGTGATCAAGCTTCATATCTCCACCAAGATCAAAGCTAGAATTCAAAGTCATCAAGAGTTAGTTTTTTCCTCTATTCATATTGTTGTATTTGACTTAATCATATGAACGGATCTATGAGCTTTGGGTTTCATAAATTTTAAATGCTAAATTCCGTTGCGCATGTTACATTGAAACCCAACAGATATAATGTCTAATTTCGTGTAAAGTTCATACGACAAGTCTTAATAATTGTCGTGTATTTCCACACGACACACCATATCATAAAAAAAAAATTTAATTATAAATAAATGTGGTAGGTTATATGGTATTGTATGATGTTGGTTCAATATTATATGTAATCATTGTTTGTTTTCCAACTTATTATAACAAGAAACATATAATCTTGATTAACAAATATGATAATTTCAAATATATAATCTTGAGTAGTTGGTATTCCTCTAATGTACAACTTATCATTAACCTCGTTTGGCAAATCATCGAAACAACTCAACTCGTTATATAACATGTTTAAATAACTCATTATATATAATCTTGATTAGAAATATAACACATAATTCATTAATTTAACATAGTATATGCACATCATAACATCGGTTGTTAGTTGATAAATAAAGTGGTATCACATTAACCTAATGAATGTGGTAGCTTATATATGATATTGTATGATGCATTATAACATGTTTAATTACCTCTTTAAATATAATATTGATTACAAACATAACACCACAATCATTTGTTAGGTGATTACAAATAAAGTGGTATCACTTAAATGTGATAGGTTATATGATATTGTATGATCCAATATGACGTTTGTTCCTTGTCATGTATAAGTGTATAAATTTTGCTCAATTAACAACACAATTCAATAATCTAACATAGCATATGCGTATCATTAACATCATGTTGCAAATCATCGAAGAACACGTTCATTTTGACATGTCGTATGCATACACACGAGAATAGAGACTTATATCGTGTTCTTATAGACGACATGTATGACACGGCCTGTCTTATAAAATATACACGACTTGTTTGCATTTATTTCGTCTGTCTATGCACGACAGAGTATTGTACAACTCGTATTATTGAACACGACTTAACACCTTATACATTTGGTATATCTTGTGTGGTTGAACACGACACAAAGCCTTCAAGTTGTCATTTTGCACACGACACGCGAGGGTAGTTTTGCCATTATTGGTGCCTTGTATGTAATATGCCTTGTATATAGAATTTACCCTCTGTCCCAGACTAAGGTTCTTACTTTCATTTTTGGTTTGTCCCAGACTAAGCTTCTTAGTTGCTTTATTACCTAAAATGACTATGGGACCCACTTGTCATTCTCACAACAAAAACTCTACCCACTTTATCTTACTTGCTTTTTCATACTCACAACATTTACTTTTTCTTAACTTCCGTGTAAAGTCAGACTAAAAACCTTAGTCCGGGATAGAGAGAGTAATAAATTATCATATATAGAGCCATAAATTTTTAATTGTATCAAATTAGACATTACTCACAATTTATTTATTTTTTTCTCACAGATTAAACATTTCAACTATTCAAAACTTAGAGCTTCTTTCAAAAAAAAAAAAAAACTTAGAGCTCATCATGATAAAACTTCATTAATGGAGAAAAGCATAAACAGCAGTGGAAATATAAACCAAAAGCGCCGTCGACACCAACCCAACCAACGCCGCCACGGAATGAACCGTCGCTTTACTCCCACAAGACAACATCCCCAATCGAATCTCAATCACATTCACCATCGACAGCATCAAGAACAAGCAACCCATAACCGACCCGACAGCCGATCCGAGCATCCCGAACCTCAACACCTTCAAATTGATGTGCGCCCGGAACGCCTCGTCGACGTCCTTGCTGTTCAGGAGATTGATCGCGAGTTTCAGGCCCTGCGCGACCAGCGACGAGAAGAGGAAGAAGCTGAAGGAAACGACTTCGAAGACGAGGAGCTTTTTGGCGACGGAGATGTCGGCGTCGCAGTCCGTGCGGTTCTCGAGGCTGCGTTGGCCTGGGGTGGTGAGGGAGAGGCCGACGAAGACGGCGATCGTGAAGAGGGAGTTGACGTTGACTAGGCCGTCCAGGGCGGTGACGTGGATGCTGGTGGTGGATGTCGTCGACATGGATGGGTTTCTTGATCTGGATTCGTAGTATTCTTTTGGGTATGATTCAGATCTGCAAAAAATTGGGAGAAATTTCAGATTTTTTTTTTTTTGAGAATTCAAGAAATGTAGATACAAATCCATGTATGCATATAATCCATTGTGTGTGTGTGCTAGAGAGAGAGAGAGGGAGATGGGGGGGGGGGGGGTTTACATTTCCATGGTTGAATGTTACTACTAATATCTTGGCATTTGGGGAAAGAGGGGTTGGGAATTAGGGTAGTATATTAATTTTGATTTTGATTTTGATTGAGTGAAAGAGTTGCTTTGTTGGATGGCATGCAGTGGAAGGGAAAGTATGTGTTGTGATAGAGAGGGGGGAGGAAAAGAGGGATGCTTTGCTTTTTGAGTGGCCTTTTGCTTTTAGGATTTATGGTTGTTTTGATTTGGATGTGTATTGAAAAATTGAAAGAATTGGAATTAGGATAGATGATGGGATTTGTTTGAATAGCTTTTGGAGTGAATGATTCATACTCCCTCATTCCGTCTCATTTTAGTCTCATTTTAAATTTTAAGAGTAAAAAATTTCTCAAAATGGTGTCCCAACTTAAGAGTCAAAATCCAATTTTTTTTTTTATACTTCTTTATTTGGTGGGTTCTACATGTCATACACACAACAACTATCCACTAACTATTCCATATCCCACTTTCTCTCTCTCTCTCACTCACTTTCTACACTCACAACACTCTACCTCACTTTCTATATTTTATAATAAAAACATTTCTTTCTTAATTTTTGAACCCAAAAAAATTTTGATTCTTAAAATAGGACGGAGGGAGTATATATAACCCCATGCTTCTTCAAGGTACTACAAATGTGCTTAATTATTATATGTGGGACATCTCACTATAATATACATGTGATGTTATACACAACCGTAAAATTAATTAATACTGTACACCCATAACTATGCACTATGCATTACAGTATTGTACTATTTGAAATTTCAAGTTATTTACGGGTGTATTAATTAATTTTATGGGTGTGTATAATATAACACCCTACACTCAAATCTAATGAAAAACCCAATTTATTAAAATCAAAAGCCATTTTAATTGTTGGCTTTAAGGACATGAAATTCTCAAAATAAGTCTAATTGAATTTCCACTTACTGAGATGGAGGGAGTAAGAAATACTAAGTAATACTCCTTCTGTCCCAGAATAAGAGTCCTACTTTCCATTTTAGTACATCTCAGAGTAAGAGTCTTATTCTTAAAATGGCAAAGAATCTTTACTATTCACTCACTCATTCTTTCTCCTATTTTACTTTTATACTCACAACACCAATCAATTCACTATTCTCTCCCACCCATTCTCTCTCATACTTTACTTTTACACTCACAACATTTACATCACTTCCAATATTTATTAATAAGCGTGCAAATGAGGAGTATGACTCTTACTCCGGGACGGAAGGAGTAGTAGATTATTCCTTCCGTCCCACTCGAATTAGAATTCTTGGTCAATCTAGTTATACTTTGACCAGTAATTTGAAAAAAAATATTGATGCTAATAAAAATTTAAAAATTGTTATTGTATAACTGTTACTAATATATTCAATAACTATTTTTAAATTTTTATTAAGATAATTATTGTTCTTCAAATTATTAGTCGAAGTATAATTAAATTGACAAAAAATCCTAATTCAAGTGGGACGGAAAAACTATACTCCGTATTGTTGTTGTAGTGGGCAACTCGATTTCCGTTTTACTTTAGATCGATGAATAGGACTAGTTTTTGAATCTGCCTCAACGGACAACATTTATACTTATGATATCTAGATTAGATCGGTGGCGGACCCAGAAATTTTTCATAAGAGAGGCAAAATTGCATGAAACATTTGGGGGCAAAAATAAATACTAGTGCATTTATTTTTTTAAGCAAAGGGGGCAAAGTCTAAAATATTGCACTAATACTCCAAAATTTCAAAAAAAATACACTAGTAATTTATTTATTTTTTTAAAAAAACACAGGGGGGCCATTGCCCCCATACACCCTTGATAGGTCCGCCCCTGGATTAGATGTTTATCGAGGAAGTGCAACCATTTTCGGAACCAAGTTTTAGGTCAGATGTTGTTCTTATTCTTCTTCTTATTATTATTATTTAAATTTGCTTCAGGGAAATCTCACATGAATCAAATTAATCTTGACCGTTGATGATAATACAGAGAGAACATAACAAATTTGAAGCCGTTCAATTCCAAATTCACGTAAAATTTGCAAGATTTGTCTCCATTTAACCCTTAGAACTTGTATTAAATTGGAGTAAACAAAAAGTTAATGTGTGGCTTTTGCATCTTGCATGCAGTCTTTAAACAATCCAAACTCATTTCCTCGTCTGGTACACGGTTCTACAAATAGAGAGTTCTGTAAACGGAGCTTTTCAAAACGGAGCATTTTTTCTATAAATGTGTTTGGTGCATGATCTTAAAACGCTAATTTAAAAGTTAAATAATTATTTATAATGACATTGTTACCCTTTTAATAATAAATGTATTCATATACAGGCCCGACTCAATAATTTATGGGGCCCTGTGCCAAAACACGGATATTGGGCCCTTTAAATAAAAAAAAATACAAAAAAATTCACAAGAAACTATAACACTTTTAATTGCTTCAATATAATGGATTGAGAAAACCTGGATAATGCAATTTTAGGTCAACATTCAACAAGTAATCAGTCTCCCAAATCCACTGTTTGCTAATGAGGAAACCTGTAGAAGCGGAAGATTAAAGAAAAAAAATCAGACCAAAGATTAAAATAAAAAACTAATGATTTTAATAGTTTCAAAATGAAATTCAAGGCTTTTGAATCACACAAAGATAAAAGATTGTTTAAAATAAAATTGGGCCATAGATTAAACAAAAAACATCAATGAATTAAAATATTAATAATAAATTGAACAAGATTCGAAATTGTATTTCTAACCTGAAATTCAGAAATTGAATCCCTAGAATTGAAATTAGGGACAATTGGGAGTTGGGGTTTAATCTTTACCTTCACGGAGAAAGCCGCCAAGAACAGAGGAAGCTTGTGAAAGACCTCCGACGGCGACGATGGCTAGAACACAAGCGTCAATGTCGCAATGGGATTAGAGAGATTTTAGACGGTTTTTTTTTTTTAAATGTCGAAGAGTCAAGAATTATAGGAGAGGAAGATCGCAAATTCCGAGAATGATGATGCGGATTGCGGCGAGAATAGGAAAGGATCGTTTCCAAAAAATAAATAAAAAAGAGGAAAACGATGGCGATGCGTTGCGATGCAGCGTTCTACATAATGGTAATGGGGTGTGGGCTGAAAAATGGGGCCCTTATATTTTTTGGGGCCCAGTGCTAATGCCCAGGTTAAACAGGTTAAGAGCCGGCCCTGTTCATATAATAATTATACTAGAGTTTGTCTTGTGCACCGTTCTTGAGACAAAAACTTCAAAAAACGGATAACTTTTTGAAGAATAATTGTTTTTTTTTTTTTGTTTTTTTTTTAAAGTGGATCAATATTGATTCCCCACTTACCCCCTTATTATAATGGCGTTTTAGGAGGCATGAGAAGAGATCGAACCCTAGAACTCACACTAAGTAAAATTTGGCTCTACCACTGAGCCACTCTTTATGGACGAAGCATAACTGTTTCAAACAGACCATTTTCTACGAGTGTACTTGGTGCATCGTTGTAAATCGCTAATTTATTTTTCTCTTTTGAAAATGACATGATTATTCATACTTTATACTCCCTCTGTCTCAGAAAGATAGTCTCATTTTAACTTTTTATGGTCAACAAAAATGAACTTTGACCAACCATTGGTGAATATTTAATCATTCTAGTGAAATTCTAAAATTTGTAATTGATAAATCATTAAGTGAGTTATTAATAACAAATTTTATAATTTCAATGTGATCATTAAATTGACACCAATGTTCGGTTAAAGTTTATTTTTTTTACTATAAAAAATCAAAATGAAACAATCTTTTTGGGACAAAAGGAGGGAGTACTACGAAACATTTTAATCTCAAACTATTTGGCTCGTTTTTGTGCACCATTATTGGTTTTCGAAATGATATGGCTATTGAAACTTCAAAGTGTTCAACATTTGTGATAAAAAAAACAAAATCAAAAAGATTTTCATAATTTTCCTCTTTGCCTCTATCCTGTCATCTCCTCTTTCTCTCTCTTTCTATCATTAACCCTTTCCCATCCCCACCAACCCCCTCCCTTCCTAAACTCAATTCAAAATCTACATGCAACTTTCTTTCGCTTAATTGATTTATCCCTATTACTTTTTCTTGTTTGTCTCTGTTCATCTTCAAATTTTCGTTTCTCTCTCTCCCTCCCACTTTTGTTCCCTTAAACATAACCCACCCAGATGGTAATGGCCATGAAATTTCGGATTGAAGAATCCTCGTTATTGTTCTTCTCAATCTCTTCCCTCCATATAGATCCTGAAATTTTCAGTGCTTTGACTCCATTTTCATCCCAGAAATTGAAAGGTTAATATGGTCCAAATCCTTTGTTTGCTGCTGTCTATTTGTGCCGTCGGAAGACGCTACAATTTGTAGCGTTTAAAACGGGCCTTCTGTTGGAACCTAAGTTACGCAACGAGCAGATTATACAAATAATCAAAGGGGCAATCATGTAATCAAAAATATAACTGTAGTAAACCAACAAATAACGGTACAAGTAAATCAAGCATACTTGAATAACAAGAAAATCAAGAGAAAGTAAGAACACTTATCGGGTAGATCGAGTCGTCTGAATAAGATTCTCCTAAGAGAAACTATTGCCTCCTACTCGTGCGATTTCAGATACAGGCATATTCCTCCGAGAATAAAACGATCTCAAGATTAGTACCCAAAACTGCGCACACGGGTACAAATCCACTTGCGGCTGCTATCCCACTTCGCCAGAGTCTTGTTAATTTCACCATGAATTAAGAATTGAATAATACAAACTTCCGCGTCGACCACATATTAGAGAAAGGAAACTGTTGGAAAAAAACAGAGCCAAAAATTGAGAAGTTTTCATGGGCACACTACATCATACGCGTGTACACAGTACACGCATGAAATATGATATGCCCTAATCCCTCTCTAATTTTTCCTCCAGCAATTAGTTTCCTATTTATCCCTTGGTTGACCGAAATCATTGTGACTCATACTGACTTGTTTCCCACACCAAGTAAATAGAGTCCAAAACATATTCAACTTAACTTTTGGGTTATAGGACGTTGGATTAGGATTAATATTCATATGGGTTTCCAATTTAACTACTTAAATTAGTCCAATCAAACTTAGGACTAATTACTTAAGTTAAATATATAATTATAAATTAATTATAATTCTTATACAAGCAAATAAATTATTCCTAGTAAAAGATAATTATAGAATACTTTACTTTAATTATACTGAACTAAATTAATTAGTCCAAGACTATAATACAAAGTACAAAGTATTCTCATATCTAGAATAGGAAAATTATTCGGTTTGCTAGTATTTGAACTATGATTTAACCATCAATGGAAATATCCCAATTCACAATTATAACTTTGAAATCCACATCAAATATACAAATATTGACTTCGGTCAACCACTTTGAGAACCATAAAACGGACTCACTCAAAGTGCACTTTAAATCAATATTTCCAACACCTTCGTTCAACAACGTTACGGCACAGAGCGCGTCGTTGATACATACTCCATCCGTCACAAAATGATTTTCACATTTGACTATTCAAACTTTTTAAGGATATGAACACTTGTTTCGCTAGCCACGTTGTGTTTATGCACATTTAAGCCCAAATATGAGAAACAAGAACTTTTTGGGACAATGAAAAATGGCAAATGAGAAGATCATTTCGGAACGGAGAGAGTATTTTTGGAACAAACGTTCCGTTTTCAGTCCCGTTTCAGACGAAAACGGGGTACCATGTCTAATCCTGCTAAGGGTCAAATGTGAGAAATTTCTCAGTAGTCACTATTAATGCATAATTCCACTATACTATTCAACAAACAATCGACTTTCAAACCCTAAATCAGAAGAAAAATAAATTAAAGCAAACGCATTAATCAAAATCGAAACTTCCGACTCTCTATTTGACACAAAAAAAGGTTCAGAATTTTTCAGATCCTTGGAAAACAAGGCTTCTAGCATAACAAGTATTTTTTTTTTTTTTTGATTATATACTTGCAAAACTATTTTTTTCTTTTTTTGAAATTGATAACAAAAATATTTATAATCTTTGCTATTAATTTTATTTAAATAGTTTAAAATGTTTCTTGAACAAACGTAGAACAATACTAGAGAGTTTTTGTTGTGAAAATGATATGTGGGTCTCATTATTCATTTTAAGTAATAAAACAACTAAAAACCTTAGTAGTCTCTTCAAAAAGAAAAAAACAATTAAAAACCTTAGTCTGGGGCAAACCAAAAAAGAAAGTAAGAACCTTAATCAATCTGGGATGAAGAGAATACGTATGAAAAAAAAAATGGGACCACTCTTTGGAAAAATATTTTAGTTTTAAATTATGGTCACAAATAATAGTTTGATTCTTCTAATTGAAAGTCATGCATTGACTGTCTGAAGTCTAGACAAGAACCCTCCTAAGCCTTGTTCCACGATTCAATAAATAAGACATTATATATACTATAGACTATGCATCATCAGATAGATATATAGTTTCATAAGCAATTTAAGAATATACAGTAATTATCAAAAATGGTGGCCAAGATTATGATAATCTACGGCGTTGTAATTATCTGTGTTATGATTAATTCAGCAGCATCGTCTGAGAATAATAATAATAATAATAATAATATTCCAGTTGGAGTGATAGTTGATATGGGAACTTGGGATGGAAAGGCAGTAAATAGCTGCATTTCCATGGCTATTTCTGATTTCTATGCGCGGAACGAAGGATTCAAAACGAGGATAAATATTCACTCTTTGGACTCTAATGGAGATCCTCTTCAAGCTGTTTCTGCAGGTAATTTCCCTTTCCCTCCGCCTTTATTTTATTTCTTAGTACAAAGGATCTGCATCTGCATGCTGGTATGTGCACTTGTTTAGGCTTGTGGTTATGTTTATAGTTACTTTTTGATGTTATTTTGATTTAGAAATATTATACGAGTATTAAAAAAAAGTTACAAATTCTTAAGCACAAAATGATATGGCACTAATTGATTGGATGGTGTTGTTTTAGGTCTGATACTCATTAGTTAAGGGGAAATAATAAAGTTACAAAAAATAGCTACAAATGAGGTGTCATAATTGTATTGGTGTTTTTAATTAGAGTGTGCCGGGTCCACTATCGATGTAGCCAATAAAATATCGCCACCATATCTTGTATCCTTCATTTTGTAACATTCTTTTGTAAGCCTAGCATTGCCCTTAGTTAAGATTAGGGGTGATCATGGTCCGGTTTGGTCCATTTTTTGACAAAAAATCACAGAACCAGAACCGGAACCAATACTCTGGTTGTATGAAAATTTAGAACCGGAACCAAACCAATACTTATGAGAACCAATACACTGGTTCTGGTTCCATTGGTCTGGTATGGTCCGGTTCTAATCACTTGAAGTTATTTGTTTTCAAATAAACCAATACTTGGGAGGGAGAGAGGCGGCACAGTTGAAGAGTCGAAGACTAATGTTTCACTCTTTGGATAAACTAAAAAGATGATATGAATTATGAAAAATAAAAGTTGAAAAGTAAAAATAACTAAATAAGGATAATGAGTCTAGGAATTGGCTTTGGCGATTTGGGACCTTGGGGCTTGGGTTGGGTACAAAGTTACAAATTATTAAATGAGTCTTTGTTATTAAGCAATTTAAATGGATCTTTAAAAAATTATAATACAAAAGTATGTATATAATTTTGTTAACTATATTACTTATAAAAAAATCAAATATATAATAATACATATAAAATAAATACTCCGTCCCACCCGACTTAGAACAAATTGCCATTTTGGGCGTCCCACTCCACTTAGGACATCCCTAAATGGCAAGTTTATATTACTTTAATATTCAATGGGACCTATTTGTCATACTCACAACAACAATCCATTTACTATTCCACCTACTCATTCTCTCCTATTTACTTTTCATACTCACAACACATCCTCTACTCATTCTCTTTCCTCTTAAAATAATAGTTTTTCTTAATCCCCGTGTCAAGACCAATTGTCCTAAGTCGGGCGGGACGGAGGGAGTATATAGTATATATATGCACAACTGGTCCGGTCTGGTTCTAACCAGAATTAATTTTACCAAGAACCAGGACCGACTAATACACTGGTTCTACAATATTTTGGAACCAGAACCAAACCATATGTACTGGTCTGGTCCAGTTTTAGCTGGTCTGGTACGGTTCCTTTGGTCTGGTCCGGTTCCAAAATAAATTTGCTCACCCCTAGTTAAGATATTAAGTAGTACTAAGTGACTGTCAACTCAGTTTTTAACTCAAATTTTGTTAATTTATTTTGTGTCTCTAACATTGCTTCGATTTAGCTTTAGAATAAATAAATGAGTAAGTGTTTTTGTTTTAGGTATTGCAAAGATTCACAACAGGTTAATAAACATTTTTTCTAGTAAATCTCCATCCTTCGGCTTCCTTTATTTGTATTTTTTTTTTCCGTCCTTTCGCTTCGACAAAATTTTGGGGGAAACTAGTTCCTCCATAAATTATAAAAAATCCTGTTTTTATAGAGGTTAAGGTTTAGGGTATATGGTTTAGAGTTTAGAGTTTAGGGTTTCAGGTTTAGGGTTTAAGGGTTAAAAACATGGCTTTTTATAACTTATGGAGGAACTAGTTTCACCCAAAACATACTCCTCACATAAACATTCAAATTTCATGATATAAATTTGTAAACTCAGAAACAAAACAAATAAACTATATAGTCAATGAATCAGGAATAAAATAGTCAATGAATCAGGAATAAGATAAATTACACAATTCTACACAATGGGAAATAATAAAGTTACAAAAGATGGCTACAAAATGTGGCTTACAAAATGAGGTGTCATAATTGTATTGGTGTTTTTAATTAGAGTGTGCCGGGTCCACTATTGATGTAGCTAATGAAATATCGCCACCACATCTTGTATCCTTCATTTTGTAACCATCTTTTGTAAGCCTAGCATTGCCCCTACACAATTGTGGAACTCCCACACATGGGTTTTCAAACTTTGTATAACTGTCATTTGAGTTGTGCTTTATCAATTCAGAATACAAACCTCTCAAGTACGTTTTTGAATTGACAAACACTGATTACAAACACTAATCCTTTTCTCTGCAACTCACCCTTAAAATATCATCTCCCATTTCAACAAAATAACACACATATCTTTGCGCGCGCGCGCACACACACAAATCCGCTAACTCAGCTTATGTCCTCTAACTGAGCCCGATTTGTAGCGTTAGGATGGCAATCTGGCGAGTGTAATAATGCGATGGTTTAGGTAGTTTCGTGTACAAAGCTTGCATGAGTTTCCACGCCAAAAACTGTGTGTATTCAAGCCAAGTAGGTTTCATAATTGTTGTTGATGATGGGAAAGAAGGGTGATATAGAGAGATTTTTTTTTTTTTTAAAACAAAAATGAGGAATGTTAACATCTGCGTACCGTGTTTGTAGGCTTTGGCTAACAAGTATATTTTTGGTGGTTAACAATTTATTAATTTGGCAACGGGCTTTTCTGAAATATTGATTAAGATAAAATTTGCTAAAGGATAAGAGACAATTGCCCTTTTTTTTTTTTTTTTTTTTTTTAAGAAATAAGACTAAGAGCTAGAAGGAAAAAACCTTTATTTAACCCTCAATCTCAAAACACGGAATTGGAAAATTGTTGAATACTGTAGAATACAAATCCATAATTAAAATTGTCATTAATATAATGTGAATTATATAGTTAACTATTATATTTAACTATTATACTCCCTCCGTCGTCCCAGAGTATATGTCCACCTTTCTTTTTTTAGTCCGTCCCAGAGTATATGTCTACTTCCTTAAATGTCAAAGAACCTTTATTATTCCTCCCACTCATTCTCTCTCCTACTTACTTTTAGACTCACAACACCAATCAACTTACTATTTCCTCTCACTCATTCACTCCTACTTTACTTTTATACTCACAACACTTACATCACATCCACCATTTCTTAATCTTCGTGTAAATGGAAGGGTGAACATATATTCTGGAACGGAGGGAGTAGTTAACTAATACTATTAATAGTAATAGTTACATTTTATAGTAACTATTATACTTAACTTATACTATTAATAGTAATAGTTATCTTATATTATATAGTTAACTATTATAATAAATAATACTATTAATATTAATAGTTAACTATTATAGTAACTATTACAATTAATTAATACTATTAGCTAATAAAAGAAAAATAAAAAGTCACCTAATTAAAACGCAATGGATGATGTGACACCACTAAAAGCAAGAGTTACCCAAAACTTGTCCACATGGCACCACCTAAAGACTCTATCGTGACTTTTAATATAGATTTCATATCCTTTTATTATTTGCTATATACTCCCTTGTTTTTTTTTAGTTTGTTCACACTTTGACCAACGTACGGGTTTTAATGAAAAATGTTTGATATTAATATTTAAGTGGATGTTGTGAGTATGAAAAATCTGATGAGATATGTGAGTGGGGTTGGAATTGTGAGTGAGATAGTTGTTGTGAGTATGACAAGTGGGTCCCATTTAACAAAAAATAATACTCTGTCCCAGAAAGATAGTCATATTTTGATTTTTTATAGTAAAAAAAAATGAACTTTGACCAAACAATCTAATCATTCTAGTGAAATTCTAAAAGTTGTAATTGATTAATCATTAAGTGATTTATCAATAACACATTCTAGAATTATGTTGTGATGATTAGATTGACACCAATGTTTGGTCAAAGTTCAGTTTTATTGACTATAAAAAGTTAAAATGAGTCTATCTTTCTGGGACAGTGGGAGTATAAACTTTCTTTTTTAATATTGTGAGTGTTGATAGTTGGGTAGGAGAGATAAAAAGTGGGGTAGAGTTGGTGGATAATTCATGGGAGGTACTCCCACAATATCCCAATAAAGCCAAACATTCTCTTTGTCATGGTTCAAAAGAGAAGAAAAACATTTTGTCTTCTCCGCTAGTGACATTGACATATTGAATGCAACATCACTTCAGTTTTTTCCTTATTCAGCTGAGGCGTAGGTGAGAGAGAGAAAAGGGGGTTTCACCGGAAAGTAATCGATTGTGGAGTGAGTAATTTTTGAGGCGATGTTCCATGTTTTCCAGCGGAGTTGGCTCATAACAGTCGGAGTTTGCGCATGAGATTGATTGCATTATTGCGGGGGAGAGATTAGGGGTGGAACTTCCTGAATTTTAAAAATCAGGGAAAAAAAAAAGGAGCGGTAAAAAGAATTTGCGAGAGAGAATGTGTATGAAATTGGTTGAATTCTCTCGTGATGGAATTTCGATTTGATTTTGTCGGAGAAGAAGATAAGGTCGTAGCATTACCGCCGGTTAAAAGGAAACAAATCTGACCTACTAAATAGTACTCTCTTCTTCTTCTCAATCTCAATATACGAGTGTATATATATATATATATATATATATATATATACATATATATCCACACTACATTCCAAAATAGTTGTTATCTTTTCTTGTGATTTGGTTTCAGCTTGATCTAATGGCCAACAATGTATGAATCGTGAAGTACCAAAATATGTTCTGCTATTATCAAGTACTCCCTCCGTCCCATAATGATCTTCTCATTTGACTATTCAAACTTTTTAAGGATGTGAACACTTGCTTCACTAGTCATGTTTTGTTTATGCACCTTTTAGCCTAAGTTGTAGAAATGAGAAGAACTTTTTGGGACATTGAAAGATGGCAAATGAGAAGATCATTTTGGGACGGAGGGAGTATGTTGGTTGGACATATTTTATTTCATCTTTAAACATTTTGTTTGTGTAACATGTACTGTATTTTTGAAGTCATAACATGTTCGATTCAAGCAGAACTGGTAAACACCTATCTAGATTCTAGTCTAAACAGAGTTTCAGGATTCGTTCCACACCACCTTACTCGACTTACTAGTATGTGCATGTTTTGTGATTAATCAAACTAATGGCCATTCATTTTCTGTACCAACAACATGTTCTTTTTCTTGATTCATTGAATTGTGCAGTTCATCATCTTCTGAATAAAGTAAAGGTGCGAGCAATCTTAGTCCTGGAAACTTCGCTTGATGGAAAGTTATTGGCCTTGTTCGCTGACAAAGCTAAAGTTCCCTTCTTCTCTTTTGCTTGGATTTCATCGTCCACTCAAGATCGCTATCTGTTCAAAATTGCACCGGATGAAACCATTTTGTTCAAAGGCATTGCTTCACTCGTCGAATCACATAAATTGTCAAATGTTGTCGTTCTTTACGAGGATACTAATTATGCGAGCGAGACCGTAGCATATTTTCTTGAATGCTTCAGCGAGAAAAATATCGTGATCACTCACAGTTGTGGCATTTCTCCCTCAAGCAGTCATGATCAATTTTTTGAACAGTTGGACAAGGTCATAGCAGATGGTACAACTACAATCATTTTGCATATGTCAACTTCACTAGCGTCTAATGTTCTTTTACACGCAAAGAAGTTAAGGATGGTGAATGTAGAGTACACTTGGATTATAACTGATAGAGCCCCGGACAGCTCTTACCCGTTGGGATCTGAGGCAATCAAGTCGATGGAAGGGTCATTATTCTTGAAGCCTTATATTCCAGCATCACACGAGCTGCATACATTTATATCCAGATGGGAAAAGGAATTTAAAATAAATTATCCTACTTCAGAAGCAAGGGAGGTGAGTGTGTTGGGCATACGAGCATATGATGTTATGTGGGCACTGGCAGAGTGTGTTGAGAAGGCAAGTAATAGAACTAATTCAAATATTTTTTGGAAAGATGATGTTGTCTCTCTAAATGGTCCTATACTTGCAAATGAGGTAGCACAAACCAAATTCATGGGTTTAAGCGGTGAGTTTCAACTTATAAATGGGAAACTAGTATCCAAGGCACTCGAGATAGTTGAACTAAGGGGCTTAGAAGAGAAAAGAGTAGGGTTTTGGACATTGACAGATGGGATCATGAAAGACTTACATCTGTCATCAAAAAGTTCTTACCAGTATTCCGATGGCGGTACTAATGCCACTCTCTGGTCAGAAGGGTCTACAACTACTCAAAACCGAAGGATGTTGCAAACTGCTGATAAAGTTAAAAAGCTAAAGATTGCTGTTCCATTGAGTTTGCCATTCATGGAATTAGTAAATGTGGAGCAAGATCTTAAGACAAATAAAACAAGCTATAATGGGTTTTGTATAGATGTATTCAGAGCTGCCATGCGTGCGTTGCCTTATGATTATGAATTCGTCTCATATGCAGGACCCGAAGGGCAGACTTCAGTATCTTACAATGAGCTTATAAATCAAGTATATCTTCAGGTATATAGTCTTTAAACCTTTAAAGCATTCACATTGTGCAACCTTCAATTCAGCATAATGTAAATGGAAGTTAATAAATCTACGTTTTCTTGTGGGTGACTTAGAAATATGACGGTGCTGTGGCAGACTTAACGATTATGGCCAGCAGATCTAAATTAGCTGACTTCACGTTACCTTACACCGACTTAGGTGTTGGAACAATTGTAAGAATCGACCACAAAGACATGTGGATCTTCCTCAAGCCGCTTGGTGCTTCCGTTTGGTTAACTATTGCTGCTTGTTTTGCTGCGGTGGGCTCTATTGTTTGGCTATTTGAACATCCTATAAATGAACTATTTCAAGGTTCTGCAGCTCAGCAAATTGGGACAACGTTGTGGTTTACCTTTATGACTATTTTTTTCGCTCAAAGTAATCTTTCTCTCCATATATATATGTACTCACACAAACACACACACACACACACACACACAAACACACTTCCTCTCACACAGACTTATACTTTTTAATTGACTGGTTATTTCTGGAGCTTTAAGTTGAGCTTGGTATTTACTTTACATCTTTGGCATTGCAGGAGAGCGTCTGTCGAGTAATTGGTCAAAATTTATCGTGATCATATGGTTATTCATCCTGCTGATCTTGACTTCAAGTTATACTGCGATATTAAGTTCACTGTTGACGGTTCAACAAATTCAATTGGCATCAAAGAGTAAATTTATAGGGTACCAAGGTGGCTCTTTTTTGCAAGGAGTTATCATTAACAATATGAAGTTTGCGGACAATAGGCTTCTACCATACAAAACATGCCAAGATTATGCTGATGCTTTATCAAGAGGAAGTAAGAAGGGTGGAGTGGACGCTATCGTAGATGAGATCCCTTACCTCAAGGTCTTCCTTACTCAGTACCCAGTAGGCTACGCCATGGTTAAATCTGAATATACCACAAATGGCTTTGGCTTTGTGAGTTTCATTTTCCTACTTTGAACGCTGAATCTAAACTTTAAACTGCTATAATAATGTTGTTATTGTTATTATTAATTTTTTTTTTTTTTTTTTTTTTATTATTATTATTATTATTATCATTATTATTGTTTTTAAGTACGGACACATGGTGCTTAGCTTTCTGTGTCACCTTTTATAGGCATTCCAAAAAGGTGCACCGTTGGTCCACGAAGTATCGCTGGAAATTGCAAAATTAAGAGAAGACGGGACACTGGGGTTGTTGGAGCAGAAATGGTTTAAGGGTTCATATCTGACATCGCCAAACTCTGCTAACATTAGTCCCAAGATATTAAACTTTGGTGACTTAAGTGGTCTATTTTTGATTGGTGCTGTTGCTTTCGGTTTAGCGCTTGGTAGATACATATATGAGTTCGTTCAGGAAAAGATCCATATTCTTAACGACTACATATTCGTAATTGTAGCAGAAGGACGATTGAAAATGATGATGTGGTATATCTACCCTAGAAATCAAGGTTAACCTTGATTCCTAGGGTAAATTATGTTGGGCACATCACATAAATCAATGTATTCTCTATAGTTTTTACTAATTCTTAGTTAGTGCCAAGGTTTCATTTGTATATGTGAATGTTTTTAGTAATTCTTAAGAGTGGTCATATATAATAGGAATCAGCAGTTTTGTTAGTATTGGAATGCTTATTGTGTAAATATATATTACATAAATCTCTGCGTTTGCATGTCAGTAGAAACTTTCTGTCAGTTGCTTTTGTGTTGTTGTTGTTAGGGATGGTACCTGTAAAAACGGCTCATTCGTCGAGTTTTTAGTTGACTTGGACCTACAATTATATGTACATACATACAGACATCCCATCAAAATCTGGCTTCTAGCTAGTTTTGATTTCACATGTTCACAACATCTTCCATGAAGTTTTCATATATGTTAGCATTGACATCTTCAAAGCCCGATTTTGTTTCTTAAGTTGGCATATAACAAGCTATACAGAATGATGACGCCAAAATCTGGTTGGATCAGCCTTCGTCTAACGGGTCGGATAATCCCAGCAACAGTTCTTGATGGCCGAATCTGCACACACGAAACAAACGTAAACTACACCGGGGCTTCACCGGCGAAGGCCCTCCGGTGTAAGAATAAGGATATGGGTGATTAGAAATAGAGAATCAATTGACTAGATTAGAGCCAAAAGTTCATTACCCGTTTCCTGTGTAGAGGACCTGTTTATATAGGCGTGGGTGTATGAGTTCTGACTTGCTAGGAAAGCCAGGAAGCCCGTGGTGATGTAAGACTCATATTCCTTGGAGATAGACTCCTGATAAAGATGGATGATATCCTGTTATCTGGTATGAGAGTTATCTTGGTTCAGTTAAGGACTCTTAATTTTAGAGTTGTAGTATAACTCTGTAAGAGGTTTCCCAACGATAATGAGAAGATTTAAGATGTAAGTCGGCCCGTCATCTAACTCGGCTCGTCACAGAGGCCAGCTAGGGATTAGGCTTCTCGGACTCGGCCTAGGCAAGGACTGCTCGGCCTTACTGATGTCGGCCTATAAACATGGGCTTCTCGTTTGTGGGCCTCTCGGTATAGGTCCGTTAGGTACGATGGGCCTTGTGTCTGGGTTCCCATCTACCAAGTCGGTTTATGTCGTTCACAGAATAATCAGTCGATCTTGTGTTGGTGCAGACATTTCTAATCTCACAGTATAGGAAACAATATTTGAGATTCTGACCCTCTGATGCTACTATGGATATTTGGGTAAGGAATTTTTTTAACCTTCTACGTGTTTTCAGAACAACAGCCAGAACCATCCAAAGAGACGGATGGAATCAGGAAACAGATACATGCATTCAACAATGCAGATCCTTCTTCCAAGGGCCGTCTCAAAGAAGCATTTCGAAGACAAGTGGGTCTTCTTCAAGCCCTTTGGTGTTTATGTTTGGCTAGTAATTGCTGCTTCCGTCGCCATTATGGGCCTTGTTGTTTGGCTTTTTGAACATTCCACAAATCAAGTCTTCCAAGGTCCGCCTGCTCAGCAAATCGCAACTATCTTTTGTTTCACCTATATGACCTCTGTTCAAAGTAATCTCTCTCTCTCTCTCTCTCTCTCTCGCTATTCATATGTACGTAATTCACCTTGATTTAAAATCTTTAGAAAATTAATCAAATTTTAGTGAAGTTTACTGTATGAGTAGCAGGAAGGAATGCAATTTGCCCCAATACAGTCAATGCTGAGATGTTTCATGACAGCTTCTTTACTTTACATAGCGCTTATTTTATACCTTCCCATAGCGCATAATAAGCGCTATGTAAGCTACCGCTATGCAAGTTTACATAGCGCTTTTTATGCGCTATCTAAGGGCTATTTTTTGATTTTCAGAATTTATCTTACATAGCGCTTTTTATGCACTATCTTAGGGCATTTTTTATTTTATTTATTTATTATTATTTTTTTCCTGTTGCACCTACTTCAAATTATAATAAAAAAAATCAAATAAATAAAAATTAATATGAAGTAACAAACATTCCATTGAACAATAACAATCAACCTTTCATTACATACATCAACAATAATTCTTACAATCATCCACAAAAGTTATAAACTAATAAGAGTTAAAGATCTTGGGGAAATAGAATGGACAAATGTAAGTCTTTCAAACAATAATTCTTACAATTATCGCTCCTTTGCAGCCATATTTCCCATGGCGCGAAAATTTCATTTGGCCATGTGATGTTCCAAAAATCTTAATTCGAGTGGGAAGGAGGGAGTAGTTAGAAGTTGGTTGTAACAATCATATTCCCGTTGTAATAATATACTTGCACTAAACTAACTCACCCTAAAATCAGCTTTTCGGAGAACTTCCTCTGTTGATACTTCAAACTCTTTTCGGGGAGGAGGCTTGCTTACACCTGGTCTTCTAAGATCAAGATCCTGCACGGACCCACATTCAGGAAAGAGAATGAAGCACCAACCTAAAAGACAGACTGCATAAAGAAATTTATTATGATCAATACCACAAGAAAGACGTAAAAAGTAGCTTTTCATACATTTGCAATCAAAGAAACAAAAGTTAAAAATAAGCGAAAAAGAGGACGAAACAAAACTCAACAAACAACAGAAACCCAGATACAATGCACTGAGCCACTGAATCTTGATCAGCAACAGGAAAGAAATTAGAAGCTGAAAAGAATTTGTTGAGCATTAGATTTTTCCTAAACTTGACAATATGATTTGAATTAATACTATTGCCAGTTAGTTAGAGTCTTATTCATGGAGCTTATATTGAATACTCCATCCATCCTAAAACGAACATACATTTATTGTTCTTGATCAAGAACAAAAATGGACATATATTTTGGGACGGAGGTAATTAACGTAAAGTGGAGTAATTAAGCAAGTAACATCATTGCTCAGCAAATCACTATTAAGGAATATTATATATTCCTAGCACATATTGTAATTACCAAACATAGAGATTGTATCTTGTACATCAAGTTAGATTATTCTAGAATATTAGTTTCCTTATTGTATTAGTATTCCTAATTAGATTAGGACTCTAGAACTCTCTTTGTACTCCTATAAATATGTATTGCTAGTATCAATAATACTTGAGTCATTCATACAATATTATTTGAGTCTCTCATATCATTTCTCTCTTTCCATGTATGATTGGCTCCGACTATCTCTTTCTCTAATCCTTGACATGGTATCAGAGCTATGATCCATTATGGGACTTCTCCGCCAAAAGCCAACCCTACCTTTATATTGCTTCCGCCGCCCTCTGTCAAAAATCCAATCCGGCCTATACATAACAATAACCAAAACCGGTCCCAACCCAAAACCCCAAACAAGCACATAACCATATTCTTTCTATCTCAGTTCTTTTTTTTTTTTTTTTTTTTTCTTTCTTCACGTTAGCTGACCTTTATTCCCTACTCCCTCAACCCTCCTCCCTCCTCGTTAAAATCCAAACTTCATACATAAATTCCTATTCTTATCTTGCACCAACAATCCCATAATCAAAACTCTTACCCATTGATTTCAAATTCTCGTGAAACCTGCATTCTAACTCCTATGCATTCCTTTAATTTCTTTTTCTTTACACCCACAAACACCAAGCCCTTACCCCGTCTCAAGACGTAAAAGCCCTACCTCGTCTTGCGACGTAACAGCTCTTACCCCGTCTCGCGACGTAAAAGCCCTTACCCTCGTCTTGCGACGTAACAGCCCTTACCCCGTCTCGCGACGTAAAAGCCCTTACCCCGTCTCGCGACGTAAAATCCCTTAACCCGTCTCGCGACGTAAAAGCCCTTACCCCGTCTCGCGACGTAAATGCCCTTACCCTCGTCTTGCGACGTAACGGCCCTTACCCCGTCTCGCGACGTAAAAGCCCTTACCCCGTCTTGCGATGTAACAGCCCTACCCTCGTCTCGCGACGTAAAAGCCCTTACCCCGTCTTGCGATGTAACAGCCCTACCCTCGTCTCGCGACGTAAAAGCCCGAACCCGTCTTGCGACGTAAAAGCCAACAACCCTACCCCCGTCCCATGACGTAAAAGCCTTAGACGTCCACATCATAGGGTAAAAACCCTACTTGTACAAATGTAAAGATCATGGCAACATCAACCACAACCGGGATCACATCAACCAACTCACTTCAACAACCCGGTTCATCTCATCGCTTTCCAAGATTGGACTCTCCTATCGGTCGTCCATCTTGCGGGGGCATATTAAGGAATATTATATATTCCTAGCACATATTGTAATTACCAAACATAGAGATTGTATCTTGTACACCAAGTTAGATTATTCTAGAATATTAGTTTCTTTATTGTATTAGTATTCCTAATTAGATTAGGACTCTAGAACTCTTTTTGTACTCCTATAAATATGTATTGCTAGTATCAATAATACTTGAGTCATTCATACAATATTATTTGAGTCTCTCATATCAATTCTCTCTCTCCATGTATGATTGGCTCCGACTATCTCTTTCTCTAATCCTTGACAATCACAACTATCTTTTGGTTCATCTATATGACCATAAGCAATCTCTCTCTCTCTCTATTCACATGTACGTACGTCACCTTTAAAATCTTTAAAAAATTAATCAATACTGTATGAGTAGCAGGACGGAATGCACTTTGCCCCAAGACAGCCAATGCTGAGATTTTCATGATAGCCTCTTTACTCTTTTTCTACTTGCATGACGAGTCCTCAATACTAGAGAAGCCCTTCTTTATTTAACAATTAACATATAAAGCACTGAATCTTGATCATCAACTGGAAAGAAATTAGAAGCTGAAAAGAATTCATCAAGCATTAGATTTTCCTAAACTCTGACTGGAAACTTGACAATATGATTTGAATTAATACTAATGACAGTTATGACAGTTAGTTCTTATTCATGGTGCTTATATTCAGTGGCGGAGCCGGGAATTTATGGAAGGGGGGGAGGCAAAAATTTTGGAGCAAAGGAATGATAAACGGGGGTTCGAGGGCAGCGCCCCCAATTTTTTTTTTTTGAGTGTACTCTTGTATTAGTGCTTCCCAAAGATGAAATTTACCCTTCAAGTGGGACAATCCAAAAAGGAATATCAACCACTTCAAGTGGGACGGAAGTAGTAAAATGCTTAAACAATTTTCTCCAAGTAAAATTTAAGGATTATTGGACAAGGTTGATGCTATTTGCATTCCAAAGGTGGATAGAAGAAGGAAAAATCACTCACGCCACCACAAGTCTTAGAGTATATTGGTGACTATGTAAAGTAAAGCACCATCTTTGTTGGACCCGAGTGAAAGACTCTTACCTGCAAAATACTCCCTCCGCCCCAAAATATTGTTCACTTTTTTTATGTTAAGAGCGAAGGAACTTTGGACAATAATTTTAGTTTAATTCAACTATCCTAATATAAATATAATATTTGTTATTGATACACTATTAAAAATACTATAAGTAACAAGTTTTACACTCTCATTACGATAGTTGAATTAAACTAAAACTACGGCTCAAAGTTCGTATTAACTCAACATTTTAACACGGGAGGAGTAGGGAAAACTTGAAAATAAAAAAGACATTATACCAAAAGTAGTCATGTCGTCTACCATTAAAAAAAAAAAACTCAAGGGGGGGGGGGCAATTGCCCCTGCTTGCCCCTACATAACTCCGCCATTGCTTATATTGAATACTCCCTCCATCCTAAAACGAATGTCCATTTATTGTTTTTGATCAAGAACAAAAATGAACATATATTTTGGGACGGTGACGGGTCCTTAAACTTTTTAAATCGCCACTTATTTAGGACCCACTTTCTTAATAGTATTAGGGACGCAAATGAGCTTTTAGAGTCAGGAATACCTGGTCCTTAATGATTATATTTGTTGTAGTGTCAGGTTATATTTTGCATGAAAGTAGTACTCCCTCTGTCTCGCTTTCTGTCCCGCTTTAAGATTCTTACTTTCCTTTTTAGTCTGTCCCAATTTAAGGTTCTTACTTCACTTTATTATCTAAAATGGATAATGGGACCCACTTGCCATTCTCACAACAAAAACTCTCTACCCACTTTCTCTTTCCTACTTTACTTTTTTATACTCACAACCTTTACTTTTTCTTAATCTCCGTACGATAGTTGAATTAAACTAAAACTACGGCTCAAAGTTCGTATTAACTCAACATTTTAACACGGGAGGAGTAGGGAAAACTTGAAAATAAAAAAGACATTATACCAAAAGTAGTCATGTCGTCTACCATTAAAAAAAAAAACTCAAGGGGGGGGGGGGGGCAATTGCCCCTGCTTGCCCCTACATAACCCCGCCATTGCTTATATTGAATACTCCCTCCATCCTAAAACGAATGTCCATTTATTGTTCTTGATCAAGAACAAAAATGAACATATATTTTGGGACGGTGACGGGTCCTTAAACTTTTTAAATCGCCACTTATTTAGGACCCACTTTCTTAATAGTATTAGGGACGCAAATGAGCTTTTAGGGTCAGGAATACCTGGTCCTTAATGATTATATTTGTTGTAGTGTCAGGTTATATTTTGCATGAAAGTAGTACTCCCTCTGTCTCGCTTTCTGTCCCGCTTTAAGATTCTTACTTTCCTTTTTAGTCTGTCCCAATTTAAGGTTCTTACTTCACTTTATTATCTAAAATGGATAATGGGACCCACTTGCCATTCTCACAACAAAAACTCTCTACCCACTTTCTCTTTCCTACTTTACTTTTTTATACTCACAACCTTTACTTTTTCTTAATCTCCGTACGATAGTTGAATTAAACTAAAACTACGGCTCAAAGTTCGTATTAACTCAACATTTTAACACGGGAGGAGTAGGGAAAACTTGAAAATAAAAAAGACATTATACCAAAAGTAGTCATGTCATCTACCATTAAAAAAAAAAAACTCAAGGGGGGGGGGGCAATTGCCCCTGCTTGCCCCTACATAACTCCGCCATTGCTTATATTGAATACTCCCTCCATCCTAAAACGAATGTCCATTTATTGTTCTTGATCAAGAACAAAAATGAACATATATTTTGGGACGGTGACGGGTCCTTAAACTTTTTAAATCGCCACTTATTTAGGACCCCACTTTCTTAATAGTATTAGGGACGCAAATGAGCTTTTAGGGTCAGGAATACCTGGTCCTTAATGATTATATTTGTTGTAGTGTCAGGTTATATTTTGCATGAAAGTAGTACTCCCTCTGTCTCGCTTTAAGATTCTTACTTTCCTTTTTAGTCTGTCCCAATTTAAGGTTCTTACTTCACTTTATTATCTAAAATGGATAATGGGACCCACTTGACATTCTCACAACAAAAACTCTCTACCCACTTTCTCTTTCCTACTTTACTTTTTTATACTCACAACCTTTACTTTTTCTTAATCTCCGTACAAAGTCAAAGTAAGAACATTAATTCGGGACGGGGGGAGTATTTCTTTAAATTGTTTTTCCAAATGAATATCGACATACTCCCTCTGTCCCACTCGAATTAGGATTCTTGGTCAATCTAATTATACTTTGACCAATAATTTGAAGAAAAATAATGATACTAATAAAAATTTAAAAATTGTTATTCTATCACGGCTACTAATAAATTCAATAATTATTTTTTGAATTTTTATTAAGATAATTATTTTTCTTCAAATTATTGGTCAAAATATTATTAGATTGACCAAGAATCCTAATTCTAGGGGGACGGAGGGAGTATAGCCAAATTTTGGTTTTGTTATCTACAAATACACGTTAAGGCAAGCGACTTATATAGAAATGTGATTTGGAAGTCACATGTTTGTCACGGAAGCAGCCACTTGGCTTTGAATTGAAACCTACGAATGCGAAGTTTGTAGATCAAAATTTTCTTATTTGACCCTTATTAGTAGTTAGAATAAGAATTTTGACCCTTAATTAGTAAGGTTGCAACAAAGTAGTTTGTGGACTGATTTGCATATAGACAACTCTATTAGATGTGGCTAGAATGTAAACCACATGTTACCTTTTCAATGTCTAATAGTACTATCTGTAGTTGACTCCAGATTTTTCAGAACTCCCTAATTCTTGTACTCTAAGAGTTCATAAATAAGAATGGAATTTGTAATGATACATAGATTCATAGTCAGAAAAAAAATATAAACAATTTAAGAATAAAATAATTAGCAAATATGGTGGGCAAGATTATGGTAATCCATGGCCTTGTAATCATCTGTGTTATGACTAGTTCATCAGCAGCATCTGAGGAGAAAAAGAATAATATTCCAGTTGGAGTGATAGTTGATATGGGATCTTGGGTTGGAAAGGCTACTAATAGCTGCATTTACATGGCTATTTCGGATTTCTATGCTCTGAACAAAGGATACACAACGAGGATAGATATTCACTCGTTGGACTCTAATGGAGATCCTCGTCAAGCTCTTTATTCAGGTAATCCCCCCCCCCCCCCCCCCCCCCCACACACATTCTTTCTTACATGGGAGCTGTATGTATAGGCGAATGGTGCTGTAGTTTAGGCATGTTGTCAGCTTTACATATACTTTTATGATGTTGTCTTGACTTTATTAATTGTTTACCATAGCCAAACCTCATATCGTTGAACTTTTGCTGATTAAAAACGGAAAACAAATGCCCTACATGGGTAAGAACTCTAACCCTGGTAACCTATTTACTAGGCCATTTCCGCTTTCTTTCAAGTGCTCGATCAGTGAGAAACAATAAAAGAAAAGGGTAAAGCCGTCTCTACCAAGGCACCAATGTGGAGTAATGACCATCGGCAAAATTTCAACGATATGAGGTTTGGCTGTGGTAAACTTTTGTTAGAAATGATCACAACGATAAAGGCAAAACAAATTGAGAATATGAATTGCAGTACACTAAAACTGGATATAATAATAATAAACTGTCTTTAATGTTTGTGATTATGTCTCTATACAAATAAAGGCGTCTTCGCCAAGACAGGTAATGTAGTCCTTGTTTGTGGAGGCAGGCGATGTAGTCCTTGTTTTATGGCGGAGTTGACATCATAAAATTAGGACTTTGCGCATGTGATTTATTGCATTTCAAGGGAGGGATTAGGGTGGGGGACTTTCTGAATTTTGAAAATTTGGTTACCTTTTTGGTGTTTTGGAAATCAAAGAGTCGCCACCTCATTTTATTTTCAAGAAAAAAAGAGATAAAATCTTTTGACGCGAAGAGAAGGTGTTAAGCACTCCACTCGCCCTTTCGGTCTCTAGCATGCATCCGTAACACTTTAATTTTATGCCTTATCTTGAAATCATTTGAAGGCTTAATTTTGAGAAAGAGATGTGTGTTTATGTACAAGGTGTGAACTAGTCTAGGTATGCTCATTTTAAGTCACAACCGGAAATCGGTTTGGGTGGATTCCTGATTTGTTTTGAAAATGATTTGAACATACTTGAGCAAGGAAAGAAATACACGAGGGGAGGGGGATTAGGTACATTTGGGGATTTATACAAATTGTACACAAATGGGAGACAAACCCCTTGTCAAAATGATTCCGAGCCAATGTAAGTTTGCTGTATCTCAGGACCGCTATTTGTTCCCATAAACAATGTGGCATGCTCTGTTTCTTGTTCTTCAGGGTAAATTCTAAGTTTAAGTTCTTGGCATGTTTCGGGTCTAAAATACTAATTTAAAAATTGTTGAGGGTGACTCTCAATTCGGGTTGATTTGGTCTTGCAACGGAGAAGAAAACCAGACAGGAGGTCTGGGCGGTCGCCCACATTGCTGTTTCAGAGGTCCAACAAACTGACGTCTTGGGCAGTCGCCCACTTTGGGTTTGGGCGGTCGCCCACAGTGTCGGGTATGGGAATCCTGAATCGATTTGGAAGCAGTTTTTGGATGGGTTTTGGACTTCTTTTCTTCTAGGGTTTGGTTTATATCTTGTGTATAAATATAAATAAGCCTCTAGACCATATTGAGAGACTTGGAATAGATCCTTGAGAGAGAGATTGATAGAAAAGCTAGGTTATTCACTATTGTGAGAGATTGTGAGATTGTGTGAAAGGTTTTCACTTTGATTCTCCTTGTACTCTTCTTGATTATAGTGAATTGATTCTCCGTCGCCCGTGGACGTAGCCAAGTTGGTGAACCACGTAAATCTCTTGTGTTCATCTTTTTTTCAATTTTGTTCCGTTCTTGCTATTGTGTTATTTTGTGCTTTCAATTTCGTCATTATAAGCAATTGTGTTTGGGCCTTAAAATCCTAACAATTGGTATCTAGAGCTTCTGGTTTGTGGATCTTGTATTGCATATTGGTAACGATGTCAGGGAAGTACGAAATTGAGAAATTTGACCGCAAGGTCAATTTTGGTTTATGGCAAGTGAAGATGCGAGCAATCTTGGTGGGTAAAAATTGTGTCAAGGCTTTGCTTGGGAAGGCGAGGAAACGGCAAGCTTGACGGATGAACAATTTGATGATATGGACGAGAAGGCTTTATCTCTCTTACACTTGAGTCTCAAAGATGAGGTATTGAGGGAGGTTGTGAGTGAGAAGATTGCGGCAGCGCTTTGGCTTACGCTTGAGCAATTGTACATGACTAAGAGTATTAGTAACAGATTGCTACTATTGAAGAAACTCGAGGAATGTAAACTCAAAACAGGTGAGTCTTTGGAGAAACATCTTGATGAGTTTGATGGCTTGGTCATGGACTTGAAGAATGTCGATGTCGTGATTGATGATGAGCAATTGGCGGTAAAATTGCTTTGTTCTTTACCTCCGGAATACATGCACTTTAGAGAGACAGTGTTGTATGGCAAGGATGAGATCTCTTTGGAAGAGATCAAGAACGCTCTACTACAACGGGAAGTCATTGAGACGCACTTGACCTCAACAAGTGCTGAATCTCAAGGTGATGGGTTAGTAGCTAAAAGCGGCAGAAAGTCAAGGAAGGGTCAATCTGGTTCAAGTGAATGGTATAAGAATGTGATATGTCATGGTTGCAAGGAGAAGGGACACATTAGAAGGTTTTGTCCAAACCAAGAGAATACAACCGCGAAGACAAAGGGTGAAGCTGGAGTGGTGTTTGAACACACTAGTGATGACAGTGACTGTGATGCACTTACTGCTTGTGATTCGGGTACCGAAATTCGTGATAGTTGGATTTTGGATTCGGGTTGTTCTTATCATATTAGTCCCAACCGGGCATGGTTTTGTTCATATAAGGCTGCCGGTGGAGTAGTTTTGTTGGGGAATAATACTGCATGCAAGATTATTGGTATTGAGACTATTAAGGTTAAGATGTTTGATGGAGTAGTGTGGAAATTACAGAATGTCAGGTATGTTCCTGAATTGAAGAAGAACCTGATTTCTCTAGGCACCTTGGATAGCCTTGGGTATAGTTTGTCCATTGCGAATGGCGAATTATCGGCTATTAAAGGTGACTTGGTAGCATTGAAGGGAAAGAAGGTGGGGACATTGTACAAGCTTCTTGGGTCTACGGTTGTTGGTGATGTGTTTATTGCAACAGGGTCAATGGTTGAGGAGGAGGTTACTCAATCATGGGACATGAAATTGGGTCACATTGGCTTGAATGGGATGACAGAAAAGGCTTGGTATTTGTTATCACAGGCATTGTTGGTTACAGAATTTTGTGTGGAGGCGATTAGGATGACTGCTCACTGGGCTAATCATTCTCTAAATTCTTGTATTGGGATGAAGACTCTAGTGGAGATGTGGTCAGGCTCTCTAGGAGATTACTCAAGATTGTGTATTTTTGGGTGTCCTTTGTATGCTTGTGTGAACAACAAATTGGATCCAAAGGACAAAGGATGTTCCTTTTGTTGGGTATACTACTGGAGTGAAGGGATTCCGGTCATGGAATCCGGTGGCATCTAAGTTCCTAACATGTAGAGATGTTGCTCTACTTCTCCGTGGGAAAAAGTGTTCTGCAGAACGAATATATAAACAGGTGGAGTTAGTCGGAGATGAAAAAGATATGGTGGAACTTGACTTAGATGTTAATGATGTGTTTGATGAAGCGACTCCAATTGATGCTCCAGTTCAAGAGGAGGAGACCAATAAGCAGGTGGAGACTACCATTGTTTTTGGTAGAGTTCGATATGGTTTGGAGGATATGGTGACTTATGCATTGTCCGCTGCGAAAACAGTAAGTATGCATAAATTAATTTCTTTCAATGAAGTTATATCGTGTGATAAATCTGCTATGTTGTCGGTCGTTGTGAAAGAAGAGATGGTATCTCTTATTAAAAGTCAGACATGGGAATTTGTTAGATCACCACCAAAAAAGGTGTTAGTCAGTCACAAGTGGATCTACAAGTTCAGAGATGGTACTCCAATATTTGGGGTAGACTACAATGATTTTGTTTCACCGGTTGTTAGACACTTATCTATTCACAACTTGTTGAGCATTGTGGCGATGTGGGATCTAGAGTTTGAGGTGGAGATCTACATACGCCGGCCTGAAGGGTTTGTTGTCGAAGGTAAGGATCATGTTTGCTTGTTAGAGAGGTCCTTGTATGATTTGGAGCAGTCAACTCGACAGTGGTATAAAAGGTTCGACACTTTTATTGTTACCCATGGTTATGCTAGAAGTGGATATGATTGTTGTGTTTACTTGATGGTTTGTAGTGATGGCACATTGAGTTATCTTGTTTATGTCGATGGCATTCTTGTGGCTGCAATAGATATCAATGATGCTTACCAGGTGAAATGGTTATCTTCTTTAGATAGTCCCAAGTCTAAAGATGATGTGTCACGGGTTCCGTATTCAAATGCTTGTGTGTGCATTGTGTATGGCAAGAACAATGATGGTTTTATTGGGTATGTTATGACTATAGCGGAGGCGGTCATGTTGACAAAGCTGGGTTCGAAGATTTCGATTGCTAAGTTCAAGAAGTTCTTGGACTTAGTTGGTGTTACTAGTCATTGATGCCCGTAGGGGCGGGGCGACGGAGATAGATATGTTCTCTTGGTTTACTAGATTTTCGGTAATTGATCGTCAAGGTGGAGAATTGTTGAGGGTGACTCTCAATTCGGGTTGATTTGGTCTTGCAACGGAGAAGAAAACCAGACAGGAGGTCTGGGCGGTCGCCCACTTGGGTTATGGGCGGTCGCCCACATTGCTGTTTCAGAGGTCCAACAAACTGACATCTTGGGCAGTCGCCCACTTCGGGTTTGGGCGGTCGCCCACAGTGTCGGGTATGGGAATCCTGAATCGATTTGGAAGCATTTTTTGGATGGGTTTTGGACTTCTTTTCTTCCAGGGTTTGGTTTATATCTTGTGTATAAATATAAATAAGCCTCTAGACCATATTGAGAGACTTGGAATAGATCCTTGAGAGAGAGAGATTGATAGAAAAGCTAGGTTATTCACTATTGTGAGATTGTGTGAAAGGTTTTCACTTTGATTCTCCTTGTACTCTTCTTGGTTATAGTGAATTGATTCTCCGTCGCCCGTGGATGTAGCCAAGTTGGTGAACCACGTAAATCTCTTGTGTTCATCTATTTTTCAATTTTGTTCCATTCTTGATATTGTGTTATTTTGTGCTTTCAATTTCGTCATTATAAGCAATTGTGTTTGGGCCTTAAAATCCTTACAAAAATAAAAAGCCCGCGCTTGAAGCCGACACGTCGCCGCGTAGGACGACGAGTTTACCTCGTGCGAGTGCGATCAGTTTCTAATAATTATAACGCTTTTGGAGTTTTGAAGATCAGAGAGTCGCCGCCTCATTTTATTTTGAAGGAAAATAGAGATGAAACCTTTTGAAGAGGAAGTGGGTTCGGGGGCTAAGTTATGAGAAGAGAAGGTGTTAAGCACTTCACTCGCCTTTTCGGTCTCTAGCATGCATCCGCCTACGCTTGAATTTTGTTCCTTATCTTGAAATCATTTGAAGCTTGAAGCCTTAACTTTGAGAAAGATATGTGTGTTTATGTAGAAGGTGTCACCTAGTCTAGGTATGCTTATTTTAAGTCACAATGGGGAATCGGTTTGGGTGGATTCATGATATTTTTTTCAAAATGGTTTTGAATCATGTAGACAAGGAAAATCATCCAAGAGGGGAGGAGGATTAGGTACATTTGGGGACTTATACAGATTATACACAAATAGGAGACAAATCCCATATCAAAATGAATGTCCGAGCCGAGGTAAGTTTGCTTAATCTCAGGACCGCTATCTATTCCCGTGACAATGTACTTGTCCAAATCCAGAACCAAAACTTGAGATTTACTCCCAACACGTTAGAGTGCATTTTAGTTTTATTTTTAGATTAGTATTTTAGACCCAAAACATGCCAGAAACTTAGACTCAGAATCTGCCCAGAACAGTAAAACATAGCTTGCCACACGTTGATTCAAAGTTTACACTGTCATAACGTGTGAATCTGGGGAGGCTCAAAAAATGAAGGTTGGAGATCACATATTAAACATGAAGCATGCCACATGCCAAAAATTATACCTAGAAAGCAAGTTTAAGTAATTCAAAAGAAGTCTAACATTTTATGTCAGAAACAAGGCATGGACTAATCTGAGAGTAAACACTTTAAAAAAAATGGAAAAAAGTCTTCTGAGGTCAATTTTTTTTCTTGAATTCACGAACCTTCTCCTTAGCAGTTAGGATCAAAATCCCTTTGGGACCCAAAACCAGAAATCACGTTTGAAAAGAGTTTAGAGCACATGAAGACATCTTGGTCAGAAACAGGGCATACTGGGCAGCAACCATATATCTCATAGACATGCATCAAACATGGCCTAAAACTGGAACCAACCCATGAAACTTAGCATACTCATACCCTATCATGTTATGAACTTCATCAAATGACCATTTAGCAACAAACATGGACCAAAATGTGGATAGACATGGAGAAAGCTAACATGGATAGATTGTATCCTTGGAAAACAACTAGTTCCATGCTTAGATCTTAACATGGGGCTATGAAATCAACACAAAATTATCATGTCACACACATACACATATATATACATGCTAGAATATGGATTTGAACATCTCATAACATCTTTAACATGAAGATTTTAAAATTTAACACGTTTACATGGATTACATTGAAAGGAAATGGGGATCTAGCCAACTAATGGCTAGATCCCAAAATAGATCATACAAAGTTCTACATTTCATAGATTTATAGTTTTACAGAAGAGACTCTTATCTAGTTTAGGAAATGAGGGTGTGCTTCCTTTCTCTACCCAAGGGAAGACTTCTTTGCTTTGATTTGAGTTGAGATTGATTGAAGGTTGTAGAGTTTGCTTGGAGTTTGGTTGTGTTTGGAAGATTGAGAGTGGTTTTGTTTGAGTTTTGGAGTGTTTTTGATGATTAAGAGAAGTGGAGTAGTGGTGGTGATGTGGTGGTTATGAAAAATGGGAATGAAAGAGAGAAAGGGAGAATTAATCAACTTGGCTTAAGAAAAGAGCTCCCTCTTCTTGGATGAAAAATGGGGCTATATGGAGGGTGGAAAGAGGTTGTTTTTTGGATAAAAATGCCCCTTGGCAGGGGTAGTAGGGCTGGCGGCTGTCCTCTTTGCAACTGGTTGATGGGAGGATCATTATTGCGATTTGAAAATAGGGGGAAAAGCTGAAAGGGAGATGGGAGACTGCCAGGGCCAAGAGATGCCGCCCGACTACCCTGGCTGCCACGTATCATCCTTTAGTTCCTCCACCGTGGCAAATTTTGTATGGCCACATCGTCCTTGCTGGATGGTTTTACGGGATGCGCGCCACGGGCCTTAGAACGTCTGGACAAGAGGATTTTAGACTGCTTGGCTTAGCTATGTTGCTTGTTGGAGAACGCTTGGGAAGATAAAAAAAGAAACTAGTGGAAGTAGGCAAGAATCACCGAGTGCTTGTCATGGTGGTAATTTTCAAAGAGGAGGGAGATTGTATGTGACAAGGAAGAATATTAAGGAGGCTGCAAAGAAAATTTGTAAAATAAGGCAAGGAACAAAGAAGTGAAAGCAAGGTCGTAAAGATGTGAAGGGGGTAGGAATCTGATTCTGTTTGGGAAGGGGAAATGGTTTATCTTTGGAGTAGATATTTTATTCTTTTTTGGACATATTTTAGTTTGTTGTGGGGTCTATGTGTACCTATGTTATTGACTACTATTTTGGATTTGGTCATTGTCTTTTGGGGTAGATATTTACTCTCTGTTATGTATTTAGAAAGATTGTCAGACCCCTATTCTTTTACCTGGTTTCAATGAATTAACATCCACTGGTTTTTGCAATGTTAAATCTTAGTTTTTCATTCAATTTTGTGCTTGTTATACTTTATCTATGTTTGTGTTTCTTGTAGTATGGAGAAGATAATGGCAACTGGTTATGTAAAAAAAAAACCAGAGGAAAACAAATAGTAAAAACTGTTAGGTTCTTCATTCACTTTGCAAAACATCATTACAACCATTATGCTACCCAGAACCATTACAACTAAATCCTAAACAACCACTACCACTCAAACAACATTACAACCATTCAAATATTACAGCAACACCATTACAAGATGTGTTTTCAACCAAACAAAAAGTAATAAACCCATGAACAAATCAGTAGTATAACTAATATCTTTTCCTTCTTTTTCAGCCTTGAAATCTCATGCTCCATTAAATTCCTCTTTCTCAATAGCCCAGGTATCACAATTGTTGACCTAGCACACATCTCCGGGCCAACCCAAGCAATATACCCATAATTTTTCTCCTGAAAAATGTTTTATCACTGTAACATTAGGTCTATTTTGAGTATTTGATCACAAAATAACCAAATTAGAAGAAAAAAAACCGAATTCAATAAATTAGGGTAAAACCCACAAATTACTCACATTCTTGCATGGGCATTGAAGAAATCGTTTACCTGGATTCTTTTCTGTCAACGAGGTGATCATTCGTGCAAACTTTCCGCACCTACAGAAATTGGGAGGATTGCTCATCTTCGATTTGCCGCAAGGATGAAGAACTCGTAAATGGGGATAGAGGAAGATATAGGTGGAGTGTTTGGAGGGAATGGGAAAAAAATTCGCGCTTTAACAAAATGACCAAAAAACCACAGTTAAGTGACATGTGCCTTGCACGTGCCATTTAACTAGGTTTTGTTAACGGAATCGTCAAAAAACCCTAACCTGCATAACTTTTGCAACTTTGGACCCTAATTAACAAAATTGATACTTCAGACCCCTATTGACACCCCCAAACTTTGGACCCTAAATTGTCATTTCCCCTTAATTAAAAAGTCTTGTTTCGAATTCCTGCTTTCCGTATCCTAATGAATTTGTGGAAAAATATTTCCAGTCATCAATCATACACTAATTTATATTCCCTCTGTCCCGCTTTAATTTTACTTTCCTTTTTAGTCTATCCCAATTTAAGGTTCTTAATTTACTTTATTGTCTAAAATGGAAAATGGGACCCACTTGTCATTCTCACAACAAAAACTCCCTACCCACTTTCTCTTTCCTACTTTACTTTTCATACTCACAACATTTATTTTTTCTTAATCTCCGTGTAAAGTCAAACTAAGAACATTAATTTGGGACGGAGGGAGTAGTAATCAATGGATGCTCTTACACACTGTGCTTCTATGTTTCATTTCATTCGAACCCTTCTTTATTATGCACATGCATTTTAATCAACTACATCTTTAGTACACAATGTATTCAACTTTCGTTTTCCTGGTTTTATTGAACTATGCAGTTCATCATCTTTTGAATAACGTAAAGGTTCAGGCGATCTTAGTTCAAGAAACGTCTCTTGAAGGGAAGTTACTGGCCTTGTTCGCCAACAAAGCTAAAGTTCCGTTCTTCTCTTTTACTGGAATCCCACCATCTATTGTAATACCTCCTTACCTATTCCAAATTAAACAAGATGAAACCATTTTGTTCAAAGGCATTGCTGCCCTTGTAGAATCATATAAATGGAAGAATGTCATCATTATTTCTGAGGATACCAATTATGGTAGGGAAACTATACCATCTTTGGTTGAATTTTTCCAAGAGAAAAATATCATCATCACTTACAGAAGTGTCATTTCGCCCTCTGCTAAGGATGATGAAATTCTTCACGAGTTAAATAAGGTCGTAAATGCTGGTACAACTACATTTATTATGCATATGTCAAGTTCAATAGCATCTAGACTTCTCTTAAAGGCGAAGAAGTTGAAAATGGTGAATGAAAAGTTCACTTGGATCATAACTGACAATGACATGGACTCGATTGGCATCGAGGCTATTGAGTCAATTGAAGGGGCGTTCTCTTTGAAGACTTATATTCCAGCATCACATGAGCTTCGGATATTTAATTCTAAATGGAAAAGGGAATTTGTTAGCAAGCACCCTACTCAGGAAGCGAAGGAGATTAGCATTTTGGGAATCTGGGCATATGATGCAGTTTGGGCACTAGCAGAGTCCTTTGAGAGAGTGAGGTATACAAGTGCTTTTGTTGATTGGAAACAAGATGCTAGAGTCTCTTTGACTAGTGAAATACTTGTGAATGAGATATCACATATTAAATTCAAGGGTTTGAGCGGGCAGTTTCACCTTAACAATGGCCAACTAGTCTCCGACGCACTTGAGTTGGTGCAAGTCAGAGGCTCTAAAGAGAGAACAGTTGGGTTTTGGACATTGAAAGATGGAATCAGGAAAAAGAAACACGCATCCAACAGTACTTCAAATCAATCTTCCAAAGAAACAACGCTAATTCATGTTAAAGAACTAAGAATTGCAGTTCCTGTGAGATCAACGTTTAAGGAATTGGTAAATGTGGAGGTTGATCATGAGACTAATGTAACAAAGTTTACTGGCTATTGTATAGATGTGTTTGAATTTGCCATGAACGGACTGTCCCAAGAAGAAAATGTAGGCTATAAATTTGTAGCATTTGAAGAACCTCAAGGAGATACTTCTGGATCTTACGACGATCTTCTTAATCTTATATCTCTTCAGGTATGTTCTGAAACTAGATAACATTGTTTTTGTAATACTCCAATTCTAATGTAATAAAGTAACAGATAATTGAAGTAATATCGCGTATGCTGCTTTGTTGTTGGTTAAGTAGGATTATGATGGTGTAGTGGCAGATATAACAATTCTGGCCAACAGATCCAAATGGGCAGATTTCACAGCACCTTACACCGACATTGGTGTTGGAACAATAGCAAGAACTGACAACAATGACAAGTGGATCTTCTTCAAGCCCTTTAGTGGTTATGTTTGGCTAGCTATTTCTGTTTGCTTCGTCTTTGTGGGTCTTCTTGTTTGGCTTTTTGAACGTGGTCATCCAGACTTCCAAGGTCCACCTGCTCAGCAAATCGCAACTGTCTTTTGGTTCACCTTTATGACCATCTTTTTCGCTCAAAGTAATCTCTCTCTCTTTGTCTCTCTTCATATATACGTATGTCACTGATTAAATTTACCCTTGCAAGTGCAAAAGTTACCGGTGTAGTATATGCAAAGCAGGGTGTCGAACCACAGGAGAAATAACAATTTAAAAGTAACTAAATAATTCGATTTATGATTTTAACTAAATTAATTAAAGCTAATAATAAATGTAGACAAATCTTACGAAATTCAGATGTGAGAATAATCTATGGATTGGGTTCACTCGTATCTCTTACTTATGCTTATATGATATATGATGCCAATTCTTGTTGAGATTCGTTCACAATAATATAGATCCGTAAAGACTTAAGTATTTATTACTTTTGTGCTTTCTATAATGTCCACACAAAATTACGAAACCCCTTAAGAATACAAGAACTATGAATCTAAACCCAGGATACCAACTAAATGACCCTCCGTTAGGTTTAATTATCAAAAGGTTGGCAAAGAGTATAAATAACCCAACAATTATTTTATACCCCAAGTCAAAAACCTAATCACAATATCAATAACGACTATTGCAATTAAAGAAGATGAATAACGATAATCTTTTGATAAACCAACAATAAATTGAACTAGAAAATATAATCAAGCATAAATATTCAATACTCGTTACCTCCAATCCACAGAAAAAGGAGTTTAGTTCATCATAATTTGATGAACCCTAGAATCTTGAATAAAATAAAAGATGAAGAATGATGTTCTTGATTTTCTTCTCCTTCTCTAGATCTCAAAGCCCGTAGTAAAAAGTCTAACCCTCAAACTAAAATTATAAAATCCTTTTTATACTAGGAAGTGTGAAGTAAAATAGGAAAACAAAATTATAAATAAATAAATAAATAAAAATAATCAAACGGAATCCGCCAAGGCAGTGTGTGCGTGGTCTGACTCTCCTTGTAAGCTGGGATTCTGATTTCCCATAAAGTCCATAGTTCAGTAATTTCCTATTACGTCCCTGGTACTCCAAATTTCGCCATAATTGGTCTATATTTTGCACTTTCCATCTGTTTAACTATGTCTTTCATAAAACACTAAAACGGGCATCAAATACCAACAAACTCAAGGATTTCACTCAGAAAAAGTCTAGGAAATACTTAACAAATGAGTATAAAACTCATCCATCAGTCACTTTGATTTAAAATATTTTGAAGTTAACACAAATTTGGTATAGAAATTTACCTTGAGTTTCAGGAGGGAATGCCCTTTGCCACTTATTGGACGAAATTTGAATAATACTTGTGTCAACTGGTTATGGTCTATATTTTGAGCTTATGTTTAATATTAAGATTACATGGACTAATTGTACATATCATTTCTGGCATCTCAGAAGAACAACTGGCAAATAATCGGACGAAATTTATCGTGGTTGTCTGGTTATTCCTGGTGCTTATACTTATAGCATGCTACACTGCAATATTGAGTTCCCTTTTGACAGTTGAGCAAATTCAGATAGCATCAAAAGGGAAAATTATCGGATACAATAACGGCTCTTTTGTCCAAGGAGTTATTATTGACAACAGAAACTTTTTAAATTATAAGCTGCAGCCGTATAAATCATTCGAGGAGTATGCTGGTGCCCTATCAAAGCACGGCAGTGTTGCAGCTATTATTGATGAAATCCCTTACCTCAAGATCTTCCTTGCTCACTATTCATCCGGCTATGCCATGATCTCCACTGATCCTTCCACCAGTGGCTTTGGCTTTGTAAGTATCTACTCTGTCCGTCCCATTTATATTAGCCACGTTTGAATTTTTTGGTCAATACATATAAACATTTACCAAATATTAATGTCAATCTAATTATTCGAATGAACTCCTAAAAATTGTTATTGATAAATCATTTACTGATTTACTTATAACAATTTCTTAAATTTCACTAGAATGATTAGATTGACCTTAATTTTTGGTCGAAGTTCACTTGTCACTTGTGCTGACCAGAAAAATCAAACGTGGCCAACATAAATGGGACGGATGGAGTAATTTTTAACCACACTCAAAGAGTTAATCAGTTACGAAATTGTCTCCCTTCATTCTGGCACACCTGCGTGTATTTTAGTCATTTATGTTACCTGTTTTAATTTACACAGGCTTTCCAAAAAGGTTCACCGCTGGTCCATGTTCTATCACGGGAAATAGCAAAACTAAGAGAAGACCGGACACTGGAGGTTTTGGAGAAGAAATGGTTTAAGAGTTCTTTATCTTCAACACGACCAGAGGCCGCAAACAAGCCCAAAATTTTGAGCTTTGGTGATTTAAGTGATCTGTTTATTATTAGTGCCACTGCTTTTGGTTTAGCTCTTATCACGTACTTTTATGTCGTCTTTGATGAAAAATTCCACCTCAACGCGTACATTCTCACAGTCTTGGCCCATGGAAAATTGGCGATAATGAACATGTACCTCTATCTTAAAAATCTTATTGACCGGGTGATTGCTACTTTAATACCTGCAAATGACCCGATGTGATTATGCTTGTGGTTCATGTAGCCAACCCCGTTTATAGGGATATAAGGCTTTGTTGTTGTTATTATTATTGTTATTGTTGTTGTTGTGTAAAATAGATTTTATACTATATATGGTAATTGTTCTTTGTATAAATTGCCTTTCATAGGCTATCAGTTTTTCATTAGTTAGATTAAAAGTGCTCCCGCTAACATTGTATTGTTCAGTTATTTGATTTTTGCATCGTGCGTTTTTGAATTCCCATTTCTCTTCTATTGCGCACACAGCGTAGGCCTGTTGCTAAAAACTTTTGATCAGTTGCATTCATTTGTGATGTTGTTATTGGGGACACGACCTATAGAAATGGCTCAATCGTTCAGTTGCAGCTGACACAGACTTACAAATTGAAAGGTGCAAGAGTGTATGTGGGCATATTTTCTTTATACTTCTTTCATTCTACCGTATATATATTACATGTTGAAGATGTTGAATCTAAAACGAAGCTACAGAGGGAAGCGCACGCATAATAGAAGGCACATTCAATTATTATAATGGGTGTTGCAGATCATTGAGGTTTCTGACGAAGAGACCACTGTTGGTCTGTGGTTGAAGTTGGAGAGTCTGTACATGATGAAGACTGTAACCAACAAGTTGTTTCTGAAGCAACATTTATTAGTTCTACGTATTCAGGAAGGTACGTCAATCAGGTATGATCTAGATCAATTAAACACAATCTCCTTAGACCTACGTAAAATTGATGTTAAGATTGTAGATGAGGATATTGATGCTTTCACTTGTTAATTTCTTTACCTCCATCATATGGGAATTTTTTGGAGTCTTGTAATAGTAGGAAAGATATTGCGTCTTTTGAAGAGGTCAGATCGTCACCTCATACTAGAGAGCTGCGTCGTAATGTACAAATAATCATGTTTTTCAGAATGGGTTCCTTTTTGTTTTTATTATTGACGCTTGCCTTGCAAGCACCGTCACCGAGGTTCTCTGTAAGTACCCCATTCCAAAATATCTTATCTTAGCATCTCTTGAGACTTAGAAGACCCCTCAACTCACTTAGGGTAATTCAAGCACCTTAGAGGAATTTTGAAAATTTGGTCGTACGACAAGCCCTCTTGCAATATGACATGTATCTCCTTAACGTACGATATGTCAAGTTTTGCATGTTTAAGCATGCATGTGCTACAAGAAGGTCTATCGTCGAATGACACCTTGTTGGAATATGACATGTCTCTTCAGCTTGTTTATTTCATGTGAATTTGTTTCTTAATTATTTCATTGTCATCTAATTACTTGACTTCATCCTAGTCCTTACTTAATGTCATCCTAGTCCTTACTTAATGCAATTCTATGATTCCTATATAACTTGCTTACTTGGAATAAGAAATGACTATCATAACTATACACAATGTATTCATAGGGAAATTTGATTGATATATTCATCTCTCTATTATCATTGTTTCCTTTAATTCATGCAATCCTGTTATTCCTATGCAATTTGATTCAATTTTAAGAGAAAGTGATCATCAAATGGCTCATAACCAATCCCTTATGATCGGAGCATTTGAAATGATTCACTCTCATATTCTTGTTCATTTCAATCCCTTTCAAATTAGACTTTATATATTAATCTCTTGTTCAAGGCTAACAAAGATCTTTTCTATAGATTCACTCCATCTCTCAGCCTTGGTTTAGTCTGGTTTCCCCTCATAACTGCGGGCTTCATCTTTAGAAAGCGTTCCACCCATGATTGTGCACAGCCATTTGAAACTGTTGTTGCGCTCCTTCTGGTGGTCTTTGGCCTTGCATAGTCTACCTGTTCATTTCCATCATTATGAAATCTCAGGAACATATGGGTAAAATTCTTATTCGGATTCATTGGTATCTCCCTTTTCGCAATTGCAAACTTAGATGTGGTACGAGCACAAGGTATTTGGGGTGGTGGCATATCTCTTTGTTCTTCCCCAACTCTTGCATTACTCGTTCCAGTTTTTTGACAATTGTCAACCATAGTCAAAACCTACACAGAACACTCGGCATTAATACCTATATCACACAACTACCCATCTAAGCTAAGGAGCCGTTCCTGACTATCTAACGTATGCTCGACGCACGTGACGCAAAAACAAATAGCACACAAATACTCACGCGACTTGTATATGACTTTGAAATATACAACACCACAAAATATTGGTTAGACAAAAGCTTGAATATAATATGACAATATCAATCAACAATATGTATCTCCACAAGCTTTTATTAGACAAGAATAAATCATAAGCAATATGAAAGAAGAATAGGAAGAACTGAGATGGGACGAGATGAACACCAGCCTTGGTGGAAATTTTCTTATAACTCCCGTGAGTTATTTTACATGCTTCATTCAATATATATATAGTTACATAAGAATCCTACTAGCTATACAATTTGTGAATGGAAACTACTATATCTAAGGATAATACTAAATATTTAACAATATAGTCCTACCTAATTACCAACAATATGGACCGTAAGCATGATACGCTAATAGCTTTTACCTTGGAGACAAACATCAAGTACCTAGAATATATCGTATATACACACGACGACTGTACTAAAGAAAATAGTAATACAAGCACGGTATCACAAACCGACACAAAAAATAAAAGCCCCACCCAAAGAAACATGGTATTTATATAACACAGTAGAACCACGGCCTCTCCAAAGCAAAAATACCAAGCATTATAAACAACTATCCCAAAAGAACAACTACTTGAGGCTCCTCACTGACCCACAACCTCAAATTTATGTTATCATCTCAATTATAAGATTTCTAAGGTAGAGGCATATGGTCTTTATCGCCAATCTTCCTCCAGCCAAAATCACAAAAATGTGCTCGTTGAGATGAAATCTTTCGTTGAAGAAGTTATATGAGTACGTAACCAAAAGCAGTGGCACCAATAATAAAAAGACCACTTAAATCACCCATTGCCAAAATTTTGGGCTTGTTTGTAGTCTCTTGTAGTGTTGAAGATGAAGAACTCTTAAACCATTTCTTCTCCAACAACTCATTAGTTAAGATATTAAGTATTCTCTACAATTTCTCCCTAGGGAGAATCGAACTCAGGAACCTCCCCTTCAAGGGAAGCCCTTACTCACCCACCCGATACCACTCGGTCAGAAGGCCATTGATCCCTTTTGCTTTCTCGAAATACCTAATTTATAATATTGCCCAAACTCAGTTTATTTCGATTGGTACTCAAATGATGAGTCTTCATTTTTTCATGATGTTCTTCAAAATTTATTAACTTAGCCTGAACATTACTCATAAAAGTCGATCTCTAAAGAAGTCAGCCACAATAAAAGTTAGCCTATAGATCTCGCATTTGCGGAGGTTACCTCAGCTGACTATTAGGGCCTCCAACTTCATCCCATTTATTTAAGGGGCACTTACCCTATAGGATCCTCCATCCTAATCGTAATGTCATAAGAGAACAATTTTTTCTCAAAATGCCATAAGAGGACTATATACAAAAATACATATGCATGATCACTTATTTACAATACCGCCACTGCACTATACTCCATCACACTGGCCAAATACAAATCCTCCTCTTATAGTCAAACTATCAAACTAGGAATGATTATGATAGTTCACCGGAAAGTAATCGTTTGTGGAGTGAGAGTAATTTTTGAGGCGATGTTCCTGTTTTCCAGCAGAGTTGGCTGATAAAGTCTGAGGTTCCATCCCAAAACCGATAAAGTCTGAGGTTCCATCCCAAAACCAGTAGCCCATGATCTTTATATAGTCAATGCTTGGCTAGTTAATTCCTGATATGGGATAATTGTCTCTAACATTGTCATCGTAACAGTCGGAGTTTGCGCATGAGATTGATTGCATTATTTCGGGGGAGATTAGGGGTGGAACTTCCTGAATTTTAAAAATCGGGGAAAAAAAAAGAATTATATGTACATACATACAGACATCCCATCAAAATCTGGCTTCTAGCTAGTTTTGATTTCACATTTTCACAACATCTTCCATGAAGTTTTCATATATGTTAGCATTGACATCTTCAAAGCCCCATTTTATTTCTTAAGTTGGCATGTAACAAGCTATAGAGAATAATCATAGTCGATCTTGTTTTTGTGCAGACATTTCTAATCTCACAGTATATGAAACAATATCTGAGATTCTGACCCTCTGATGCTACTATGGATATTGGTCTAAGGAAATTTATTAACCTTCTACGTGTTTTCAGAACAACAGCCAGATCCATCCAAAGAGACGGATGGAATCAGGAAACAGATACATGCATTCAACAATGCAGATCCTTCTTCCAAGGGCCGTCTCAAAGAAGCATTTCGAAGACAAGTGGGTCTTCTTCAAGCCCTTTGGTGTTTATGTTTGGCTAGTTGCTGCTTCCGTCGCCATTATGGGCCTTGTTGTTTGGCTTTTTGAACATTCCACAAATCAAGTCTTCCAAGGTACGCCTGCTCAGCAAATCGCAACTATCTTTTGTTTCACCTATATGACCTCGGATCAAAGTAATCTCTCTCTCTCTCTCTCTCTCGCTATTCATATGTACGTAATTCACCTTGATTTAAAATCATTATAAATTTAATCAAATTTTTAGTGAAGTTTACTGTATGAGTAGCAGGAAGGAATGCACTTTGCCCCAATACAGTCAATGCTGAGATATTTCATGACAGCTTCTTTACTCTTTTATTTAATAGCATGGTGAGCCTCAATACTAGAGAACCCCTTCTTTATTTAACATACAATTCACAGAGCCACTGAATCTTGATCAGCAACAGGAAAGAAATTAGAAGCTGAAAAGAATTTGTTGAGCATTAAGTTTTCCTAAACTTGACAATATGATTTGTATTAATACTATTGCCAGTTAGTTAGAGTCTTATTTATGGAGCTTATATTGAATACTCCATCCATCCTAAAACGAACATAAATTTATTGTTCTTGATCAAGAACAAAAATGGACATATATTTTGGGACGGAGGTAATTAACTGTTGGGATTGGAGTCCTAAACGTAAGGGGGAGCAGAGGGGAGAAGGAGCCTAAATCGTAGGAGTTGGTGGAGAACAAAAGAAGTTCAAAGCGGAGGAGGAATTCTAGGCGGAGGGGGCAGGCGGGTGTTGGGTTTTTATGCATCATGCGCAGCGGAATAAACAGATAAAATCAAACACCCAAGAGCCCGGATCCGTGCATGTTGATTAAATTAAATACAAGATGAAAGAAACATATCCTTGAAGATCGAATCCATGAACACGGACTTTAAGGTGCTAACGCAAACACCCTCTATCGGTATCCACACGTCGAACGGATATCAAGAACACCTTCTTGATCTGGATTGCTAGAATCAAGGCTTGATGAAGAAACGATTTCTTCATAGGAATTATTTTGCTCCATTGATTATTGAGTTTTGATGATTCTAAATCTCAAAACTAATAATCCTCTCTATATGTGTGTAATTGTTTCTCAAATAACATGTTATGATTTCTAAAATCAACCATTAGCATTCTCAAACCCGACTGCACACATATATAATAGGGTATAAACCTAATTCCTTTTGGGATCAGAATTCCTTGTCAAACAAGAGATCTTGAACAAACTGTTTTCGGCCGGACAAACCATCTGTACGGATTGGTTGGGTGTCTCCCAAACCATCCGTACGGATCCTTCCAGCAGGATCCCGTTTTTCCCGTTTTCTGTGCCTTATTCAATCCGTTCTATTGTGTGTGACCCAATAGGATTATACTAAGTTGGCAACGAGTCCGAACGAGTCAGAACCCGTAAGTCATAAGCGGACTCTAGCAAGCCATTATGACTACCCAATTAGTATAACTTTGAAAGCCCAAAGTAACCTTATAGAACATATCACAATCCCTTTGTCACACGATATCATATTGGACATAAGTCATGGTCCACGTCAACTTATGTTGTCCAATGCTTTCTCGATCTCGAGTAGATTGATATGAGCAAATAACATTAAACGCTTCAATTCATTTGGGTACGACCGTACACTATTATCAATATCACTCATCGAGTGGCCAAGCAGATATCTCTCTTGAGAGAGGAACAAATCCCATCTTGACTTATCATTCTTCCCTACAAGAATCAGATTATGCCAATCATAGCCTTTATAACCACCCGGTTAGGGGTAGCGTTTGAGTACGTCAAACATAATGTTCATCATGTGGAAGACCATGATAATCTCAAGTCTAAGGATATCAAATGATATAACTATTATGAGATTTAATTATGACATTTGACCATGACATAAATCTCATAACGGGTCTATCCAGTACTTGTTCTCCAACATGTACCCACAAGTTTAATCTGCATCCTATGCGCTATAATCATCATATGATTATCCATTAAACTCATGCTAGCCCTTCACAAGTGCTAGGGACAATGATTATTATAATAAACATGCAAAAGATATAATAATCGGGTTTGTTTTCTCTATAACAATGAAGCTATGATATAACGCATAGGCCTTTCTCAAGGGCCTAGGGCATAATATCCAACAATCTCCCACTTGCACTAGGCCCAATCAACGCGTATCCAATACCCATTGAGCTAGTTATGATCTCCATCATAGTTGCAAACGAGTTTATGTAGGATGATTATCCTTGTTATTATCATAAGGTATTTTGCATATTTTGACATCTCCCATCTTTGACGATTTCTCGAGTAAGATAGAAATGTCTGAGTATATGTCTAGATAAGATATTAGTCCCTTGACTTGTGTAATAACGATTATTGACACAATGAAGGTACATTAAATTAGTGACACTAGAAACGATTTCTAGTTTACTAATTAGAATCTTAATCTTAACATTTTTCTAGTTGCATCTCATGCCACTAGATACTCAACCTTTTGTAGAATAGTAATGGTCCATTTAGAACTCTTCTAACACCATTATTAGACGTAACATGTATTTATACTGCAATATTTATCTTTGTTGGTTTATAAGAATGCATCTATGTAACTATTACAAGATCATCTTTCATTCCATCAAAGATCAAGAACGCATCCTTTAGTTCCTTTTAGAGAACATAAGAGAGTTTCTTAACTAGTGACTTTCACTAGGATCCGATTGGTATTATCTCATCATACTCCAAGTATATGAGACATCCGGTCTTAGTACATTAGCATGTCTTACATGATAGATCCAATTGCCGAAGCATATGGAATCCTAATCATGTACTCTTGCTCATTAGACTTTCACAAGTAACCTCTCCAAGAGTCTTGCATAGTGAACCTTTCACTATATTGTCAATATTAGTACTTTGACTTTAACCAATCAACCTTTTAGATTTATCTCCATAAATCAGTCCAAGGATGTAGGCGGCTTCATCCAAGTCTTTCATTTAGAAACTCTTTCAAAATGATTTATATATCAACCATATATATATTAGACTATGAATAAAATTACGCTCCCACTATATTTATTGTAATCACAAGTCTCATCCTTGATGAATTTCAAACTCTTTGAATACTTCATCGAAATGAAATTTTACTCCAAGTAGTTTGCTTCAATCCATCTCATGAATTTCTGCAACTTGCATATTTTATTAGAATTTTATGGATTAATCAAAACTTTTAGGTTGTATCAAACACATCCTAATGTAAATTCCTGTTAAGGAATATAGTTTTGACATTCATCTGTCATATTACATATTCGAAATATGAAGTTATGACAATTAGAATTCTAATAACATTAAGCATGACTACGGGTGATAAAGTTTCATCATAATCGACATTATGAATTAACTTTTCTCAATTAGTCTTGCTTAATCAATATACACTTTTAGATTTTATGACTCCAAGTCATAGATCTAAATCCGGAGCGGACTTTGCATCTTGATAGGTAATAGGTCAATCATTCGCAATGATATCTTCCCTATTACTTTCTATTACGAGAAATCAATATTTCTTGTTATAGATAGTATCCTATCAGTTATGCAAATTTCTTGTGTATACTTGAACGAATTTCCACATCTCCTTGTGAATATTTGTTCAACTTCCATCTTAGGTTCCATGTCATTTTTGGGTCTCGAACTCTTCGAGATACATTTTACTCCCACTAGTTTTTTAGAGATAAACGATTTATCTAGAAAGTGCTATTTAGAGTGACAAACGATTTGTACTCTAAAGGGTGTAAAATTAATATCATTAAGATATCCCATGGAATTACATTTATAAGATTTAGGTGTGATTTTGTCCCAGACAACACTTTTCTCAAAAGCATCACATCATAAATCTTTATGAAAGACAAACCAAGTTTTCTTTCATTCCATATCTCATATGGCATTAGTCGAACCTCCTTAGATGAAACTCAAGTTAGTGTAAGCGCAGCTGTTTCCAGCACATAATCCAGAAGGATAATTAAAGATCAGTTTGACTTATCATGAGGCGAAAAACAGTAGTTTTAAGACAATCTATAAACTTCTGGAACATCATCCGTACGGCTGCTGTTTCCAGATTCTGTTTTTCTTAAATTGCAGACTTTCTACAGATTTCTCATCGAGTCCAAGGCTCAAATATTCATTACTTTGATCTAATCAGAGTACATCAATACTTTTTTCATGAGGTGTTGAAATCCTTTCTAGCATTATTACTTTAATAAACTACATACATCAAAATTAAGTTCAAAAGAGTACTTCCTCTTACTACTATTAGTAAAAGATATCTTGATCAATTTCTAAGATTCACATCTATCACATGATTCAAAATCATATGAATTTAAAAGTCCGTCCCATGGAATTTTAGATATGTGTTTCTTATCATTTGATATAGACATTAATGCTTTTAAAGAATGTAACGATTACATCCTTATATTCAGATTTCCATTATTTACGTTGTGCTCATTATTTTGTTCTTCCAAGATAAGGATATTAAGTCCCATTATATGATTAGCAATACAATAAGGCAAATCATATTTAATGGAACACTTTCTTATTCGAAATAAGAAATATCCATAATCTTCTAATGAAGAAACCAAAATAATATTTCTACTTAAAATAAGAACATAACACCATTTGTTCAAAACAAATATGAACTTATTAGGTAAAGACACTTCGCAAGTTCCTATGATTAATGTTGCAACCATTGCATCATTATTGCCACATAGGTTAATCTTTACCCTTACAAGTAGAAATTTTAACATAAATACTTGAAGTGGTTGTCCAACTACCCTTCCTTTTGATCTGTTAATTCAAATTGTAATTTCACCAACGGTCAATCCTATTGCCAAGGTACAAATTACATTCTTTGGATTTTAGGTTTTGCCACAAATATTTCTTTTTAGGCTTGACAACTTTTGTCTTGCCTTTATCTTAAATCCTTGTCCTTATTAACCTTTAGAGTTTGAGAATGTTTCCATTTGATATTAAGACATAGCATTTTAAACATCAAATGTCGCTTATGAATTGATATCAAATCCGTTTGTTAGTTCCAAACTAACATGATAACCAAGCCAACTAACGTAATTAATATGTTTCTCTATGTTCAAAACATGAGAACTTATTAACATACCTTTCATTCATCACATGAATGTTAGGCTCTAATCAATCTCAAACTTTATTTGCCTCTCTTGCTTGTAGGAACGCTTTCTACATGATTGCTTATCAAATAAGCCTCCATGTGTTTCAGATACTTCTAAAGTTCTAAACATATGGTAGCAAGTCATAAGACAATTGACATCTATAGAATCATCCACATGTTTCTAATAAATGTCTTTGTCCATCCTTAAGCATTAGGTTTCTTAGAAATAGGATTTATTAAGAATTCATAACTTCCGATCTTGCTTTAGAACAATTCTTAAGGTCATGACTAGGTCATGGAAGTTAATCTCATTCTTCTTAAAGTGGGGTCAATCGCAGTAATTATACATGATTATAGTTTAAGACATTCTACGAAATATGCAAATAAATATACACATATATTTCATACCATTATCATTTAGAGACATATAATGTATTTCATAAATACTCCCACTAAATTATACACCTTCAAATACAACAATTATATAATATAATTTAAGTAGGCTAAGATCCAACTTTAATTTAATTTCAAGTCCGCTTTGGCGATACTGCTCAAAATTAAATTAATTAGGTAGACAACTCTTTGTCAATCATATCATGTATGATTCTTAGATCCTTTATGAGATTTGTTAGACATCTTATGTCAGACGTGTTTTAATCTCATCTTGTGCCTTAGGCCCAAAACTTTGTCTTTTGATAGCCTAATTAAGTCAAACCACGTTAAACGTATAGGAAACTCTCATTCCTCATCTTGCTCATACACTGATAGAATTAATGCACTTTGCTTTGGCAGAGCCCACATAAAAATACCCGGTGTACTCACAAGTGTTTTAATAATGGATTGACACATGACTTAAGTTTTAAGAAGGTTTATTTGCTTAGAGATATGCATCATATATTTAATTATGTCATAATATAATATAGTCTTTACATAATCAAGGTTAACTAATCAAATTAATTAACAGAAGAAAAATCTTTTGATTCAATTATGAAGCAACATTGTGGGGACGGAATCTAAATTATCTGTAAACGATTTACAGATTGGATATTTCATTCGCATTCCCAGAAACAAGGCGTAATCCTGCCATTGGTCCATGCAATAAATTAATCCAAATATAGTTTCATTCTCTGCAAACTATTTGCACTTTGTATAGGGATAAATTCTGAAACTTTAAGATTACGCCAATCTTAAACTCCTTTAAGATTCTGATCTCATTAACAGTTTGGACTTCTGAACTTAAATCTGTTTCAGGAAACACGGTTTCCAAAACATGCTGTCTAAAACAGATCAGAATCAGTAATGCCCAAACCATCCATACGGATATTTCTGGAAGCATCCAGATTTATCCGTACAGCTCTTTCATACAGGTCACATAAACTCTGAACTCTTCAGAATTCTGAAACTGTATCCGCAGAGCATCTTGAATTTCCAAACTATCCGTACGGATCAGTTTGGCATCATCCAAACCATCCGTACGGATCCATTGGTAGGATCCCAGATTTCCAGTTTTTTCAGAATTTCAGAAATTCGACCAAATCCAATATCATGTTTATACATAATCAGATTACAGAAACATGAATTTACAGATTACGAATTTAATTAGATCTAATCAATACCATGAATAAACAATTTATTACATACACAAATTAGATCCAAATTATCAATACACATAATCCAATTATTTATTGATATCCCAAGCATGCAATTATTCATATGGATCAAATCAATACAATAATTACATAATCCCCATATTCATGCTCATAAATTTTATATCTCATATATAAACTCAAATCACACATTCATCTTATTATCATGTAGATATTATATAATCGAATTAAACAATTTCAACATGATATACTAAAATAATCAACAATGAACGGGGCTCTGATACCACTGTTGGGTTTTGATGCATCATGCGCAGCGGAATAAACAGATAAAATCAAACACCCAAGAGCCCGGATCCGTGCATGTTGATTAAATTAAATACAAGATGAAAGAAACATACCCTTGAAGATCTAATCCATGAACACGGACTTTAAGGTGCTAACGCAAACACCCTCTATCGGTATCCACACGTCGAACGGATATCAAGAACACCTTCTTGATCTGGATTGCTACCCAAGGCTTGATGAAAAAACGATTTCTTCATAGGAATTATTTTGCTTCATTGATTATTGAGTTTTGATGATTCTAAATCTCAAAACTAATAATCCCCTCTATATGTGTGTAATTGTTTCTCAAACAACATGTTATGATTTCTAAAATCAACCATTAGCATTCTCAAACTCGACTGCACATATATATAATAGGGTATAAACCTAATTCCTTTTGGGATCAGAATTCTTTGTCAAACAAGAGATCTTGAACAAACTGTTTTCGGCCGGACAAACCATCCGTACGGATTGGTTGGGTGGCTCCCAAACCATCCGTATGGATCCTTCCAGCAGGATCCAGTTTTTCCTGTTTTCCGTGCCTTATTCAATCCGTTCTATTGTGTGTGACCCAATAGGATTATACTAAGTTGGCAACGAGTCCGAACGAGTCAGAACCCGTAAGTCATAAGCGGACTCTAGCAAGCCATTATGACTACCCAATTAGTATAACTTTGAAAGCCCAAAGTAACCTTATAGAACATATCACAATCCCTTTGTCACACGATATCATATTGGACATAAGTCATGGTCCACGTCAACTTATGTTGTCCAATGCTTTCTCGATCTCGAGTAGATTGATATGAGCAAATAACATTGAACGCTTCAATTCATTTGGGTACGGCCGTACACTATTATCAATATCACTCATCGAGTGGCCAAGCAGATATCTCTCTTGAGAGAGGGACAAATCCCATCTTGACTTATCATTCTTCCCTACAAGAATCCGATTATGCCAATCGTAGCCTTTATAACCACCCGGTTAGGGGTAGCGTTTGAGTACGTCAAACATAATGTTCATCATGTGGAAGACCATGATAATCTCAGGTCTAAGGATATCAAATGATATAACTATTATGAGATTTAATTATGATATTTGACCATGACATAAATCTCATAACGGGTCTATCCAGTACTTGTTCTCCAACATGTACCCACAAGTTTAATCCGCATCTTATGCGCTATAATCATCATATGATTATCCATTAAACTCATGCTAGCCATTCACAAGTGCTAGGGACAATGATTATTATAATAAACATGCAAAAGATATAATAATCGGGTTTGTTATCTCTATAAAAATGAAGCTATGATATAACGCATAGGCCTTTCTCAAGGGCCTAGGGCATAATATCCAACAGCGGGCGCCTGGGTGTGCCCAAGAGGGCGCTCCTCCAGGCAGTAAGTTGGCTGCGTGGGAATTGTAATTCAAGCGGGCGCTTGGTAAGGGGGCGAGCGGGCGCTTGGTCAGTCGGCCAGAATGATTTGTTTCCTATTTTGATGCAATCTCTACCAAATCGACTTAGGGCTTCCTTGTACTGCTATATAAGCAGGATTTCGTTCAGAATATTGTGTACCCAAATAGGAAAAAGTTAGGATATCAAAGGGAGCCACAAAATAGTGTCTCGGAGGGGGCCGGGGGGCCTAGGAGAGCCATGGGGGCAATCCTACAACCCGGCCATGACCGTGTTGTTTGTGTGTTCTTGGGGAGGTGAGATAATATAAATGAGAGGTTGCTCATGGAGAGTTACTATGATAGATCTGTGTGAGTGCATATGTAAAGTTATAATTCTTCGTATATTATTATAGTGATATCCTTGCTTGGGGCCTCCGGATGTAGGCACGTGGTGGTGGTGAACCGGGTTAACAAATTATGGTGTTCCTGTTCTTTCATACTACCTCTGTCCCTAAATGAGTGTCCAAATTTCATTTTAAGTGACACTGAAAATCTCAACTTTGTGAACAATTTGGTAACAACGATTCATATATAATCTTGTAATCTCCTTTCCAAACCTTTAGTTTTGCACGTATAAAGAAACCGGTGAAATTTTTTTCGAAAAAAAACGTTTAGGGAGAAAGTTATGTTAAAAAAAGACACTCATTTAGGGACAAAGATTTCTTGAAAATGGACACTCATTTAGGGACAGAGGGAGTATTATTATTCATGTGTTAAATATTTTCTCCATGTTGATAACTGTTAGTATGGGCTAGTGGATGCGGTGATCCCCCCAATTCCCCAACAAAATACCGGATAAGTTGACGCGATCACCCAATCACAAAAACAAACGATTTTTCAAGTTGAAGTGAGCATATCACATTTATTTTTTAGTCTTTTGGAACCTCAATACACATTAAACAAAAGACCCAAGTTGGTCTTCTCATTCTCTGTTGTGTCTTCTTCTTTCTCTTGTTCTCAGTCTCTCTTTTCTCTCCTTCTGTCTTCGTTCTAATCATTTTCCTTGCAGGTGATTTGTGATTTTACGTCCTACTTTAATTTACAAAAATAAATTTCAAAGAAAAATGCTTCTAATGTACTTAGAATTTAAAATGATGATTGAAGACATGTAGATTAATTGATGTTGGGCTTCGATTGCTTGGGCTTGGGTTGGAAATTAAGATTGGGCCTAAAGTTTCAAAAAAATACGGGACGTCCCGTCCCGCGTTGTGTCCCGTCCCAAACGGGATGTCCCGAATAGTCCCGCATTTTTTCGGGATTAGAATATACTGTCCCGTCCCGTCCCATATATATAGCGGGACGGGACGTCCCGACGGGACGGTCCCGAATTGACGGCTCTAATTGTGGGTGTATGGAATCGATTAAGGTTATCATTGACATTTTGATCAATGTCAATTTTGTAAAAAACACCGATACGAGTGTATTCATAAGTTTTACGGGTGTGTATAACAACACCCCTTTGGCAATTCTATCAGAGGTGTTTAGGAGCTAGTTTGGGACGACAATGGTGTTATTTGATTTCATGTTACTATTTTCGGATTTTCCTAATAAAAAGTCAAATTATAGAATAAAAATAGGGCAATGCTAGGCTAACAAAAGAAGGTTACAAAATGAAGGATACAAGATGTGGTGGCGATATTTTATTGGCTACATCGATAGTGGACCCGGCACACTTTAATTAAAAACACCAATACAATTATGACACATCATTTTGTAAGCCACATTTTGTAGCCATTTTTTTTAACTTTATTATTTCCCATAAAAATAAGAGCAATGCTAGGAGCACAAAATAGAGTCACAAAATCTTGCTCACAAAATGAGGTGACAATATTTTATTGTTGCATCGATTGTGAACCCGCCACACTCTAATTAAAAGAACCAATAAAATCATTACACCTAGGATTTTGTGACTTTTTTGTGCCACCAGTATTATTCTAAAACTAACTACTCCCTCCGTCTCGGACTAAGGTTCTTAGTTTGACTTTACACGGAGATTAAGAAAAAGTAAATGTTGTGAGTATGAAAAAGTAAGTAAGAGAAATTAGGAGAGATAAAGTAAGTAGGGAGTTTTTGTTGTGAAAATGACAAGTGGGTCCCATAGTCCATTTTAGGTAATAAAGCAACTAAAAACCTTAGTTTGGGACAAACCAAAAGGAAAGTAAGAACTTTAGTCTGGGACGGAGGGAGTATCATATACTCTCTCCGTTCCACCCGAAATAGGATTTTGATATATTTGACATTACTTTGACCAAATCTTTTGAAGAAAATATAATAATCCAAATAAAAATTTAAAAATTATTTTTGTATCACAATTAATAGTTCTCTTAATAACAATTTTTAAATTTATATTAGATAATTATTTCTTATTTAAATTACATAGTCAAAGTATAAAAAAAGCTACTCCCTCCGTCCCAATTTAAAGTTCTTAGTTTGACTTTGCACGGAGATTAAGAAAAAGTAAATGTTGTGAGTATGAAAAGTAAAGTGGGAGAGAGAAAGTGGGTAGAGAGTTTTTGCTGTGAGAATGACAAGTGGGTCTCACTTTCCATTTTAGGTAATAAAGCAAAGTAAGAACCTTAAATTGGGACAAACTAAAAAGGAAAGTAAGAACCTTAAAGCGGGACAGAGGGAGTATCAAAATCCTATTTTGGGAGGGACAAAGAGAGTATTATTGAGCAAAAATAATTATCATATTATTTAAATAATTAAACCCATTCTTTTTATAAAAATAATTCAACAATCATATCAATTCATTTTTTTTTTAAAAAATATTACTATTGAAAAATAAAATATTGAAAAAAATAATTATCATATTATTTATTAAAAGATAATATACTCCATCCACTACACGAATTAAGCCCCTTCAGATTTTAGATTTTAGATTTATTTTATCTTCGTGTTAGTTTTTTAATATTTGTTAAAAGCTAGGGGGCGTAGTGGGATAATTTAAAATGTAGGGGCAATCATTGCAATTGTGAAAGAAGCTTGTTACAATTTTCATCAATGTTCGTTAGTTTTTTAACGGGCCATCCAAAATTACACTTGATTGTAACAAAAAGACATATTCAATAACCAACTTATAACAAATACAAATTGGATAACCAATTGAAATATCTTGACAAACTCAGGTAATCAAATTGCAATTTGCCTTACATATAAACACAAAACCTCTGCAAGGTTATATTCAACAACTAGAAATTTAGCAGAGATTAGACTGATTTATCTGATGGCCCAACCTTGATTTCTTGAGTAGATGTACCTCATCATCATTCCCAATCGTCCCCCTTCTACAATTATTAGTATGTAGTCATTAACAATATGGACCTTTTCTTGAACGAACTTATATGTGTACCTACCAAGTGCCAAACTAAAGCACCAAGCGGCTTGAAGAAGATCCACATATCTTTGTGGTCAATACTTGCTATTGTTCCAATACCTAAATCGGTGTAAGTTATTGTGAAGTCAACTTTTTTGGATCGATTGGCAAGAATAGTTATATCTGCCACAGCACCATCATATTTCTACTTCACCCACAAGAAAACGTAGAAGAAATCAGTTTCCTTCTATTAACATTATGGTGAATGGAAAGTACATTGGAAATTTTTGAAGGTTTAATGACTACATACCTGATAATATACTTGATCTATAAGCTGATCGTAAGATGCTGAACTCTGCCCATCTGGTTCTGGAAATGTGACGAATTCATAATCATATGGCAACGCGGTCATGGCAGTTCTAAATACATCTATACAAAACCCATTATAGCTTGTTGTATTTGTCTCAAGATCTTGCTCCACATTTACTAATTCCGTGAATGTCCATCTCAAAGGAACAGCGATTGTTAGTTTTCTAACAATATCAGCTGTTTGCGACATCTTTCTATTATGCATAGTTGTCGACCCTTCAGACCGGAGACTGTCATTAATACGACTATTGGAATGTCGGTAGGCCCTTTTGGATGATGGATGTATGTCTCTTATGATTCCATCACTCAATGTCCAAAACCCTACTCTTATCTCTTCTAAACCTCTTACTTCAACTAACTCAAGTGCCTTGGTTACTAGTTCCCCATCTTTAAGGTGAAACTCACCGCCCAAACCTTTGAATCTAACTCGCACAATATCATTTGCAAGTAATGGACCAGTTAGAGAGACTATGCCTTTAGCAACCTCAGAACGCATTCCAGCATCATCTTTCCAAAAGATGGTTGAATCACTTCTATTCCTCGTCTTCTCAACACACTCTGCCAGAGCCCAAATAACATCATAAGCCCGTATGCCCAACACACTCATCTCCCTTGTTTCTGAAGTAGGATAAGTTTGATCAAATTCCTTTTTCCATCTAGAAATAAATGTATGCAGCTCGTGTGATGCTGGAATATAAGGCTTCAAGAATAATGACCCTTCCATAGTCTTGATTGCCTCAGATCCCAACGAGTACAAGACGTCCGGGGAGTTATCAACTATAATCCAAGTGTACTATCCATTGGTTGAATTATGTTATTGATGTGAGTTTCATAATCTTCACGGCTTTGTCTTTCACCAAGAATAAAGTATGCGGTCGATCTGATTTATTTTTCCATTGTCATGGTCGTCCGTTCGCCATGTTTTCGTTCCCGGCAATGGAACCAAACTGATGATGCATAAAAAGGGTGGTACCGGGGTACCTAATCAGTCGGGAACGCGGCGATGGATAATCTTGGACGAACGAACGGACGATCTGCAAAACAAACACCGTTAGGGCGCGAGGGAGTTACCCCCGCGAAAACCCTCCGGTGTGAGAATAAGCATCGTGTAGAAAGATTATATAAACCGGAAGGAAAAGCATATTATAGTATTGAGAGGGTGTTTTTTGTGTGTACCTTTGTGTGAGGGTTAGGACCCTTATTTATAGATTTCGGGTGGAGTGTCCACCAAGAATAGGAGATCCATAGTTGACTTGTATTAGAAGAGTGAATCCTTGTATAAGTTAGGATCCTTAGCCCGGTAGGTGTCCCTTTGTACATAAATCGTAGGATTTTATCCCGTAATATTAGGTGAAAATATATTTCGTTCAATAAGTTAATACAAATTTTGTATAGAAATTTACCTCGAGTAGCAGGAGGGAATGCACTTTGCCCCAAGAATAAAAGTAGAGGCTGAAAAGAATTTCTCAAGCGTTAGATTTTTATTAACTCTTACTACAAACCAGTGGCGAATAGGGATGGCCAAACCGGACCGGAACCGAAAAAACCGTAACCGCCATGAACCGCCACGAAAACCGGAACCGTGGGAACCGGAACCGTTTTGGATAAGGGCCGGTTAAGGTTCAACCCCCCAAAAAACCGTGAACCGGCGGTTCCAAACCGCCCAACCAAACCACAAACCGGAACCGTCTGAACCGTCAGTAAAACCGTTAAAAAACCATCAAAATCATTAGATTTCTAACAGTTTCATTAGAATTAACCGTTACTAATGGAAAGTTGACAAGAAAAGTTGTGTTCTGACTGATTTTTTTGCCAAAATCAGTGAATGAAAATAATAAAAATGTGTTTTTGACCGATTTCTAACAGTTTCATCAGAATTAACCGTTAAAAAACTATCAAAAAATGAACCGTGGAACCGAACCGGACCGGAATCGAACCGGAACCGTATTGTGACAACCGGAACCGGAACCGGTGTAACCAAGGGCCGGTTAAGGTTCACATAAAAGCCGAACCGGAACCAACGGTTCCGAACCGGAACCGTGTTTGGTCATCCCTAGTGGCGAAGCCATGATTTTTTGGAAAGGGAGTCAATATTAGTTTTGTGGTACTTATTATAACTAAGGTATTCAAATTTTAGCATACAAGGGGGTCAAAATAATAATTCTGTGCCTAATTTACCTAAAATTTAGGGGGTCAAGATGTATAAATTCATTATTTTTAATAGTAAAAAGTCCTCCTTATTTTTTTTTAAAGGTGATAAAATTGACATGTTCCAATATTGAACCCCTTGCCACTAAGGTGGCTTCGCCACTAAGTGTTGGGGAATTGGGGGGGATCACTTCATCCACTAGCCCATACTAGCAGTCATTAATATGGAGAAAATAATCAACACATGATAATATGAAAGAACAAGAACACCATGATTTGTTAACCCGGTTCACCACCCCCATGTGGCTACATCCGGAGGCCCCAAGCCAGGATATCACTATAATAATATATGAAGGATTACAACTTTACATATGCACTCACACAGATCTAGCATAGTAACTCTCCATAAGCAATCTCTCTTATATATATTATCTCACCTCCCCAAGAACACACAGACAACACGGTCATGGCCGGGTTGTAGGATCGCCCCCCATGGCTCTCCTAGGCCCCTGGCCCCCTCCTAGACACTATTTTTGTGGTTCCCTTTGATATCCTAACTTTCTCCTTTTTTTTTGGGTACGCATATTATGGTGGTAGTCACAATATATTTATAGGGACACAAAACCTAATCCTGATCAAAACCTAATTACCCGGAGTTGCAGAGATGGAAGGAGTATTATTTACATTAGGAAACTAATTCCCAAGAATCCTTTTTCTCCAAGGATTGCTACTCCACGTATGCACATAACAATTTTTGGCCAAGCACCAATTCACGCCAAACAGTTGATCCGTCCCCGACTTTCTACCAAGGTGGGCGGTCGCCCACCCCCACTACGGGCGGTCGCCCACTCCAACAGTCCTGCTCCGATTTTCGCTCCGTCCCGGTTTTGACTCCTCGCTCTTCTGCGGTTTTGACCCTCTTTTTGGTTTTGACTCCATTACCAACAATCTCCCACCTGGAGACATAAACCACCATTGTGATATACTCCATCAAACTCCCACCAGAGAATGAACCACCAAATATTTTACACCACCATTGTAACACCAAGCTCCTCCTTGATGATGATAAGCCTCCACGCTCCACCATTACACCATGTTGAGCATCCACGCTCCTCCACCATGAGCCTCCGCGCCCAAATAATAAGGCGAGTTGAAACCAAGCGACGCTTCAACCTCTCCGTGTTAGATCCTTCTTGCCTCCCCAAATCAACTTCTACCTTGATTTCTTTGCAAGTCTAACTTCGCCTTTTCCCTCCTAGATCCACTCCCCTTGCAATGCTCCCCATGAAACTCGGACACACCTTGCTTCTTGCATTGTCTTCTTGTGGTCTTTTCTCGCTCTCTGTTAGGTACTTGTGACTGTCTCCTTGCTGATCAGCTACACGTTGTCACCTCTCCATCCTAACACACCGTTTATTGATGTCTCTCCCTTTTACACCAATAGGCTGGTCTTTACGACTCTTGCTCCCACCCGGAACGAAATCGATATTGTCGGTAGAGTACAACATCCTCCTAACCCCCATCCGTCGTTTGCGAGAGGTCCTCCTCTTCTCACGTGGTCAAACCGGCTTATACCACTCACCTTTGCATCGTCGGTTGCTTACGCAAGTGCCTGATACAATCCTCCTTTCTTTCATATTTTTCTCCAACCACCTTGACTGCCCCAAAATCCCTTAAACACCTCCATATCCGATCTCTGCATCTCTAAATTCCACCTCGAATTTCTGCAGTTCTCATAAGAAACAAACGAATTTTTCGGACTTTCTGATCTTCTGCACGATCGTTGACCTATTTGGCACGTGTCTTGCTTCAACCATAAACCCTAGAAGCTCTCAGACCCCTGCACATCTTCCACATGAAGAATCTTCACTGCGCGAAATCTGCACGTGCGCTCCACCGAGCTTGCACGTGCATTGTACGAATTCTGCACGTGCGCTGCACGAAAATCGGTTGTCGCTTTTCTTCACCTTGGATCTCCCCTAGATCTCGAACCAAAGCTCTGATACCAGTTGTTGGGGAATTGGGGGGATCACCGCACCAACTAGCCCATACTAGCAGTCATTAATATGGAGAAAATAATCAACACATGATAATATATGAAGGATTACAACATTACATATGCACTCACACAGATCTAGCATAGTAACTCTCCATAATCAATCTCTCATATCTATATTATCTCACCTCCTCAAGAACACACAGACAACACGGTCATGGCCGGGTTGTAGGATAGCCCCCCATGGCTCTCCTAGGCCCCCCGGCCCCCTCCTAGACACTATTTTGTGGTTCCCTTTGATATCCTATCTTTCTCCTTTTTTTTGGGTACGCATATTATGGTGGTAGTCACAATATATTTATAGGGATACAAAACCTAATCCTGATCAAAACTTAATTACCCGGAGTTGCAGAGGCGGAAGGAGTATTATTTACATTAGGAAACTAATTCCCAAGAATCCTTTTTCTCCAAGGATTGCTACTCCACGTATGCACATAACAATTTTTGGCCAAGCACCAATTCACGCCAAACAGTTGATCCGTCCCCGACTTTTTGCCAAGGTGGGCGGTCGCCCACCCCCACTACGGGCGGTCTCCCACTCCAACAGTCCTGCTCCGATTTTCGCTCCATCCCGGTTTTGACTCCTTGCTCTTCCGCGGTTTTGACCCTCTCCTTGGTTTTGACTCCATTACCAACACTAAGGTGGATTCGCCACTGCTGCAAACTTGACATTATAATATGATTAGTATGAGTAGTTATGTTAGGGCCTCATTTATCGAGCTTATACATAATATTAAGATTATGTGGACTAATTGTACATATCATTTTTGGCATCGCAGGAGAAAGACTGGCAAATAATTTGACGAAATTTATCGTGGTGGTCTGGTTATTCCTGGTGCTTATACTTATAGCATGTTACACTGCATTATTGAGTTCACTTTTGACAGTTGAGCAAATTCAGATAGCATCAAAAGGAAAAATTATCGGATACAATAATGGCTCTTTTGTCCAAGGAGTTATTATTGACAACAGAAACTTTTTAAATTATAAGCTGCAGCCATATAAATCACTCGAGGAGTATGCTGATGCCCTATCAAAGAACGGCAGTGTTGCTGCTATTATTGATGAAATCCCTTACCTCAAGATCTTCCTTGCTCAGTATCCATTCGGTTATGCCATGGTCTCCTCAGAGCCTTCCACGAGTGGCTTTGGCTTTGTAAGTTCCCCGAATGCATGTTTGCACAACCATTTTCGGGATCACTAGCTAACATTTAACCATACTCAAAGATTTAAAACAGTTAATTAAGAAAATGTTTCCCTTCATTCTAGCACATCTAAATACATTATAGTCCTTTATGTTACCTTTTTTATACAGGCTTTCCAAAAAGGTTCACCACTGGTCCATGTTGTATCACGGGAGATTGCAAAACTAAGAGAACACCGGATACTATAGGTGTTAGAGAAGAAAGGGTTTAGGAGTTATTCATCTTCAACACGACCAGAGGCCGCAAACAAGCCCAAGATTTTTACATTGTGTGATTTAAGTTGACGCGGGAACCAAATGGTTGGTATTTGACAGTCTCGATAAAGTCAGTCCACTTCTAGATAATGTATCTTCTAGTTAGTTCATCAAAAAATTACAAGAAATATATCATCGGAAATCCCTAGGAGTCTAGATTCTAACGCACTTTTCAGATCAGTATTTGGAGTTTCCTAGAGAATGTTATGGCAGTTTTACCACAAGGCAGTCCTAAGGTCATATACATCCGAATTTTGACAAATATCTAGAGTTTCATGAATCATTGGATGTATTATCTATATTTTCTCTATGTATTAATTGTTAGACTTATCCCTTAAATATTTTGATAAATCCTATTCTTTGAGGGATGTTCAAAGTTAAGTATAAATACCCTACAAATTGTATTGTAAGGGGAGTGGAATTTGAGTTTATAAAATATAAGGTTGTGCGTTGTGCCATATTTTCTTGTTCTTTATCTATTTGGTGGATTCCGTTTAGTGGTGAACAAACACAGCCCTGTATCTCTTTGGTGGATTCCTTAGAGTGGTGAATTGTTTATACCCTGTAGCTTCAAGGTGGATTCCTTGAAGTGGTGAGCATTCCTATTATTTCTATCCTCTTTTCTTTTTCTCTTCTTTTCCGCTGCGTTTTTCCGGTATCAAGTGGTATCTAGAGCCCGGTTATAAACAACCTTCTTAGCGTTGTTTAGTCTGTGGGTATTTTGTCTCAGTTTATAAATCATTTTATTCGATTCTTCTTCTTCATCTCCTATTTTCTTATCAAAAAAAAAAAAAAATAAATTAAAAAATCTCAATTCATCATGGACATTAATTGGTCTTTTACTAGTACCATCACTCAAGAACAATTTCTTGATTGGTCCCTACCTCCAATTTTTGATGAATATCCTCAAGATCAAAAATAAATTTCTTTCCATGAATTCGAATATTGTTCCCCTCCATGTTTTGAAAAATGTGTGGATTATTGTCAAATTTGTGGATCTATTTCATGTTCCTTGCCTTCAAAAATTCTAAATGTTTTTCGAAAATTTCATTAAATCGAGCAACGGATACTTTTGAAAATATTAAACTTGATTGCTTCTACCAAGATCCTTTTGATCTAGATTATTCAAGCATTTCCGTTTCTTGGTTCATCAACAAGTTAATTATTGATCATTTTCTCACAACTTGTTGGAGTGAATGGATGGATGTGGTCATAAAGGCGATAAAATTTAAAGTTCCCCGAGTATACAAAAAGAGAATTCAAGATCTATCAATCCAAACGTTGAAAGATATTCTACAGATTCTAGAGAGGTGTTGGCTAAAATTCGAGGATGGATTTTCTTTCAAGTGGGGGAGTATGACGCGGGAACCAAATGGTTGGTATTTGACAGTCTCGATAAAGTCAGTCCACTTCTACATAATGTATCTTCTAGCTCGTTCATCCAAAAATTACAAGAAATATATCACCGGAAATTCCTAGGAGTCTAGATTCTAACGCACTTTTCGGATCAGCATTTGGAGTTTCCTAGAGAAAGTTATGGCAGTTTTACCACAAGGCAATCCTAAGGTCATATACATCCGAATTTTGACAAACATCTAGAGTTTCATGAATCATTGGATGTATTATCTATATTTTCTCCATGTATGAATTGTTAGATTTATCCCTTAAATATTTTGATAAATCCTATGCTTTGAGGGATGTTCAAAGTTAAGTATAAATACCCTACAAATTGTATTGTAAGGGGAGTGGAATTTGAGTTTATAAAATAAAAGATTGTGCGTTGTGCCATCTTTTCTTGTTCTTTATCTATTTGGTGGATTCCGTTTAGTGGTGAACAAACATGACCCTGTATCTCTTTGGTAGATTCCTTAGAGTGGTAAGTTGTTTATATCCTGTATCTTCAAGGTGGATTCCTTGAAGTGGTGAGCATCCTATCCTTTTCTATCCATTTTATTTATTCTTCTTTTCCGTTGAGTTTTCCCCGTATTATAAGTGGTCTTTTTATTATTGGTGCCACTGCTTTTGGTTTAGCTCTTATTACGTACTTATATGTCTTCTTTGATGAAAGATTCCACCTCTACGTGCACATTCTCAATATCTTGGCCAGTGGAAAATCGGCGATATCGAACATGTACCTCTACCTTAAAAATTTTATTGATCGGTGATTGCTACTTTATTACCTGCAAATGATGACCCGATGTGATTCTGCTCGTGGTTCATGTAGCCTACCCCGTTTATAGGGATATAAGGCTTTGTTGTTGTTGTTGTTGTTGTTGTTATTGTTATTGTTGTTGTTGTGTAATATAGATTTTCTACTATATATGGTAATTTGTTCTTTGTTTAAATTTCCTTTCATAGGCTATCATTTTTTCATTAGTTAGATTAAAAGTGCTCCCGCTAACATTGTATTGTTCAGTTATTTGATTTTTGTATTTTGCGTTTTTGAATCCCCATTTCTCTTCTACTATGCGCACAGCGTGGGCCTATTGCTAAAAGCTTTTGATCAGTTGCATTAATTTGTGAAGTTGTTATTCGGGACGCTACCCTTAGAAATGGCACAATCGTTCAGTTGCAGCTGATTACAAATTGAAAGGTGCAAGAGTGCATGTGGGCATATTTTTTTTTATATTTCATTCATTTTACCGTATATATTATGCATGTTGAAGATTTTGAATCTAGAACGAAGCTACAGTGGGAAGCGCAAGCATAGGAGAAGGCACATGCAAGATTGTGTGTGTTGCAGATGATGTCCTCGTTGAGGTTTCTCACGAAAAGACCTACGTAATATTGAGGAAGGTACGTCAATCAGGTATGATCTAGATCAATTAAACACAATCTCATTAGACCTACGTATAATTGATGTTAAGATTATAGATAAGGATGAAGCTTTGACTTGTTAATTTCTTTACCTCCATCATATGGGAATTTTGTGGAGTCTTGTAATAGATGGAAAGATATTGTGTCTTTTGAAGAAGTCAGATCGTCTCTCTCATACTCGTCGTAATGTACAGATAATCATGCATCTATATTAGTAGCTTGTAGAAGTAAGAGACAAGTAAATGGGGGCACTGATAATATTTGTAACAATTTCAAGGGAAAGAGGCATTGAGAGATGAATGCCCTGAAAAAAAAAAAAAAAAAAAAAAAACAAGAAGCAACATCAACATGAAGAGAAACGGTCAGATACTAGTCCAGTAGCAGATAGTACAAGTTCTGATGAGGATACTTGTTAGTACCTCACTATGGTATTAACCTAATTAATAACATAGTAAATTTGTTTTGATAAATAAATAATCATTCCAGTTGTTTATACAGAGCATATGAAGACCTGATCTACAGGCAACCCAAGAACAGATCCAACAGCTATCTATTTAGTTCATACACAAAACTGGTTAAGGATAAACCAATATTATTTACATCAAATGAACTGAATATATATCATCTCTACATTCATTTACACTCGTATGAATTACAGAAACCCTATTTACAATCAAGCTAAAGCAGATCATCCAGTTGAAGCCCAGCAGCTATCCCAACAGCTTTCTGACTTTTCACCAACAGCTAAGACTCCAACTATCCAACAGCCATCTGAAAAGCGTCACAAGATTGAAGTATAAGTTATTCCAATAAATGGAATAACCTATATAAGCAACTTGATCAAATCTGCAAACCCAACAGCTATCTCCCCTGTATCAACAACTCTCTCTCCTGAAGCTTTCCAACAGCTATTCACTCGAGCCAAATCCTTGAAGAAATAGTTATTTTGCTATAAAATAACTATTTAATTAATCAAGCATACAAACCCCTCAAGCACCTCCAGCATGGACTTCCTGCATAAAGAAATAAAGTATTTAGTCAAACAATACTTTACCCAGTCAAAGACTCAACTTTCTGTAAACCTGTTCCCCATGTGTTTCCTTGTTCCCCAACGGATATATTCATATCCTATATAAGAAAACACACTGAGCTGTTAACCATGCCACTTCTTCTACAACCCAAAAATCCCATTGCTGCTAAAACATTAACCCCTACAGCCATTTGCATTACACCCCTACAAATCTTGTGCCATCTAGCACCCAGTTACAACCCCCTTTAAACCCAGCTAAACAACCAAGATAATATTCTGTAAACACACTTGTGTAATTTCTTTTCTTTTCTTTGTACAGCCTTAGTCAAAAGGCTTTCTTAATTGTAGTGACAATTAAGTAGAGGGAGTTCGAGGAACTTGCCTTTATCATTCATTGTAAGCTTATTAAGGAAGTGGATTATAGTGGATTGATCTCACTGTTGACTACAGTGGGGGTGGATGTAAGAGACGAGCTAAACCTCTGAACCACTTTAAAACCCTTGTGTACTCTCTTGTCTTTACACTTAAACACACACTGCACACTGTCTCTTTTATTTCTTAACTTAATTATCTTCCGCTGTATAATTACTCTACTCTTTATATCTCAACAGCTAACTCCCCAAACCAGTTAGCTGTTCACTTGTTTTAACCAATCTGTTAATCTTAGTAAACGGGACCTTTCAATACTAGTCCAGTAGCAGATAGTACAAGTTCTGATTGACACGGTCATTCTCTCCGCGACCTACTGGGTCCATTCTCCCACTTGACTTCTTTTGTCAGGTCTCTATTCTTTTCACCTTCAGTCTAATCCATTTTTCACCATATTTTTGTTGCTTTCCAGAATGGGTTCCTTTTGTTTTTATTATCGACACTTGCCTTGCAACCACCGTCGCCGAGGGTCTCTGTAAGTACCCCATCCCAAAACATCTTATCTTAGCATCTCTTGAGACTTAGAAGACCCCTTGACTCATTTAGGGTAACTCAAGGACCTTAGAGGAATTTTGAAACTTTGGTCGTACGACAAGCCCGCTTGCCATGTGACATGTCTCTCCTTGACGTACGATATCTCAAGTTTTGCTTGTTTAAGCATGCATGTGCTACAAGAAATTCTATCGTTGTACGATAACCTTGTTGGGATACGACCCTTATTTTCTTGTCATACGACAACCTAGCTTGGCGTACCACACGTCCCTTCAGTAGTTTATGCCTATAAATCAAAGCTCTCTACCATTGGATTGAGGACCTGGATTTGGAAGTATTGTTACTATACATCAATCCCCCTTCTACCTCTCTTCAGCTTGTTTATTTCATATGAATTTGTTTGTTAATTATTTCATTATCATCTAATTACTTGATTTCATCCTAGTCCTTACTTAATGCAATTATATGATTCCTATATAACTTGCTTACTTGGAACTAGAAATGACTATCATAACTATTAGGGATGGCCAACTCCGGTTTCGGTTCCGGTTCGGAACCGGCGGTTCCGGTTCGCCATTTATATGAACCTTAACCGGCCCTTGGTTACACCGGTTCCGGTTACCACAATCCGGTTCCGGTCCGGTTCCGGTCAATAATGAATAAACAAGTTAAAAATTATTGAAAAACAAGGGATTTCCGGTCCTGTTCCGGTCCGGTTCACCATTTATGTGAACCTTAACTGGCTCAGATGACTGGCGGTTCCGGTTACTCGGGTTCCGGTTTATTCGCCGGTTTGCTCCGGTTCCGGGCTTCTCCGGTCCGATTTCCCAGTTCCGATCTGGTTTGGCTATCTCTAATAACTATACACAATGTATTCATTGGGAAATTTGATTGATTCATCTCTCTATTATCATTGTTTCTTTTAATTCATGCAATCCTATTATTCCCATGCAATTTGATTCAATTTTGAGAGAAAATGATCTTCAAATGGCTCATAATCAATCCGTTATGATTGGAGCATTTGAAATGATTCACTCTCATATTATTGTTCATTTCAATTCCTTGCAGATTACACTTTATATATTAATCTCTTGTTCAAGGCTAACAAAGATCTTTTCTATAGATTCACTCCATCTCTCACCCTTGGTTTAGTCTGGTTTCCCCTCATAACTGCGGGCTTCATCTTTAGAAAGCGTTCCAACCCATGATTGTGCACAACCATTACAAACTGGTGTTGTGCTTCTTCTGGTGGTCTTTGGCCTTGCATAGTCTATCTGTTCATTTCCATCATTACGAAATCTCTGGAACATATGCGTAAAATTCTTATTTGGATTCATTGGTATCTCCCTTGTTGCAATTGCAAACTTTGATTTAGTACGAGGACAAGGTATTTGGGGTGTTGGCATATCTCTTTGTTCTTCCAAAATTCTTGCATTACTTGTTCCAGTTTTTTGACAATTCTCAACCATAGTCAAAACCTACACACAACACTTGACGTTAATACCTGTTAGAGCAATAAACAAGACTTGATAAGAAAAGCAACCAATCATAAGAACACAGATTTACGTGGTTCACCAACTTGGCTACTTCCACGGGGAGGGAAGAGAATATTATTATCAATCTAGAGAAACGATTACAAGATCACACTATTACTGCTGCACGAATTTTGATCACAAAATTCTTAACTGTGCAACTGTAGAATTAGAGATCTCTCTAAGCACTCTAATAATCTATCTGAGCCCTTTCGGCTAATTTTGATCTAGACTAGTAGCCTCTATTTATACTGCTCAAAGTCTATCTCAAAATCTGGTAAGAACTTGGAATTCTAGTCCAAAACTGACTTGAAACCTTTCCTTCTCTGAACCTTGAAGTCTGCAACAATTCTGGCCCGAAACTCCCTTGGTTCGGCCGAGTCAACAATATGGTTCAGCCGAACCCACACTATGACTCGGTCGAACCCTTCAAGTCACTCGCCCGAATCCTTTTGTTGCTTCAAAAACCTCTTTTCCGATTCGCCTGGTTCGGCTGAGTCCTTCCCTAGGTTCGGTTGAACCCTTGTCTGCTCCGTCCCGGACTTACGAAATCTTCCTGTTGCTTAATCTTTTAACTCAGCGTCCCAAATTCAAAGGCATTAACCCAACAATACCTATATCACACAACTACCCATCTAAGCCAAGGAGCCGTTCCCGACTATCTAACGTATCCTCGGCACACGTGATGCAAAAACAAATAGCACACAAATACTTATGCGACCTGTATACGACTTTAAAATATACAACACCACACAATATTGGTTAGACAAAAGCTTGAATATAATATGACAATATCAATCAACAATACATATCTCCACAAGCTTTTAACTTGGACACAAACATCACATACCTAGAAGATATTGTATATATACACGTCGACTGTACTAAAGAAAACAGTAATACAAGAACGGTATCACAAACCGGCACAAAAATAAATGGCCCATACAAAGAAACATGGTAGTTATATAACACTGTAGAATCACGGCCACTCCAAAGAAAAAAATACCAAGCACTATAAACAACTATTCCAAAAAAAAAACAACTATTTGAGGCTCCTCACCAACCACAACCTCAAATTTATGTGATCATCGCAATTATAAGATTTCTAAGGTAGAGGCATCTGGCCTTTATCGCCAATCTTCCTCCAGCCAAAATCACTAAAATGTGCTCGTTGAGATGAAATCTTTCGTTAAATAAGTTATATAAGTATGTAAGAAGAGCTAAACCAAAAGCGGTGGCACCAATAATAAAAAGACCACTTAAATCACCCAATGTCAAAATTTTGGGCTTGTTAGTAGTCTCTTGTAGTGTTGAAGATGAAGAACTTTTGAACCATTTCTTTTCCAACACCTCTAGTGTTCGGTCTTCTCTTAATTTCGCAATTTCCCGTGATACAACATGGACGAGGGGTGAACCCTTTTGGAAAGCCTGCGCAAAAAGGTGCGTAACATAAGGTATTAAAATATATGCAACTGTGATAGAATGAAGATTTAGGCATGTGCAGTCCGACTGTGACTGCAGAGATGTTCGAATAAATGTACGTAACGCATTTACTGTAACATGTAGCTCACATTTAAATAATATGTAACTTATGTTTCAATGTTTATTCTTGATAAAAAAAAAATGGATATTGTTATTAGGATTGGGCCATCATCCCCTTAAAAGGTCCTATTAAGAGGTGAGCTTATACAATCCATATACTGAATCAATTATTTTCTTCGAGTTGATGTGGGAAAAATGGGACTTCAACAGATATTCATATCGGGAAGCAGTCACGGAGGTAGTGGTTGATTAAAATTACGTGCAGATACTAGTAGGTAATAGAGAAGGATTAGGAATTCATTTGTAACAAATTCATTAGGATAACTCAAAACACTTGCAACCAAAAAATCTTGATTAATTCTACAAATGATTTTTTTTTTTTTCATTAGGAAATTATACTGTCTATCAACATTTATGAAGTTATAAGAAAGGACTTGGTATATATTACCAGCTGATAGAGCACGATGTGGTTCTCCGTTGGAGTCTTCAGTGTGAAGAACTATCCTTGTGCCATAGTCAATATTCACAGAGTAAAAATCAGAAATCGCCAAACGAATGCAGATTTCAACGGCTTTCCCGGACCATGATTCCATATCAACAATCAAACCTATCTTACTTTCATGTGTCGTCTCTTTGTATGGATCTGTTTGTGTTTGTGCAACACTTAAAAGGTTAAATAATATTACTAGCAATGAAAAGATTGTTTGCTTCCTAAGAGTACTATCCATTGTAGTAGCATTACAGAATACAGAGCAAGAATCTCAAATATTGTTTTGTATACTGTAAATTTAGAAATGTCTGTGGCAAAAAAGTAGGGCAAGTTAAAAGTATAAGACTTAGCTTGTAATAAGCCAACTTAGGAATAGGTTATTCCTATAAGGCCCCTGTAAATGGATCCAATTTTTTAAAAGAGGATAGATAATTAGGGTTATTCCGGCTGAGATCTCTACCTCTAAATTATATCCCCATTAATTTTATACTCCCCCTGACCTAAATGAATGCACAAAACTCATTTTAAGACACATTCTAAAAATCTTTACTTTTTATATAATTTAATGGAAAATATTTATATATATTTTTGTAATCCACTTACCGAACATTTAGTTTTGCAATTATAAAGAGACCACTGGAAAAAGATATTTAAGGACAATTTTTTTAATTCAATTTTGCGACCAAAATTTCATAATTATAAAGAGACTACTGTGAAAAAAAAAATATAAAAAAAATATCGAAGGACAATTTTTTTAAATTAATTTTGCGACCAACATTTCATGAAAATGGACATTAATTTAGAGAGAGGGAGTAACATTTTCAAATGTCACAATACCCTTATCCCACCCAAACCCTAAAAACTGTTGGTGATTTTAGTGTCATCAACGATTTTATGTAATTGGATTTACTAGAGACCAATGCGATCTCATATTAGGCTCGGATATGAGTAAGGGAAAGTGTGGAGTACACACTCATTTTGAGTCAATATGTTTTCGACCACAATAAATAAGCAGGGGTCAAGGGGGCTGCGCCCCCTTACGGGGTCAAGGGGCAGCGCCCCCTTGCGGGGTCAAGGGGCAGTGCCCCTTGTTGGGGCCCCAAAACCTAAACGATATTATTGGTACTGTTCACTACCAATTTCCCGCCAGTTTTCCCGCAAAAGGACACTTCTGTTGACTAACAATCATGACTATTGGAGATCAACAGTCATGTCTACTCCTTCTTCTCATCTGTTTATAAAACAGATTTTGGTCTCAGATTATACTTACGAAAAATCCTAACTAATCTCTGAGTTTCTGATCTGTTTTCTCTGCCTAAGATACAGATTGTTTTTGATTGTCTTATCCCAATAAGGATTTCGTGAAACCCAAGCAAAAGGGTCGAAATACTTTATTCGGAGAGTGAATTATACACGATTCAATCAATCATCCAGGATTATCAATTTACCCTAACCCCAATTTTCTAGCAATCGAATAAAGTATTCTGTGATAATCATGGGTGGAGGAAGTACTGTGAAGGAGATGACGACCAACTTCGGGAAGTTGGATAAGTTTGAAGGCTATGATTTCAGACGCTGGCAGAAGAAGATGCACTTCCTTCTGACAACATTGAAGGTGGTGTATGTTCTGTCTACCCCCATGCCAGAACTATCGGAGGACGATAATTTGGAAGCAGTCAGAAGAAGGTCGAAGTGGGAGAACGATGACTACATCTGCAGAGGACATATATTGAATGGTATGTCTGACTCTCTCTTTGATATATATCAGAATATCGAATCTGCAAAGGAGTTGTGGGATTCTCTTGAATCCAAGTACATGGCAGAGGATGCTTCGAGTAAGAAGTTCCTTGTAAGTAATTTCAATAATTACAAGATGGTCAAATCAAGGCCTGTCATGGAACAATTCAATGAACTCCTGAGAATCCTTGGACAGTTTACACAACATGGTTTGAAAATGGATGAGGCAATTTCTGTTTCGAGTGTAATAGACAAGTTGCCTCCTTCTTGGAAGGATTTCAAACATAACTTGAAGCATGGTAAAGACGATCTGTCTTTGGTCCAACTTGGTAGTCACTTGCGCATAGAGGAATCTCTAAGGGCACAAAATAATGACAAGGGAAAAGGAAAGGAAGTTGCTGGACCCTCGGTGAATATGCTTGAGGAGGGTGGAAAGAAAAGGAACAACAATAAAAACAGAGGAAAGAAACATGGTTCCAATAACAACGATGATTCTGGTCCCAACAAGAAGCCTAAAGTGGCATGTTGGAGGTGTGGCAAAAGTGGTCACTTTAAGAGGGATTGTCGTAGTGGGAACAAGAAGGATGGCGCAAGCACTAGTGGTTCGGGGAAGGGTCTAAGGACCATACCCAAGACCAAGGTCAGAATTTAGAACATATTTGGAATGGATTTATTAAATATTCTGTTTCATTAATTTCTGAAGCATTTTATGTGCAGGATGATGCAGTTGCGTGGTGGATTGATTCCGGTGCCACAACTCATGTTTGTAAAGATCGTTGCTGGTTTAAGACATTTAAACCGGTGGAAGACGAATCTGTTCTCTACATGGGTGATGATCATTTTGCTCCTGTTCAAGGAAGAGGAAATGTGGTGCTGGAATTTAGTTCAGGAAAATCTGTTACTCTGTTTAATGTGTTGTATGTACCTAAACTTCGTAAGAATTTAGTTTCTGGTCCTATTTTGAACAAGTGTGGATACAAACAAGTGTATGAATCCGATAAGTATATCTTATCAAAATCTGGTGTATTTGTAGGATTTGGCTATTACAATAATGGGATGTTTATGTTGAATTTAAATAAAGTTCCTAATGATTCGAGTTCTGTTTATATGACTGATTCCAATGTTGTTAATTCCTCATTATGGCATGCTCGTTTAAGACATGTGCACTATAAAAGAATGCTTGAAATGTCTAAAGATAGTTTAATTCCTGTTATTGATAATAATTCTGGAAAATGCAATACTTGCATGTTGACAAAAATCACTAGAAAACCTTTTAAAAGTATAACAAGGAAATCTGTAATACTTGAATTAATACATAGTGATTTATGTGATTTTCATGCGATTTCATCTTTAGGCAATAAGAAGTATATTATCACTTTTATAGATGATGCCTCTAGGTTTTGCTATGTTTATTTGCTGCATGCAAAAGATGAAGCCCTGGATAAATTTAAAACTTTTAAAACAGAAGTTGAATTACAACAAAATGGCTTGATTAAAACCTTACGCACAGATAGAGGTGGTGAATATTATGATCCTATATATTTTCAATTTGTAGGTATCATTCATGAAACTATGGCTCCTTATACACCACAACAAAATGGTGTGGCTGAAAGGAAAAATAGAACTCTTGAAGAAATGGTCAATGCCATGTTATCTTACTCGGGCTTGAGTGACGGGTTTTGGGGGGAAGCCATGTTAACGTCTTGCTATTTATTGAATAGAGTTCCTAATAAAAGGAACAAGACTACCCCATATGAACTTTGGTATAAAAAATGACCCAACTTGACATTTTTGTGAGTTTGGGGGTGTAGGGCTGTCGTTAGACTTCCAGACCCTAAAAGGAAAAAACTGGGAGAAAAAGGTATTGATTGGATCTTTGTTGGATATGCTGAGCATTCCAAAGCATATAGGTTTTATGTTATAGAACCTAATGACTACATTTCTATTAACACAATTATAGAATCAAGAGATGCAATATTTGATGAGAATCGTTTCTCTTCAATACCTAGGCCGAAGGATATTATACCAAATTCGGGTGAGTCTCAAAGGGATGATCATTCAAATGATGTACCAAATGAGACACCCGAACCACGGAAAAGCAAAAGAGCAAGAAAAGCTAAATCATATGGTGATGATTTTCAATTGTATTTAGTTGAAGGATCAAGAGATCAGGTTGAATCTCAATACTCTTGCTGTTATAATATAGAGGAGGATCCTAGAACCTATGATGAAGCTATAAAATCGCGAGATGCTGCTTTTTGGAAAGAAGCAATTGACGATGAGATTAGTTCTATTATGGAAAATAATACATGGGTTTTATCTGATTTACCACCAGGCTGTAAACCTTTAGGGTGCAAATGGATCTTCAAAAAGAAGATAAAAGTCGATGGAACAATTGACAAGTATAAAGCTAGATTGGTAATCCAAGGCTTTAGACAAAAGGAAGGGATTGATTACTTCGATACCTATGCACCAGTTGCTCGTATCACTACTATTAGATTGTTGATAGCTTTGGCAGCTATTCACAATCTATTGATCCATCAAATGGATGTCAAAACAGCATTTTAAATGGTGATTTGGAAGAAGAAGTGTATATGAAGCAACCTGAAGGATTTGTTATGCCAGGTAATGAGCATAAGGTGTGTAAGTTAATTAAGTCATTATATGGGCTGAAACAAGCACCTAAACAGTGGCATCAAAAGTTTGATGAGGTTGTTTTGTCGAATGTTTTGCATTAAATCAGTCAGACAAATGTGTATATAGCAAATTTTATGAATCCGGCAAAGGCGTAATCATCTGTCTATATGTAGATGACATGTTAATTTTTGGCACAGACCAAAATGTAGTTGATAAAACTAAAAAGCTTTTGTCATCAAAATTCTCTATGAAGGACATGGGAGAAGCCGATGTAATTTTTGGCATAAAGATTAAACGATTGAACAAAGGAATTGCAATTACACAATCTCATTATATTGAGAAAATTCTCAAAAAGTTTAATTGTGATGATTGTTCTAAAGTCAGTACTCCTATGGATCCAGCTGAAAAACTTATGCCAAATACTGGTAGACCTGTATCACAGCTCGAATACTCAAAAGCCATTGGCAGTTTGATGTATGCTATGACGAGCACTCGACCTGATATTGCTTATGCAGTAGGAAGATTGAGTTGGTTCACTAGTAATCCTAGTAGACAGCATTGGCATGCTTTAACAAGGGTGTTCAAGTACTTAAAAGGTACTATAAATTACAGTTTATGTTATTCTGGACAACCTTCTATTTTAGAAGGTTACTCAGATGCTAGTTGGATCAACCAAGAAGATTCATCTTCTACTAGTGGCTGGGTGTTCTTGCTAGGAGGAGGGGCCATTTCGTGAGCAGACATGTATTACCCATTCTACTATGGAATCTGAGTTCGTAGCATTGGCTGCTGCTGGTAAAAAAACAGAATGGCTACGAAACTTGATATATGAGATTCCATTATGGCCAAAACCGATATCACCAATATCTATCCATTGTGATAGTGCAGCCACGCTGGCTAGGGCTTATAGTCAGATATACAATGGCAAATCTAGACACTTAGGTGTCAGACATAGTATGATTCGTGAGTTGATCATGAATGGTGTGATTTCAGTTGAGTTTGTTCGGTCTCAACAAAATTTAGCTGACCACTTGACGAAGGGGTTAGCTAGAGACTTAGTAAATAAGTCAGCAATAGGGATGGGATTAAAGTCCATCTAATCCTCTAGTTGTGAGATACCCAATTCCCTTCTAATACAACGTTAGAAGCCTGAATTCAATGTGGAAAGCTCACAGGTGGAGATTGGAGCACATGTAATTATTTTTCCCAAAGTATGTGTTCAAGACCTGCAAGTGATGGTTAGGTTGAAGAGTATCTTCTTAATAGTTCTTTTGAAAAATTGCAAATGCAGGTGCAAGATTAAAGGAACTACCTATGTGAACATGAAGTTTTGCCGCTTCAAGAAGCTAGGACTTGGCTTTCTATATGTTCATAAACGGATAGGGACACATGGCTTGTAATAGTGTCAGGAATAAACTTTAGAGTGTTGTAAGAAACTTATGTGTATAGTATCTTCAGGTATTCATATGAGTTGACGGGTTCAATCGTTGGGACACCCCGATTCTCGAATATTTGAAATGTGTATTGTACTAAGATGAAAATTCAATCGCAAGACATTTTCATTTATGCATTCGTTTGTTTCGTTATGTTTGTTTCATATTTTATATGATTAGTAAATCGAGGATTACACTAAAATGGGGGGAAATGTTGGTGATTTTAGTGTCATCAACGATTTTATGTAATTGGATTTACTAGAGACCAATGCGATCTCATATTAGGCTCGGATATGATTAAGGGAAAGTGTGGAGTACACACTCATTTTGAGTCATTATGTTTTCGACCACGATAAAGAAGTAGGGGTCAAGGGGGCTGCGCCCCCTTGCGGGGTCAAGGGGCAGCGCCCCTTGTTGGGGCCCCGAAACCTAAACGATATTATTGGTACTGTTCACTACCAATTTCCCGCCAGTTTTCCCGCAAAAGGACACTTCTGTTGACTAACAATCATGACTATTGGAGATCAACAGTCATGTCTACTCCTTCTTCTCATCTGTTTATAAAACAGATTTTGGTCTCAGATTATACTTACGAAAAATCCTAACTAATCTCTGAGTTTCTGATCTGTTTTCTCTGCCTAAGATACAGATTGTTTTTGATTGTCTTATCCCAATAAGGATTTCGTGAAACCCAGACAAAAGGGTCGAAATACTTTATTCGGAGAGTGAATTATACACGATTCAATCAATCATCCAGGATTATCAATTTACCCTAACCCTAATTTTCTAACAAAAACGTGCCTACCTCCCGTAGCCCTTCATTTTGTAACCTTCCACACTCTCTTTGGACCCACTTCCGCTAATGATCTTCGCACCAAGCATATAGCTTCTCACCAGGAGATCCGACATGTGTCGGCTCTGATGATGTTTTATAAAACGAGAAACTGGAATTTCGCATGGAATTTGATCTCAGATTGGATATAATTTTGAGCTTCAAAGACAAAATGACATTGCTGGTAATTGTAGTTTGCAGTCATAGGAAAATTTATTCAACTTTGATTCGAGTACTTGGAAGTATTGATATGAACTTTGTCAAGGTCTGCCTTGGGATTTTTTTTAGGCCAACTCCATTTTCATACAATGTATTTTTAACGGTGTTTCACTTTTACCATTATATTTGTTCTTTCAAATATACTCATGTAGTTTGGAAAATGTATCTTATCAACCCCATTATTGATGATTGAGGCACATATTCGTCATGGACTTAAGCACGGATTTGGGGTTAGAATGAAACGTTTTCCAAACTACAATGGAGAAAAAAAGTATAATGATAAGAGTGAAACACCCATTAAAGTGCAATTGATGAAAACGAATTGGGTGGGTGGTGAGTCTTTGCGAGTTCAAGAATGTTAAAAAAGATGATAATACTTCCATTATTATAATACCGTACGTTTGGGTGGGTGGTCAGTTTACGAGTTTTTTTAGTCAAAACTCGAGCTCATGTAATTCCATAATGATAGTGAAAGTCGTTTATCAGTCAATGGATGTAGCCCGTAAATGTTGGGGGAACCACGTTAAATCTTGTGTCATTTCTTTTTCTTGTTATATTGTGTGGTTGTCCAAAACAATGGTGTTTCATACCCCTAAATTTGAGAGTCTACTTTCAACGACACCCAACAAGTGGTATCGGAGCTGGTTTAGCTAATGTATATTATTGGTGTCCAGTAGTGGTGGATGAAAGCATATCTATTACAGTCAAAGCCCACATCTTTCTGATGCTGGATGAGGGAATCCAATCTCCACTACTTACATCCTTGTTGTCTCCGACAACATTGTACTCAGACGAGCTCGTAAGCCTTACGACCGGGCTCCGACAACATTGTACTCGGACGAGCTCGTAAGCCTTACGACCGGGGTTACGCTCTGATACCATTTGTAGCAGCCCCCGAGTCTTGAGAACTGATCCACGACATAAGCTCCACTTACCCACTAAGCACAAATAACTTGAGTCCACTTGGATTCCCACATGCTCACCAAAAGCGCATGAATGTTAGTGGTGCTTAGTAGCAGTGGGTGAATACATATCTATTGTACGAAGCATACTTTTTTTCAATATGGGATTAGGGATATCACACTTTTTAAATCGGGAGTATGTTAGGGTTATTTTAATTCATATTCATATATAAAAGGTAGAATAATTATTATTTTGAGTGTGACTTTGTGGTACCAAGAGGTGTTCCCCTAGTAGAGGACTTGTAACGACCCCAAAATCCGTTTATTTATTTTAATAATTTTTTTTATATTTTGATAATTTTTATTTAAAATTTTGTGTGCATTTTATGTGTTGCATCATCTTATATGAATTGCATATTTTATTTGACTATTTGTGTTAGTTAAAATGTTAGTAGTAAAGTCTATTTGGGGAGTAAGTAGAGTTAGTGGAAAATTATGGGTCAAAATGTAACTATAATGTTCAAGGGTTTATTTGTTCATAATGAAAGTAGAAGGGCCTAGGTGAATGACTATATATATGACTTATCCCTCTTCTTCTCTCCCTCTCCTATGCATAACTCACCATTTCTCTACAACTTTTTAGTAAAATTCCTCCATTGTTGTTGATAAGGAAGAAGCTAGGTAAGGGTTTTCCATTTTTATTTTCCCTATTTTAATTTACTACTCCATTTCCAAATCTAAAAATATATAAATGTTCAGGGTGTTGAATAGAGTACATCTACCGATCCATATTATTTTTCTTGACATCTTTTCCGGAAAATAGGTAAGTTACTAATCCCCCTTTAAATGTTAAAATGGTCATAAATATGCTTTGTATGCTTTATATGTGCTAAAACAATGTTTTGGTATGCTTTATTTATACTTGTAAATTTGGGACAAAGGGAATAGTAGGAAAATGGTATTTTTGGGGTGTTAGCATTGTTTAGGCTGAGTTGTAGCCTTTGTGTAAGTTGCAATGTTAAGAGTTGCAAGTTTTGGAAATTTTGGGTTGTGAAACAAAAGGAGTGAAATTTGGTTTAGTTTTTAGGCCTGCCGGGTGATGTGGGCGGCCGCCCAAAAATGGGCGTGCGGCCGCACATCTATCTGAAGGATTTTGTTCTTGGGACAGAGCATTTTGGGCGGCCGCACAGCCCTGTTTGGGCGACCGCCCAGTTGTCTGGAAAAGTTTGGAGTTTTCAAATCCAAGGGATTTAGAGGTCAATCTTGGTCTAGTTTTTGGGTAGTGTCCTAAAGTACTTAGATGATTGTTGTGGATCACTAAAGTGGTAGAATTGGTTCCTTTGTGAACACAAGTGTTGTGAAAGGTTAGCGATTGATTATGTGAACATTGTTGAGCACTTTGTGATGTGTTGAATGATTCATCTTCTTGATGTGTTTGGCATGATTCCCTACATTGGAATCATTGTCCCTGGTTGTTGTTTAAGCAAGTATTTCTATGTGGTGCTTGCGTGTAAAGTCCAGCTGGTACTTTTGTGTGTGTTGGGCAGTGATAGGGATTATAATGGTCTCCGAGCCAAGTACATTATAAGGCTCCTATCATTGGTTTCCCATTTTTTAACCCCCTTCCTTAGGCCAAAGGTTGGGCACTTTGGGTTATGACTTTGTGTCATTTTCCCCCTGTTGTTGTTGTTGTTGTTTGGTTCCGGAACCCGTTTCAGCTCTTCGATGCTGCTCAGTTGATGCCTCTCAGATGGCTATGGTTTGGTTTGAGAACCTTGGCTCAGTATCCATGTATGAGTGTTCATTTCCGCTTTATGTGTTGCATGATGAGTTGGTCGTTATTTCCAACCGGTATGGGACGGTTGGCGATAGGGAGCCTCTCATATTATGTGCTATGTGTTATATGATCATTTGTGGCGTTGTTCCTTTATGTTTATCATATTAGCATGTAATGTAGTTGCATTTTAGTAACTTACTGAGATTTATTCTCACCCTTATTTGTTTACCGTTTTAGATAAGAAGGAGCCCAGGGGATAGTTCACACACACAGGGAGGACGTCGAGGAGATCTTTGGGTAAGACATTTTGGGAAATGTTGTGTAAGTAAAGGATACATTATGTAAATGTAATACCTTTTGGGTAGTGTAACCATGACTTGGTTTGTATCATCTCTTTTAGTAGATGTTCGTGTTTGTAATTAAGTAAGTAAAGTTAGTAGTATAGCCAAGTGGCTTAGTACTTGTTTGTGAGAGTTTGTTTTGTGACTTGTAGTCACGTTTAGTGAATGTTGTTTGGTTATATAATACTTTTATGAAAGTATATTTCGAAAAATTTTCCTAAAATGTTTTATGACGTCTTCCGTGCGTGTCCCGGACGTGGGGCCAAGTAGGACCACGGGTCGGGGCGCGACAGGACTCGTATTTGCAAAGTGTACAATTATGAGTGAATTGTACATTGTTTTCGGGTGTATTCAAGAATGTTGAGAAAGATGAGTGTACCCCCATCGTATAATATTGTACGTTTAGGTGAGTTATGAGTGTTTGCAAGTTTTGGATCAAAACTTGAGTTCTTGTAATTTCATGGCTATGTAGTGAAATTCACCATTTTTTTTCTCCGGAGTGCTAGCTTTCGATTTCACTTTTGAAAATTGAAGAGCAAAGGTAAAAAACTTTCCATATTTATTCGCGAAACCTTTATTATTTTGAGTTTACTTGGAAAGTTGGGAATTAAAATTCAATTTTGAATGGGTTTGGTTTGCTTTACAATAATATAAATTTTCATATGTTGTTGTGGGTAATGAATTTTACGTAGATCGGGATAATTCTTTGAGAAATTGAGTCTCAGAGTTATTTTATGTTTATTTGGTCGGTCACGGAGAGAGCTCACAGACTTTATCTTTTCTTTGTTTATCCGTTGATATCTCCCAAGCATGAGAGCCAGCTTTTCACCCTTCTCTAAGAATTGACTCTCAAAGGGGCGTTCTCGAATTTGGCCAAGGCGCTTCATAAGGTGTGCGAAAACTGGTGTATTTTTGCTCTATTGGCTTTAGAGGATTTTCAGAAAATGTATCTCCTCATAAAACATTATTATTAGGCCAAGGGACCCTAGAAAACTTGTCTACTAGGGAAACAAACTTGGGCTTTGAAAATGTCAATGACAAAATATGTGTAAAAAAAAACTATGCGTAAACTTCATGGAAGATGTTGGGCACAAGGGTGATGAAAACTAGAAGCCAAAATTTTGATGTGAAATGCCTTAAAAAAAACAATTACACACACATATATGAGTTGTTGATGTTTGGCCGTCCTTTGATCAATATTTAAGAATGAATCACATGAATAAGAGCAATATTCATTTTCTTCCGTCCAAAAATTATTTTTGGTAGCACTTCTGTCTCAAAAGCGAGTCACACTCATCTCTATTCATCCATACCAAAAATGGACTGAAATTCTAGAGAACATGTAACTTTTAAGCAATTTCATGAAGATATATGAAACTTCTTCATCAGCACAAGACCAAGTCAATATATTATAGTACTCCCTCTGTCCCAGACTAAGGTCCTTTCTTTTTTGGTTTGTCTCATACTAAGGTTCTTAGTTGTTTTATTACTTAAAATAGACAATGGGACTCACTTGTCATTCTCACAACAAAAACTCCCTACCCACTTTATCTCTCCCATTTTCTCTTACTTACTTTTTCATACTCACAACATTTACTTTTTCTTAAACTCCATGTAAAATCAAACTAAGAACCTTAGTCCGGGATGGAGGGAGTAGTATTATCATGAGCATGCATGGTTACTACCATTAAAATAAAATAACGACTCGGTCAAACTAAGTAATCAAGTACGTAATATTGCATGTTTTAGTATAAATTTTATGGATGGATTCTTGGGGGAAAAAAAAAAAAAAAAAAGAAGCTTCCTTCGTCGCAACTCTCCATTATAATAGATTTTGTGTGTTGTCATTCTTTTTTAAACTTAACTTACATAACATCGTATTATTTTCAACATGGAATCTTATCTTCTAAGTTTATAAAGATATATCACGAAAATAATAATGTCACTTAGCATATTTGATTGTACTAAAGTCGCTGAAAAGTTACCTTTATCATAATATCTCTAAAAACTGAAAACTGAAATGGAATGATAAATATGATATTAACAATCAGACAAAATCTTATATTTGAGGTAGTCAAAACTATCAAACAAAATCTTATCATTTGAAAGAAGAACCTACAATATAATCGAAATAGATTTACAATACAAAATATGTAAATTAAAAGAGGAAATCATATATAAAACTTCTTAATATTAAGTCCGAATCACATGCGAGTTAGGAATATTATAACAGTAAAATAAGGGTTTTGAATATAATGGAATGATAAATATGATATTAACAAAAAGAATTAAACGACAAGACAAAATATTGTATGAACCAGAAATCTTTTAAGTCGAGGCTTGTGTTGAACATAACCTTCGCAAGAAGATAATGCCCCGCAAAGGTGCTAACGGCTTTGCGACAATCTACACTAAGATGCAACGACTTTGATGCTACCGGAATAAATCTTGTCTACCAACTCCAAGGTTGTAGTCAAAATGGCTTGATGGATACCGAACTTCCTCCTTACTCACTTGAGAAAACAGACACCGTGGTGGTGAGGGGAGGTTTTCCCCCAAAAAATCCTTCGGCGTGGAAATCAGAATCCGGTCTCAAGATGAACAAGAGCAAGAATATTAAAAGAGACTTAAACTTAGAGAATCAGGCTTACTTGTTTATCAAGAGACAGGGATTTAGATACTATCATAAAGTGGAATGACATCACCATGGTACAAGCCATGTGTCTCTTTTTATTGGCTTCTTACCCTTTATATGTTTACCTTTTATCCGCCTCTACCATCTAATAAGTGGGACACAAAAAGGTTGATATGTTCTTTTGTCAAAGGTTGTTGATCCTTGTCGGACCCTTGTCGTGCACATAATTCAGTCGTTGTCAAGGGAGCAAATCGCCTTCATGCGATTTGGTTATGATCTCATGCCATGTTTGTATATAAGTTCCCATCAAGCCCATAAATAGCGACTTAATCGAGCCCCCTTGGCCAAGTCACCCTTATGTTATATCATGGAACAAATCATCAACCGTTTATCTGACAACATCCCCTTCTGGCCAAATTAACCGCCTTAGTAAGTCGCGCCGAGGGCTTCCCTTGCGATATGCAAATTCACATGAGCTACTTGGACCCAATATTTGTTTTACTTCATGCAATGGGCCCTTGTTCATATTTAGGCCCATTATAAAGCCCTATCACATGTTTCTATTGACACATCACTAGCCCCCTGGTTGTCAACTAGGACTATTTTATTGTCTAGTTGAAAAATTGTCTTGCGTCTTTACCGAGCTATGACTTCTTTTGCCGTGTATGCTTATTTACATCTAGGCCAAATCGTTACGATATGACTGATTGATGTAAAACGCAGTGGAATAGTAACTATTAATTGATCGAAATCAATTAATCTGCAAGGAATTAAAATTCCCAAGAAGAATTTCAAAGAAATTCTTGAATAAGAAATAAAGGAGGTTAAAGAAGAAGAAACAATTGCAAAGCAATTCTTGAATAATAATAATCAACTTGTTCAATACAATGAATGGAAAATAGGTTTATACCCTAGCAACAAATAAAGAAGTCCTAATTGAAAAAGGAAACAAACAAAAACAATTAAGGAATAAGTTTAATCAAAAACTGGAAAGAAACGGAAATCCCGTTTTCTGAAAATTGCCCGGGCACGACCGTGCTTTGAAACCGGCACGATCGTGCAATTCTTTACGTAGCAGCCGTCCCTCAATTCCTTTTCGGCACGGTCGAGTCTTCACTCCTGCACGGCCGCGCCAAGACAGGTCCGACCGGATCTTGCTGGCGGTCCGCCCGGGTTAGTGCTGCTGCTTGACGATTTCGATCTTCATCATGCTCCCCCACTTTAAATGGATTCGTCCCCGAACCCATATCAACATAAAGAGGCTCATCCGGGTGAAATTGAACCAGACCCGACACATTAAAAGTAGTAGAAATATGTCACCCATCCGGCAAATCCACAACATACGCATTGTCATTAATCTTCCGCAAAATTTTGCACGGACCAATTTTCTTGGAATGCAACTTATGATACGTACCTTGAGGAACCCGCTCCTTGCGCAAATGAACCATGACCAAGTCGCCCACAGAAAATACATGCAAACGACGCTTCTTGTCCGCCAACAAGTTGTACTTAGCATTAGAGGCTTCAATATTATCTCGAATTTCTTGTTGAACCATATCAATCAACTCCGCCATGTGTTCAGCGGCGACACTATAACCCAGAATTTTTGGCAAAGGAACCAAATCAAGAGTATGCTTAGGAAGGCCGTTGATACACAATCTCAAACGGAGATTTCTTCGTGGTGCGATTGACCATGTTATTAAAAGCAAACTCCGCAGTAGATAAAGCCAAATCCCACGTCTTGGGAAATTTACCACACAAACAACGAATCATAGAACCCATCGTCTTATTAACCACCTCTGTTTGCCCATCCGACTGTGGGTGAAAAAAACTACTAAAGTTTAACTCAGTCTCAAAAAGACGTCACAGGGTAAGCCAAAAATGACTGAGAAACTTAGTATCACGATCCGATGTAATGGACTTAGGAATCCCATGTAAGCGAACGACCTCCTTGAAGAACAAACCTGTAATGTGAGCAGCATCATGGGTTTTTCGACAAGGAATAAAGTGAGCCATCTTTGAAAAATGATCCACCACGACAAACACCGAATCATTTGACCTTTGAGTCCGAGGCAAACCAAGCACAAAATCCATAGAAATATCCTCCCAAGGACCCGCAGGAATAGGAAGAGGAGTATATAAACCCGTGTTTTGTGATGTCCTTTTAAACTCTTGGCAAACCATACACTTCCGAACAACCTTATGCGTATCCCGACGGAGTTGAGGCCAATAATACCTCTTTGTGACCAACTCAACTGTCTTGTCTTGACCATAATGTCCCGTGTTATGCACCTCCAAAATAAGGCTTTCACGAACCAAACCTTGAGGAATGCATAATCTATCCATGTAAAACAAGAACCCATCCTGCAATAAAAATAGACCCACTGGATGCCCATCATGGCACTTAGCCCATTCACTAGCAAAATCATCATCATGCGCATAAAGGTCTTTCAAGCAATCAAAACCCATAACTTCATTATGCATAAGCACCAAGGTGTTAGCCCTACGACTCAAAGCATCCACCACCTTATTACTTTGGCCACTCTTGTGTTGAATAACAAAAGTGAATTATTGCAAATAAGCAACCCATCGAGCATGCATTCTATTAAGAGGCTTCTTACCATTCATATACTTCAAAGCTTCATGATCAGTATGAAGAATAAACTACTTATGAAGTAAATATTGCTCCCAATGCTTGATAGCTCGCACCACAGCAAAAAATTCAAGCTCATAAGTAGTCCACTTCCGCTTTGACTCCTCCAATTTTTGACTCATAAAAGCCACCGGTTTCTTCCCTTGAAGCAAAACAGCCCCAATTCCAACCACAGAAGCATCCGTCTCTAATTCAAAAGGTTTGGAAAAGTCAGGTAAAACTAGCAAAGGAGTACTATTCAATTTCTCTTTAATTAAGGCAAAACTAGTAGTTGCCTCATCACCCCAATCAAACTTCCCCTTCTTCAAGAATTTAGAAATGGGAGCCATAATAGTGCTAAAATTACGAATAAAACGACGATAAAAAGTAGCAAAACCACGAAAACTTTGTACCTCACTAACAGTCTTCGGAAGAGGCCACTCCTGAAGAGCACGAACTTTGTCTTCATCTAATTGAATACCATCTTCAGAAACCACATAACCCAAGAATCATACCTTTTTCAACATGAAACAACACTTCTTGAGGTTAACAAACAACTTATTATCTTTTAAAGCTTGCAACACCAAGCGAAGGTGCTCAAGATGCTCCTCATCGGAAGTGCTATAGATCAATATATCATTAAAGTAAACCACTAAGAATTTACCATGAAAGGGCTTTAAGACTTGATACATCAATCGCATAAAAGTACTAGAAGCATTAGACAATCCAAATTGCATCACCAACCATTCATACAATCCTTCCTTTGTTTTGAAAGCGGTCTTCCATTTATCCCTAGGCCTAACACGGACTTGATGATAACCACTCTTAAAATCAATTTTAGAAAATAACTTGGACCCAGGGAGACATGTCATCTAAACGAGGAATAGGGAAACGATACTTCACGGTGATTTTGTTAATTGCCCTACTATCCACGCACATACGCCAAGTACCATCCTTCTTAGGAACAAAAAGGGCCGGAACAGCACATGGACTCATGCTTTCCCGAACATAACCCTTGGCTAACAAATCCTCCACTTGTGCACGCAAAATATCATGTTCAGCAGGACTCATTCTATAATGTGGGAGATTAGGCAAAGAAGCTCCCGGCACCAAGTCAATATGATGCTGAATATCCCTCAAAGGAGGTAATCCTGGGGGTAAGTCCTCAGGCATTATATCACAAAATTCATCCAATAGGTCATGGAGAGATTTAGGAACTAATTCAATCTTACCACCAATACCTTGACTAACCACAACAAGAACAAAAGGAGCCTCCAAGAGGTCTTTAGCAAAGTCATTCGCAGTACATAAGGAAACAAGAGATTTCCCCGTCCCTGTTTTTGTAGTAGTAGGATCTTTTAAAGCGGAGAAATGAAAATGAACCCCATCTTTCTTAAAACGGATACAATTTTTTTCCCATCATAAAGAACACCAAGGTCAAACTGTCAAGGTCTACCCAACAAAATATGGCATGCATTCATATCAACAATATCACATAAAATATCATCCTTATAACTACCAATAAAAACAGGAAGAAAACATTGTTCATGCACCTTGATATTGCCAACATTACTAATCCACCCCACAGAGTAAGGAGTAGGATGTTTGCGCACCTCAAGTTTCAACTTATCAACCAACCCACGAGACACCAAATTTTCACTACTACCACTATCAACAATAAATGTAGAAGCAAAATTATGCACCTTTCCTTTGGTGCGAAAAATATTGTGTCGTTGAGGGTCGACTTCCTCGGTTGGAGTAGTCAACATGAGCTTATAAACCACATACGACGCATGATCATCACTATCATCGTCGTCTTCCAGATTAGGATCATAACAAACTTCCTCCCCTTCATCTTCGTCATCCTCATCAATATACCCATCACGCTCCACCATATGAACCCCTTTGTCTTTACCACTAGTACAATTACTAGAGATATGACCCGGTTGACCACACTTAAAGCATTTATTCCCATGAGGCTTTGCATAAGTATTAGCAGGATTGGGAACATTATTATTGCGGCGAACCGGTTGAGTAGCAATTGGTTGTTTTCCACCATCATTCTTAGAACCTGCAGTCGGTGTGTTCTTCGAATCTCCATCACTATGAGTAACCGAATGTTGGTCATTGGTACTAGAGGAAGACGCACTACCAAACTTTTTAAAAGTTGAGGGGGAGCGAAAAGAAGAAGACAATTGATTCTCCACCTTTTTCGCTCTAGTGATAGCCTCTGACAACATGAACGAAGAAAATAATTCGACTTGATTCTTGATGGCAAGACGAAGACCCCCAATAAACCTTGAAACTTGTTGCCCTTCCGTCTCGTACAAATCAACTCGTGCAGTAATGGCCATGAAATCATGAGCATATTCTTCCACCGTTCGATTGCCCTGTCTACAATTAAGGAGTTTGGTGTAGAGAATTTGCTCGTAATCATCCGGTAGGAAACGAGCCCGCAACTCCCGTTTCATATCCCTCCAAGTACGAATTGGTGGTGAGTCCGTACGAGCTTTTAATTGTAATAATTGTCCCCACCATGCAGAAGCTCCACCCCGTAATTTGTAGGCCACATAAGGGACCTTCTGTTCATCCTCAACTTGCATCAAATCAAAGAATTTCTCGACATCTGCAAGCCAATCCATAAAATCTTCAACTGATAAATCACCGTTAAAAGATGGAATACCGGCACGAATCTTAGGGCGTGGGGGTGCTCCCATGGCCCCCTCTTCGCAATTATTACGATTAACCCTATCGTACGGATCAACGTGACGGAGATCTTCCTCACGCGCGCCGTTTCGGTTTCCGGGGTTGACACCAACATCACCTCCAACTGCTAAAATCCTAACCGTCGTTACAAGCTCTGCGATTTGTGCTGCTTGTGTATCGAGTCGCGTTGCGTGTACTTCCTGTCGCGTTGCTTGTTCTTCATGTCGCGTTGCTTGTTGTTCCAACATACATTGAATATTAGCAAAAAGTTGTCGTGTGCCCTCGTTATGTTCTTCACCGTTAACCATCGTCCAAAGATCGTCCTTTTCTGATACCAACTGATGTAAAACGCAGCGGAATAGTAACTATTAATTGATCGAAATCAATTAATCTGCAAGGAATTAAAATTCCCAAGAAGAATTTCAAAGAAATTTTTGAATAAGAAATAAAGGAGGTTAAAGAAGAAGAAACAATTGAAAAGCAATTCTTGAATAATAATAATCAACTTGTTCAATACAATGAATGGAAAATAGGTTTATACCCTAGCAACAAATAAACAAGTCCTTATTGAAAAAGGAAACAAACAAAAACAATTAAGGAATAAGTTTAATCAAAAACTGGAAAGAAACGGAAATCCCGTTTTCTGAAAATTGCCCGGGCACGACCGTGCTTTGAAACCGGCACGATCGTGCAATTCTTTACATAGCAGCCGTCCCTCAATTCCTTTTCGGCACGGTCGAGTCTTCACTCCTGCACGGCCACGCCAAGACATGTCCGACCGGATCTTGTTGGTGGTCCGCCGGGGTTAGTGGTGCTGCTTGACGATTTCGATCTTCATCACCGATTGTCTTCTATTCTTACCACATGCCATTTATGCAGTTTTTAACTTGAGGGACGCGTGTCCTTTTTTGAGATCTCTACCCACGTGCATAGACATAATTAAGAGGAAAATTTTATTTTTTGACGGCTTATTAAATATGACGCCATAATGATGGGATAGGGAATGTCTTTTCACTGAGATGACCCTTCGTTTTCACCCCATATAAAAGCAAATCCCTATTCACTATTTCACCTTTTTATTATTTACCTTCCTTAATATTTCAAATTCTCTCTCTCACTATCCGGCGAGCCAAGAAAATATTCTGGCGACTCATACTCTTTGATCCTTCACTCGGATTCTTCGAGAATCGTTCCGAACATCCTTGCTCCAGGTCATAAAGGTAATTTTTCTTTCTAATCCGACTGTCTTTGTGTGGGTTCTTGCATTTTGTAGTTTTTCTCTACTTTTTCCTGTCAAACTCCTTCGGCGAACCTTTAACTCATCAAAAGCCTTCAACTATTAGCGGCGAAAGAGACGAAACTCTTAACCTTCCCCATATGATCTATTAGCCGAGTAATTCTAGGCTGTAAATATTAGCCGCAATTCTAGACTACTAGCCATCATTCTAGAAGCCGACATTATAGACATTGTGCATCTCTTTTCATACAGAAATTGTGATAGGCTTTTTGACTCTTTGTACTCTATATATTGTAAAGCATGTGAATGAGAACATCAGGAAGGAAATTCTCCAACTCTTTTCCTCTTCCGCTGCATTGTCTATTATGGTACCAGTCTAAAATCGATCCAGAAATTAGACTGCTTCTCCTCTTTTCTGTCTCTCATTCCTTCTCTTCTACTCTGTTAATCCAATGACTAACACCCATTCTTCTGGCTCTGACTCTAACTCAGATGCCTCCACCCTCACACACTCCTCACCGGCAGCCTCCCCACTTCCAGATTTCTACAACCCAAATTCAATTATGAGTCAAACCTACCTTACCAAAGACAATTATGTCAATTGGAGTACCTTGTTCAAGACAATCCTTCGTACTCACAAACTTCTTTATATCATCGACCCTACTCCCCCGGTGGCCAAACTAGCAGATGGATCAGACAATCCGCTACATGAGTTATGGTCATCCGGCACCGATCTAGTGTGTGGCTGGATTAAGGGGTCCGTTACACCGGCGGTCCAACCCTATTTAAATTCTTGTGATACCGCTCCGAAAGCTTGGACTGCTCTTGCTAAGCGATTCGGAGCCAAATCAACCCTTCAGATTGAGAACCTCAAGGAGAAATTGCATGACCTAAAGAAGGCATCCGATACCTCTATATCGGATTATCTGCTTCAGGCCACTAGTATCGCTGATGCTCTCACCGCAGCAGGTGACCCAATCGATGACAGTGTTCTTATTCAGCGTGTTTTGGGTGGTCTTGGTTCGGAATTCAAGGAATTCCTCACATCTACGGCTGCTGTTCATGCTAGGCAGCCTCTAAATCTTGATGACATGTCTGAACTTCTTCTCAAAGAAGAGATGCTACAACAAAAGTTTGCAATTCCAGTGCAACAGTCCACTGCTTTGTTAGTAGAGAAAGAATCCACAACGGCACATCGCGGTGGCAGCAACAATGGTGGGTCTCGTGGTCGTGGAAATAATGGTGGCAGGAATCGCCAAAATGGAGAAAGAGGGGGTGGTAATTCTCACGGGCAGTGGCAGTCTCACAACAACCACAATCATGATCGTGGTCGCCATAGTGGTCGAGGTCGCGGCAATGGTTCCAATCGTGGAGGTTCACCTGGCGGTTCAAATGGTAGGGACCGTGGTCTGCTTCCTAACCCACCTTCTTATGGACAGCCTTTGGATAGTGACTTAATTTGTCAGTGGTGTTATCAACCGGGGCATGGAGCTCGCAACTGTCCAGATAACTCTAGTGCAGCCTACTTTGCTCATTCGACCCCGATAGTGCTGGACTCTGGGGCAACCAATCATATGACGGCAGACCCTTCCTCATTCTCCAATTATCAGCCGTACACAGGTAAAAATACAGTCGTATTCGGTAATGGCTCAAAGTTGCACATATCACATGTTGGAAATTCATCCTTACATCTTAATAATCGCTCCTTTCATATGCGTAATGTTCTTTATGTTCCTAACCTTCACAAACCATTACTTTCTATTCGTCAATTTTCTAAAGATAACAATTGTTACTTTGAACTTGACTCATGTGGTTTTCGTGTTAAGGACAATCGCACTCGGGAGACTCTTATCTCTGGCAATAATTCAGGCGGCTTGTATGAGCTTTCTTTCACCTCCCAGTCGTCCACCAGTCCCATCGCTCTTCTTGGAGAACGTTCGAGTCCAGATGTTTGGCATGCTTGTTTAGGCCATCCATCCCTTCCTATTCATAGAGTTTTATGTCAACGGTCTAAATTGCCGTTAAGTAGTAAAATAAGTGAACAACAACGTTGTCATATTTGCCCTTTAGGCAAATCTAGTCAGTTACCCTTTTCCCCTAGGAGTTTTAATGCTTTGCACCCTCTTGATATGTTACACTTGGATGCATGGGGCCTGCTCCTGTTAATTCAATGAATGGACATCGGTTTTATCTTTCAATAGTTGATGATTATTCTCGGTATGTGTGGCTTTTTCCATTGTTTCATAAATCTGATGTTACACAGATATTTGCCGCATTTAAATCTCAAATTGAAAATCAACTATCCCGTCGTATTTCAGCAATTCATACAGTTAAAACCGTCCAAACAGATGGGGGAGGTGAATTTACTAGCCGGGTATTTACCAATTTTCTTCAAAAAATTGGTATCAAACATCAAATCACTTGTCCTTATACTCCTCAACAGAATGGGGTTGTTGAACGCAAACACCGTCATATCGTTGAAACCGGTTTATGTCTTTTAGCCAAAGCTCATCTTCCCTTTAATTTTTGGTTAGAAGCATTTAACACATCAGTATATCTCATTAACCGGTTACCCATGCGTCAACACAAGTTTGTATCTCCTTATGAACGCTTACTTTTGCGTAAACCTGATTATCGCACTCTAAAGGTCTTTGGATGTTCTTGTTTTCCACATGTGGTACCAACTAACACTCACAAACTTATGCCTAAATCAATACATCTGTATTTTTCTTGGGTACGATAATCAGAGAAAAGGTTATAGATGCATGGACTTAATTACCAATAAAGTTTATATATCTCGTCATGTGGTATTTGATGAGTTCCATTTCCCTTGGCCAAGCAGCAGTCCCCATTCTAATTTGTCAGGTACTCCTCAGTTGGATCATTTTCCAGCAAGCTCACTTGATGGACTCCCTGGCCATATAGATCACCAGCACACTGCTCCTGGACCAGCCACAGCGTCTCCTGGACCAGCCCCAACACCTCCTGGACCATCCCCAGTGCTTGCCCCTTCTCCAGTTCTGTCTGGGCCTTCTGCCCCTCGGCCCAAACACTGTAGGACGGGCCCATCATTGGCAAACAGCCCCATACCCTTCACATTGCAGGACTCTCCCAAGTCTACTGGCCCAAATATGGCTGCCTCACCTACCTGTGATCCAGCAACTTCTAGTATCACTCCTCCCCAATCTGCTTTGCCGGATCAGTCTATCTCCAACATTGGACACTCTCTTGATCCTTCGGATGTCTCTTCAACTACTCCTATTCGTACACGCACAGTTAGCAGCCTTCTCCGTGCTACATCTCCTTACTCGTTGCCTTCGAGTTTCCTGGCTGTTCAAAAGGACTCCCTTACTTTTGAGCCACGGACTTACAAGCAAGCTTCCGCAATCCCTCATTGGCAAGCTGCTATGAAAGAGGAGATATCGGCTCTTCATAAGAATCAAACGTGGTCTTTGGTTCCCTCTCATCCGTCTATGAATGTGGTGTGGTGTCGTTGGATCTACAAGGTCAAACGTAAAGCCGATGGTTCGATTGAACGATATAAGGCCCGTCTTGTAGCCCAGGGTTTCACCCAACAGGCCGGGATTGACTATGATGAAACGTTTAGTCCAGTGGTAAAACCCTCTACTATTCGTACCGTGCTAGCTGTTGCTCATTCCAGACATTGGGCTATCAAACAATTAGACGTACGCAATGCTTTTCTTAATGGATTTATTCATGAAGAAGTCTATATGAAACAGCCTCCGGGTTTTGTTGATTCTCAGTCTCCGTCTCATGTCTGCAAGCTTCAAAAGGCATTGTACGGACTTAAACAATCTCCACGGGCCTGGTTTCAACGACTACACATGTTTCTTCTTCAACATGGTTTTGTCAATAGCCGGTCCGATTCTTCTCTCTTTATCCGACACTCACATGTCTCCCGAGGACATTACTTCAATCATCGACAATATTTGTTCTTCGTTTGACAGCCGCATCTTGGGTGATCTCAGCTTTCTGGTATTGAAGCAACTCGCTCTCCTACCACAATGCATCTTCGTCAAACTCGATATGCTCTTGACCTTCTTGATAGGTTTAACATGTCTGATTGTAGGCCCATGACCACTCCTACTATTCCTCATTCTCGTCTTTCGAGCCATGATGGGACACTTCTTCCTGATGCTACCGAATTCCGTAGCCTAGTAGGTGGCCTACAGTATCTCACTCTTACCCGTCCTGATATCGCCTTCGCCGTCAATCAGGTTTGTCAGTACATGCATCAACCACGGTCCACGCATCTCATGGCAGCTAAACGGATTCTTCGATTTGTTAAAGGTACTGTTGAGTTGGGCATCACTTTTCAGGCTTCCCAGACCTTACATTGTGTGCTTATTCGGACTCCGATTGGGCTGGCGATCCTGATGATCGTCGTTCCACTACTGGTGCCTGCATCTTCATTGGTCCTAATTTAGTGTCTTGGACCGCCAAGAAACAAACTACCGTGTCACGTTCTAGTAGTGAAGCTGAATATCGTGCCTTGGCTACAACTACGGCTGAACTACGGTGGTTTTCATATCTCTTTCGAGAACTTGGTCTCCCATTGCCTCAGCCATCGTTGTATTGTGACAACATTTCTGCCATTCATATGGCTCATAATCCAGTGTTTCATGCCCGCACTCGTCACATTGAGATTGACTATCACTTTATTCGCGAACTAGTTACTCGTGGGTTTCTTCAACTCAAGTTTGTGACCTCCGATGACCAACTCGCTGATTTGTTCACAAAAGGTCTTCCTAAGCCTCGGTTTCAATCTCTGTGTACCAAGCTTCATCTTCCTTACGGACGTCTCGCTTGAGGGGGGGTATTAGCCGAGTAATTCTAGGCTGTAAATATTAGCCGCAATTCTAGACTACTAGCCATCATTCTAGAAGCCGACATTATAGACATTGTGCATCTCTTTTCATACAGAAATTGTGATAGGCTTTTTGACTCTTTGTACTCTATATATTGTAAAGCATGTGAATGAGAACATCAGGAAGGAAATTCTCCAACTCTTTTCCTCTTCCGCTGCATTGTCTATTATGATCTTGCGATTTCCTTTTCTGCTCATAGTCCTTGTTCATGACTAAGCAATGTGTTAGGCAGTATAAATTTTTGCCATATTATCCATTCAGACAGTTTCTATACGAAAGAGAGGAGGCTGTGTGGAGAGGGGGTTGTGGGTTAGGATGTTGCGTCCCGAACTGAACACTATCCTTATTGCGCGAGGTGCCAGCACCATAGTGCTAGATGCCTTGACTATTGGTGGCCCCCAACCCTTCCTGATGTCTCCATTATATGTTTTACTCAAAGGAATCATTTTGTGATTATATTTATGAATTTTATGGCTGCCTCTTGATTCAACCCAGTAGAGATCAGCAAGTTGCCAATGACCCACATCGTATTTTTTTACAGAACGTTTTTTTCCTCTGGTGAAGCCAGTGAAGTAGAGATGGAAGGTACATCTTAACCTATAGGAACATCGGAGGTCGTGGACACTGATGTTAGTCATCAGCTATCAACCTCAAGTTCATCTTCCCATAACTCCTTTTCATACCCGGTATAACATTGATCCCGCTGTTTATGGGATTTGTCCTTTTGATGGACCCTTAGATCCACTTGAGATGCGATCTCGCCAAGATGGGATTGTCTTTTATCCATCCCAAGTGGAAGTTGGTTTGCGGTTTCCCTTGGACTCTTTCCTAGCAAGCTTTTCATATCATTCTCATTCTTTTTATATCATTCTCATGCTGCTTTGATGGATCTTCATCCTAATGCCATAAGGATCCTTACCTCTTTCATCGCGATTTACAGAGGATTCCGCTATGAGCATTCAATGGCGTTATTTAGGGACTTTTTTGACGTCATGCTGATACCGGAATGTTGCAGCGAAAGATACAAAAAGAAAAATAGATAGGACGCTCACCACTCCAAAAAATCCACCTTAAAGATATACTCCCTCCGTCCCAATTTAAACTTCAAAGAAATTTTTGGTTCAAGAATTAAGAAAAACGTGATGTGGTGTGAGTGTAGATGGTTTGGTAGGAGAGAGAAAGTGGGGTAGAAAATAGTTAGTGGATAATTATTGTGAGTGTGACATATGGGGCCCACAAATAAACAAGTATAAAAACCTTTCCTTTTTAGGGTTTGAAGTTTAAAATGAGACGGATGGAGTACGGCATAACAATCACTACTCCAGGACATCCACCACTACTCCAGGACATCCACGAAGAGATACAGAGTAAAAGAAGCTCACCACTAAATGGAAGACACCATTGAGATACAGAACAAAGAAAGCAAGCACAAGCTTATCTTAATACGTGATTAACTCAAAACACCACTATAATCTTTTAAAAGATATGTTGTGGGCTATTTATAGAGAATCTTAGAACATCCTTCCAAGTCTAGAAATACTAATTATGTCGAGATAAGATATCATAGAAACTTATAAATAATTACTGGATTACCTTTGAAGTCGATCCAAATCCTTACTCTGAATTTTGAGCAGCAGCATCTGTACCAATATTTTGATAGTTTTTTTGTCCGAATACCTACTCCACCAACAATGAATAGTAAGGGCATAGCAGGGGTAACCCATAAAAAACAATTCATTAAAGTATTACTAAAAGCATACATATAAGGGCAAATTGCAAATTAGTTACCTGAATTTGTCATGATGTGTCAATTGGTTATCCAATTTGTGTTCGCTACAATTTGGTGACTGGCTGAATGTGTCTTTTTGTTGCAATCAGGTGTAATTTGGATGATCCGTTAAAACACTAACAAAAATGGATGAAAAACATAACAAATTATTTTCAAAATTGCAATTCTCACCCCTACAATTTAAGTTATCTCACTACGCGCCCTTGCCCTTCTTCAAGGATGATAACACAAACATAAGATAGTAGCAACGCCAACATCAACGGAGCCGACGAAGAAGCGCAAGAAGAAGGGACATTCTTCTCTTTTAGATCTCCAAAAGCGCGCCCTTGAACAACAACAAAGAGAACTTGAACTACAACAACAAGAGAGAGAGAAAACACTGCCGTTAATTACAACACACCTAATCGCCGATCTCGCCGGAACCCTAACTCAGACGAAGTCCCTACTTCACGAGAATTCATCAACGACGATGTGCAGAAAGAGAAGAAAGTTAAGCTTGTTGTGTGTTTGCCCCAATCCAATCAACATTTTCGTGTATCATCACCTGCGAAATCGAGTTCTTGCAGGTCTGATTCTTGCCAAATCGGGTTCTTACGAGTCTGATTCGAATGACAATCCTGAGGCAGCTTCGGTGCTCAAGAACCCAAGTTTAATGGCAGAACTGGTGATCAGGTATATTAATTTTTAATCAGGTATGCCAGTTTTTGAAAATCATGGCTTTGGCAAGGTGTTGTTATACACACCCGTAAAATTGGTGAATACACCCGTAAGGATAAACTCACCCCTCAAATATAAAACAAATTCAACAATCTTCCTATAATACCCTTTTCAGTTATAAAAGCACAACCCATATTCTTCTCCAAATCCTCCAAAAATTCCGGCCATCTCCATGATTTCCGGCGAACCTCCTCCATAATTTCCGGCCAACCGGCCACTCATCATCTTCTTCCCCGTAACAAAATCCCTTCCCCATAACCCACCATCTATTCACATCCAGATCTGCAGGTGAGAGAGCTTCAAAGATGGCTTCTAGCCACCCACCCATCATCCTTTCATTTTCCGACTAAACGAGAACATGAAAGATTACAAAGCTAGATAAGAGACGCAGTTGAGAGGAAAAACAAAAGGCTGCCATGGGAGGGAGAAAGAAGATGGAAGAGAAGTTCTTCATTTTTGTGCAGATCTGAGTCAAAAAAGATGGGGATGGTTTCTAAATTTTGGGTGTATATTTGCAGATCTGAGTTTGGGAAGATGGAGGAATTCAAATTGTGGGTAGAGCCGTCAATTCGGGACAACGGGACGGGACGGGACAAAACATTGATGTCCCGTAAACTATACGGGACGTCCGCGGGACTGAAATTACCCGTCCCATCCCAAATCACCTCGGGACACGGGACAATACGAGACAAATACGGGATAAGTTGACGCGATCACCGAATCACAAAAACTAACGATTTTTCAAGTTGAAGTGACATATCACATTTTTTTTTGTCTTTTAGAACCTCAATACACATTAAACAAAAGACTCAAGTTGGTTTTCTCATTCTCTGTTGTGTCTTCTTCTTTCTCTTGTTCCCAGTCTCTCTTTTCTCTCCTTCTGTCTTCGTTCTACTCATTTTCCTTGCAGGTGATTTGTGATTTTACGTCCTACTTTAATTTACAAACATAAATTTCAAAGACAAAGGCTTCTAATGTACTTAGAATTTAAAATGATGATTGAAGACATGTAGATTAATTGATGTTGGGCTTCGATTGCTTGGGCTTGTGTTGGAAATTAAGATTGGGCTAAAGTTTCAAAATAATACGGGACGTCCCGTCCCGCGTTGTGTCCCGTCCCAAACGGGATGTCCCGAATAGTCCCGCATTTTTTCGGAATTAGAATATACTGTTCCGTCCCATATATATAGCGGGAAGGGACGTCCCGACGGGATGGTCCCAAATTGACGGCTCTAATTGTGGGTGTATGGAATCGATTAAGGTTATCATTGACATTTTGATCAATGTCAATTTTGTTAAAAACACCGATACGGGTGTATTCATAAGTTTTACGGGTGTGTATAACAACACCCCTTTGGCAATTCTATCAGAGGTGTTTAGGAGCGGGTTGGGACGACAATGGTGTTATTTGATTTCCTGTTCCTATTTTCGGATTTTCCTAATAAAAAGTCAAATTATAGAATAAAAATAGGGCAATGCTAGGCTTACAAAAGAAGGTTACAAAATGAAGGATACAAGATGTGGTGGAGATATTTTATTGGCTACATCGATAGTGGACCCGGCACACTTTAATTAAAAACACCAATACAATTATGACACATCATTTTGTAAGCCACATTTTATAGCCATTTTTGTAACTTTATTATTTCCCATAAAAATAAGAGCAATGCTAGGAGCACAAAATAGAGTCACAAAATCTTGCTCACAAAATGAGGTGACGATATTTTATTGTTGCATCGATTGTGAACCCGCCACACTCTAATTAAAAGTACCAATAAAATCATTACACCTAGGATTTTGTGACTTTTTTATGCCACCGGTATTATTCTAAAACTAACTACTCCCTCCGTCTCGGACTAAGGTTCTTAGTTTGACTTTACACGGAGATTAAGAAAAAGGAAATGTTGTGAGTATGAAAAAGTAAGTAAGAGAAAGTAGGAGAGATAAAGTAAGTAGGGAGTTTTTGTTGTGAGAATGACAAGTGGGTCCCATAGTCCATTTTAGGTAATAAAGCAACTAAGAACCTTAGTCTGGGACAAACCAAAAGGAAAGTAAGAACTTTAGTCTGGGGCGGAGGGAGTATCATATACTCTCTCCGTTCCACCTGAAATAGGATTTTTGATATATTTGACATTACTTTGACCAAATCTTTTGAAGAAAATATAATAATCCAAATAAAAATTTAAAAATTATTTTTGTATCACAATTAATAGTTCTCTCTTAATAACAATTTTTAAATTTATATTAGATAATTATTTCTTATTTAAATTACATAGTCAAAGTATAAAAAAAGCTACTCCCTCCGTCCCAATTTAAAGTTCTTAGTTTGACATTGCACGGAGATTAAGAAAAAGTAAATGTTGTGAGTATGAAAAGTAAAGTGGGAGAGAGAAAGTGGCTAGGGAGTTTTTTGCTGTGAGAATGACAAGTGGGTCCCACTTTCCATTCTAGGTAATAAAGCAAAGTAAGAACCTTAAATTGGGACAAACTAAAAAGGAAAGTAAGAGCCTTAAAGCGGGACAGAGGGAGTATCAAAATCCTATTTTGGGAGGGACACAGAGAGAGTATTATTGAGCAAAAATAATTATCATATTATTTAAATAATTAAACCCATTCTTTTATAAAAAATTCAACAATCATATCAATTCTTTTTTTTAAAAAAAATATTACTATTGAAAAATAAAATATTGAAAAAATAAATAATTATCATATTATTTATTAAAAGATAATATAGTCCATCCACTACACGAATTAAGCCCCTTCAGATTTTAGATTTTAGATTTATTTTATCTTCGTGTTAGTTTTTTAATATTTGTTAAAAGCTAGGGGGCGTAGTGGGATAATTTAAAATGTAGGGGCAATCATTGCAATTGTGAAAGAAGTTTGTTACAATTTTCATCAATGTTCGTTAGTTTTTTAACGGGCCATCCAAAATTACACTTGATTGCAACAAAAAGACAATAACCAACTTATAACAAATACAAAATGGATAACCAATTGAAATATCTTGACAAACTCAGGTAACCAAATTGCAATTTGCCTTACATATAAACACAAAACCTCTGCAAGGTTATATTCAACAACTAGAAATTTAGCAGAGATTAGACTGATTTATCTGATGGCCCAACCTTGATTTCTAGAGTAGATGTACCTCATCATCATTCCCAATCGTCCCCCTGCTACAATTATTAGTATGTAGTCATTAACAATATGGACCTTTCCTGAACGAACTTATATGTGTACCTACCAAGTGCTAAAACAAAAGCAACAGCACCTATTAAAAACAGACCACTTAAGTCACCAAAGTTCAAAATTTTGGGATTGTTGTTAGAAGAGTCTGACGATGTCAAATCCGATGAACTCTTAAACCATTTCTTCTCCAACGACCTCAATGTTCCGTTTTCTCTTAATTTGCAATTTCCAGCGATATATCATGGACCACCGGTGAACCTTTTTGGAATGCCTATAAAGTTAAACACAGATAGCTAAGCAACATGTGGCCGTCTTTCTTACTCCCTCCGTCCCAAAATAAATGAAATCTGCTCTTGATCAAGAGCAAATTTGAATTTTTTTTCGGACATCATTTTGGGACAGGTAATAATAAACATTCGTATGGAGGGGTATAAGCTTTAACTGTAGATTTCAAGTAGGAAAATGGAACTCACAAAGCCAAAGCCATTTGTGGTAGATTCTGATGCAACCATGGCGTAGCCTACAGAGTACTGAGCAAGAAAGATCTTCAGGTAAGGGATTTCATCTATGACAGCCTCAACTCCACCCTTCTTACTACCTCTTGATAAAGCATCAGCATAATCCTGGTATGTTTTATATTGTCGAAGCCTATAGTCTGAAAAGTTCATATTGTTAACAATAACTCCGTGTAAGAAAGAACCACCTCGGTACCCTATAAATTGACCCTTTGATGCTATTTGAATTTGTTGAACCGTCAACAGTGAACTTAATATTGCGGTATAACTAGCAATCAAGATCAGCAGGATGAATAACCATACAGCGACAATAAATTTTGCCCAACTACTGTACAGACGCTCTCCTGCAATACCATAGATGAATAGTAAATACCATGTTAACCTTGAAGCTCCAGAAATAACCAATAAATGAAAAAGGGTCTTTGTGTGTGTGCGTGTGTGACGAATATATATATATATAGGGCGAGAGAGAGAGAGAGAGAGAGATTACTTTGAGCGAAAAAAATGGTCATAAAGGCAAACCACAACGTTGCCCCAATTTGCTGAGCTGCTGAACCTTGGAATTGTTCATTTATAGGGTTCGAAAAGCCAAACAATGGAACCCACCACAACAAAACAAGCAGAAATAGCTAGCCAAACTAAAGCACCAAGCGGCTTGAAGAAGATCCACATATCTTTGTGGTCAATACTTGCTATTGTTCCAATACCTAAATCGGTGTAAGTTATTGTGAAGTCAACTTTTTTGGATCGATTGGCAAGAATAGTTATATCTGCCACAGCACCATCATATTTCTACTTCACCCACAAGAAAACGTAGAAGAAATCAGTTTCCTTCTATTAACATTATGGTGAATGGAAAGTACATTGGAAATTTTTGAAGGTTTAATGACTACATACCTGATAATATACTTGATCTATAAGCTGATCGTAAGATGCTGAACTCTGCCCATCAGGTTCTGGAAATGTGACGAATTCATAATCATATGGCAACGCGGTCATGGCAGTTCTAAATACATCTATACAAAACCCATTATAGCTTGTTGTATTTGTCTCAAGATCTTGCTCCACATTTACTAATTCCGTGAATGTCCATCTCAAAGGAACAGCGATTGTTAGTTTTCTAACAATATCAGCTGTTTGCGACATCTTTCTATTATGCATAGTTGTCGACCCTTCAGACCGGAGACTGTCATTAATACGACTATTGGAATGTCGGTAGGCCCTTTTGGATGATGGATGTATGTCTCTTATGATTCCATCACTCAATGTCCAAAACCCTACTCTAATCTCTTCTAAACCTTACTTCAACTAACTCAAGTGCCTTGGATACTAGTTCCCCATCTTTAAGGTGAAACTCACCG